>CM038216.1:107170640-107770640 GCA_021442155.1 Cymbidium sinense
ATCATTATTCATACCACTCATGCTATAGTCTCTTAGGGAGTAGGTTTAAGGACTTTAGCCTCTTTCTAAATTAATAATAGCCCAACTATATTACAATTTCATAAGACTTGTCTACATGAATTTAAAGTGTATGAGGAGTTAATTGGTAGAGCCTACGGATGCTCGGAGTCTAGTACATTGCATGATTTGAGGAGACTGGTCCCTAAGAGCGTTAGGGGTCATATTCATTGAGAGAGGGCCACTGAGGCCAAGGTGACTACCCAAGCAGACAAGAGAGAGAGAGGAGGAGGTTTTCCAGACAATCGGTGGCCTCTGGCTTGATGGATTTTTCTGATCAGTGAGTTGATAGTGTCAATCATTCTGACTGCATTATCTTTATCGGTACCATCAATGCAGGAGGAGATCTCCGGCAGAGAGGAAATCGGTGTCCCCACCATTACCCCGGTCCACTCGACCTTCACCAATTTAGGTTCCAACATCTACAATCCCCACCAAGTTTCATAAGCCCCCATCTGGAGAGAGAGAGCCTCTCCTTTGGTAATCTGGCCACAACCCAAGGAACCCACTCCATCTACTCCACCCATTAAGGTGAGGTCGAGCTCCCCTACTTGACCTTCCATCCTAACTGTGGTGAGGAAGGAGTGGCGACCCAAGAGTGTCATGGTTTCCCCACCATCATAGTAGTTAGATGAGGAGAGGGGAGGCGATACCGAGGTAGTCCTTATGAGAGTTGAGCTAGTCAGGGAGTGCACTTTATCAGTTGAGATTATTCAGTGCATAGATTCCACAGATCTCAGTCTAGTTTTTAGTCATTAGCCAGCCTATATTCTGGTTGAGCATGCTCGAGTTGATAACCATTCTTTGGATGATATTTTAGAGAACTATCATGCTGCGATGAGGCAGATAATTGGGGATGATTAGTCTGACTAGGAGGAGGGTAGACTAGAGTTTGTTGCTAATGAGGATGACATGTTAGATGATCTAGCAGAAGTCCACATGGTTGATACTCGGGGATCCCTGCATAGAGATCAGCATAGCCAGGAAGGTGCTATAGTTGACGAAGGCTACACATCTCACTCAACTCAACACATCCTTTAGCAGATCAAGCAGAAGGATTATCAGATCGACAGGATGGAGAAGAAGGTAGAGGAGTTGATGGTAGTAGTTTTAGCCTACAGAAACAAGCCCCAGTTTCACAACCTTCCCCCATGGAGGCCATTCAACCTGAGCTAGTCCATACTTTAGATCATCCCAAGTGCACTCCCATGGAAGATGATGCTGGCAGTTTGCATAGGAAGGTCACTGATAGCACCTCCATGCATGAAAAGAACATTAAGTAGATGGTAGAGCAACAGGTGAAGGAAGCATTGGTGCAAGCCTGAGGGAGCTCATCTGTTCCAAAGGGTTGACCTTGCCCAGAGGAATTTGATGTAGTTCAATACCTTAAGAGTTTTGGGCCACCATTCTTCAAGGTTTTTTATAGTTGTGGGAACCTAAGGCAGCATATAGCACACTTCAGGGATAGTTGCTATACACCGATGGCAGTGATGCACTTTTATTCTTATTGACCTTACTTTTAGAGTGAGTTCTTAACCTCCTCATCATAGATCTAGGACTCTCATAGAAACTAAGAGCTCCGTAGTATTAAGACACTTCCAGTAATTAGGTGAACACTTAACCAAAGCCTAGAGACATAGAAGGGTTAGTCATAGGGGTAGTTATGCCTTAGGGATTTAGGGAGACTTGCCCATCCTGTGGCCTAAACCCAACCTATTGCACCTCCTCAAACCAAATCTCAAATTCAATTAAATTACTAAATCCAATTCTAAATTTGAAATCAAATGATTGAAACCCATGATCAAATCCAAAATCTAAATTCTACCCAAGCCCTTTGATTTTATCTTATGGACTTGTCCCATAACCAAATTGAAATCAATCAAAATTTAATTGATTTTCTCAAAGATCAACTCAATTCCTCAATTATTTATCAAATTCATGCCCAAATTCAACTCCAAATGATTGAAACCCGAGATCAAATTTAAACTCCCAAATCCTCCTTAAGCATTATGATTGAATTCCATGGGCTCACCCAAATCTTCACCCAATTCAAGCTAAACTTGATTGATCTCTCATGAATCAATCATATCTTCATTTATATTCACAAATATAAATAAAATATAAATTAAATAACCAAAACCAAATCAAACTAAATCCAAATCTAATCAAATCCCAAGCTAACCCATATGGACCTACCATGAGCTTAGCCAAATCCCATTCAAATCAACTCAAACTCAATTGATTTTCTTATAAATAAATTATTCCATCAATTATCTTCACAAATATAAATGAATTCCACATTCTAATATCAAAATTAAATCAAACTAAATCAAATTCCCTTCTAAGCCATATGGACCTCCTTCATGAGCTTAGTCAAATTTTCCTTCAAACCACTCTAAATTCATTTGATTTTATCATAAATCATTTATATGTTCATTTATATTCACAAAAATAAATTCAAATAGCCAAAATCAAATCAAAACCTAATTTAAACCCTTTAAGCTAATTCCTTGGACTTGACCAAAACTCACCTAAATCAAGCCAAAATCAATGAATTTTCTCTTGAATCAATCATTCCTTCAATCATCTATCCAAATATAAATGAAACCTACAATCATCAAGCCAAATTAAAATCAACTCAAGTCAACTTAGCCCTTTTGACTTGAAAATCCCAAATGAACCAAAACCCATCATAGCCCAAACTCATATATAAATTCAACTAAACCTTAATCGAGCCGAAACCAAGCCAATTGACCCATTTAGGTCTGCTTAACTCAAAGTGGCCTAAAGAACCCATATGAATCAAGCTCTAATCCAACCCAAATTGAATTGGACAAAGCCCATCCAAACCTCATACCATGATCATTAATCACCCTAGGTTGATCAATTGCGTTAAATTAGGTCAAACCAAGTCAACTTGGTCATTTGACCAAGTCAACCCTTAGCCAATATGAAACCCAAATTAGCCAAAACTCATCCAACACCAAATAAATTCAAACCATTATTCACAGCAACTCATAATCAATGATTGAATATGACTTGACCATCAATTGAGCCAAACTAAACCTAATTGGTCGTTTGACCCAAATTAACATAAAAGGACAAAATGGGTCAAATCATGATCCAACCATAATTTATTGTAACTAATGGCTCAAGTTTATTGTAAATTAATTATTGAACTTGACCAAACCCATAATTGATCCCAATTTGGCCAATTAAACCAAATTGACCTGAAGGGTCAAAGAGGCCAAAATCCATCCAAAATCCAAATTAAATTCAAATTAATTCAAACCAAAGTCATATCTACCAACCAATTGAACTTAAACCAACACCCAACCCAAGCTAATTTGGTCAATTTGGTTAAATTGGTCATCTTGACCCACTTGACTCATTTGATTCCAAATGAGCCCGGATCAAATCTAGGCCAAATTGATTGAAACCACTTAAACCAAAATACTTCAAATCATCATTTAAACCTAACCCAAGCTTTAATTTGACCTGATTTGATCAATTGGTCAACCACCCAACCTAGTCCAATTTGACCTATAAGGGTCAAATTGAGCTAAGCTCCTTGAAATCAACCCATGGCCACCTGGAACCAGACTAAACTCGATCCAAACCCATCTTGGGTTAGCCCAAAATCAACTCAACACCCAAATGAGTCCAATCAAAGGTGATTACCCATTGGTTAAGCCTTTTTACATAGGATTTCTTTCTTTTTTTTGGCAAAGTCCACTCTCCCATCACTTGGCAGCCCTCACTCACCCCAAATGGGGGTATCACCTGCCCACCTAGCCCACCCTAAGTGGGATAGGACTTGCCTTGGACCAAAGGGAGGTGAGTTAACTCACCACTCTTACAAACCACAAATCGAGGGATCAAGGGAGATGCAATCAGCCCAAATCCATCCTTGAGCCACCTCCTAAGCCTTCCTCCACTCAAATTGAGCCATGTGAACTTGATGGGGACAACGCTAGTGCCCTAACGGTCGCTGGATGGCTAAAAATGTGGGATTGATCCCGCCCATCCATCTCAATTGATTGAGGGATATACCCCCTCAATTCGCATGGGAAAGCATGCCATTCAACTCATCCAAGCTTCCTAAGGTGAATTTGAACTCCCTAGCAATCTCTCAAGCATTTCTAATGCCTCCCCACTTCAGATTCCTCTTTCCTAAGTGAAGCCAAAATAGGGCACTTATCTCTCAAATCAAACTCCCACATTTCTTAATCAAAATCAAATTGCTCTTGCACACACCTTCCACGCACCTCTTCGAAGCCAAACGAGTCCTCCTCGAGTCTCTACGATCATCAAAGCTAGGATTTCAATCAAAGTTAAAGCTCCAAAGCAAAGATCTTGGCCTCATGAGTAATCCACATGGAATTAACTCAATTGCTGCTTAACAGGGCCTCATCTCTACTAGACAAAGCTACCTCAGGTGTGCGAGCCGCCGGTCTTAGCTCCGATGAGGTAATTCCATGAAAACTAACCTCTAGCTTAAAATGTGTTTGTCTTTTATGAAGAAAATGTCCATGTGAGTCGATCTTAGCTATTGGATCTTTCTAAATCCCTTGCACGATGGTGTTGGTTCAATTTGGAGCCAATCCAAACTCAGGTAAGCTCAGATCAAATGAGCAATGGTGGACAACCTCCATCTTTCATCATTCGTGAGCTGATACATCATGCACCGTCTATTCTACATGATCGAAATGGACGGCCATGATTAGATCATGTTAGATCCATATGATTTGAGCCATTAATAATCATGGGATCGATCTACACCGTTCAATCTGAGATCGGACGTAGAGATCAATAGTGCGTCCTGCCGCCGGCTAACTCAGCTGCAAGATGTGACAACTTAAATAGCCAATCTTGTGGTGCCATGCAGAAAGTGTGCCATGTTAGCACACCACATGGCGTTGATGGGATTAAGGCTTAATTAAGGCTAAATAATCCATTTTTAAGGTTGAAACTTCATAAATTCATAAAAATCATAGAAAAATCCAAAAAAATACAAATGAATGCTCATTTTAAAGAGATTTCAAAGAGAAATCTATTAAAATTATCCTTAATTAATTTTGAATAGTAATTTATGCTTAATGATAGTTTGATTGAAAATTTAATTTGCTTAATTACTCCCAAATTAACTAATTAATTAACCTCAAATTTTCTAGGATTCTTTAAGGGGATGACCTCTGCCTCTCCCTAATTTTTTTTGGGAGTTAGTGGCTAATTAATTAAGAAAATTAGTCAATTGAGCCTTAATTACTCTCTTTATTTAATTAAGGGTTAAATAATCATCTGAATAGTAACTTATTGGGTCATTTACCATTGTTTAACAGCTAGGAGGCTTAGGGAATTAAATTTTGGCCTCTCTCCTATTCAATAGGCCAAAGACATTTAAGGAAATTATGGTTAGCTCATATGTGTGGGAAAACCATAAATATACTTAATTAAGTTTCTTGAGCTTAATTAACTATTAATTGTGAGTCAATTTCTTCAAGCCTTTTCATTTCTTAGGACCATTGCTAATTTACTTTTTAATTCATTTGCATATCATATTGGCACATAATTTTTTAGTTAGTTACTTTAAGGTAGCATATGTAAGGGTTAGTTAAATAATTTAATTCATATTTTAACTTAATTAATCCATAAAATTGACCTAATTACCTCTCATTAAATCAAATTAACTTACAAATATGGGATGGGTTTAGGATTAGCAAACTTCTTCTCACATTCCTAAAATCAAATTAAACATAAAATTAAAAATGACATGAAAAAACTTTGGTTTGCTTCAAATGATTTTATTTGATATGATTGTCATTAGAAATTAATTTGATTGAATGAAATCATATGTTTATGTTTTTTATTCCTCTCTAATCATATTAAATATTGTATGTCATTTGATTCATGCATTCATCTTTTGCAAAATTAATTACATCAAATGGTTTCCTTTATGAAGCTTACATGTGTTGATTTAATTTAATATATGTGTGGATATTATCACTATTAAGTCCAAATATATTTTCCAAAGTTTACAAATGAATGATTACATATGCTATGGATGTTAGTTATAAATACATAGGAGATGTATGTGAGTATAGCTTAAGGTATGAAGTGAAGTCTCTTTCCTTTTATTCATGTATTGATTTATGTAAGTATGAATGTTAATGGGTATAGAGTCGGGACATCCTGGGAATACGAGGCTTTAGCTAGCCCCAAGGAGGTCAATTAATTACCTCACTTCCCTGGTTTAACAATGGCACATACTCCATTTGATTTCATTCTTATGTATTTCAATACTTTAATTTGGATAAGACTTTACTCCATATGCATAAATATTTTAATCAAATAAAAATACAACATTTGCATAGTTTTCCTTGTTTTATTTATGTATACATCCATATGTATTTGAGAAAAGCAAAAATTTAGTCTGGACATCCCAGGAATACGAGGCTTTAAGTAGCTCCAAGGAGGTCATTTGATTACCGTACTTTCCTGGTTAACAATGGCATGTACTAGCTTATGTCTTTTATACATCTGTGTGTGTATTTAATTATAAAATTAGAACCCCTTTTCTTTTATTAAAGATTCATGCATCCATGATTGGCTAGGTGATTAAATTAATTGATCATGTGATTTATATCCCTCTTTCTTATGTTCATGTATGCAAATTTACATATTGTCTAAATGTAAATGGTATATAGTCTGGACATCCCGGGAATACGAGGCTTTAGCTAGCCCCAAGGAGGTCATTTAATTACCTCACTTCCCTCGTTAACAATGACACATACCTATTTAATTTAATCCCTATGTATTTTTCTATAAGAATTTAGGTTGAGCTTTAAATTAATATGATAAAATAATTCAATCAAATAGAAAAGTATAAACTTTAAATATACATACTCACATCCATCATTCAAGTGTGCTAAAACATAATGTATGTGCAGCTATACTTAGGACTTAATCATATGCATTTTACATGTGATGGAAAGGAATGATTTAACATGTGTCATGTGATAGTAATTCAATCAAATTAATCTTAAGATGCTTTTCATATTAAATAGAATTATTTAAAGTGAACCTAAACTTAGGCTTAATTTAAAATGTATAATAAGCCATTCATTAAAGAGAACTAAATCAAATTAATATGACTTAAGGTAGGGATGAAAAAGAGTAATCCTCTCTTTTTTTCTCTTAATAACACTTTGTTGCTAAGTGTAAGTCAAAAGAAACAAAATAAAATACCAAGTAAAATTATCAAATCATTTAAAACCACTTAAAGTGAAATCATCCTCTTATGATTAAACAACCTTTCATATTTAAAAAATCATAACCTCAATACCTAGTTACAATATACCATACAAGCCTTAACCCACACATTATAACTAAATCATAACTTCTTGTGCCATGTTAAGACGGTGCATGGTATGATGTATGTTTCATTTTTTGATATATTATTTTAGATTGGATGTTAGGGTGTATGTTTCGTAGACTGGATGTTAGGCCGATATTAGCCTAACCATATTTTTTGCAGGGGATTGTGCTTAAGGGGGTGCTTAAAAATAAATCTAAATGCTCTCTTTGCATGTTGCTTAAACCCCTGAGCATAATTCAAGTTAGGATAGGTGGCTTGATTACCCATGAGCAGGGTGCTAAGTCCAAATTATATATATAACTGCTTGGGATTATGTGTGTGTCTAGCTAACACTTATTTTGCAAGTGTAGTTAAATTTACTTTTCCTATTTTTAATATAATTTTGCATTAGGAATTAGGATTAATGTTATGGGGGAATTAGGATTAGCATTGGCTAAAAGGATTAATCTTGGGGTGCCATGTGATGCCTCGAAGCCTACCAAATTAAAGGAAAAAAAGACATGAAGAAATTAATGAGACATAAAGACATGAAGATTCCCCATAGCACTTATTCATTTATAAATTATAATTATTCTTTCATATTTCGGGTTGCATAAGAGTAGAGCTCAGCTACCCATTTTCTCTTTTTGGGTTGCGCTGCAGTACCCGACCACACCGGCCTCTTATTCTTTTGTGTTAGCTTTATAAAATTGATTGATGTTATGTTTAAATTACACAATAAAAATAGCATTATTTTCATTATTTCTTAAATGATTGATGCTTTAATGTGTGGCCTGGATACAATTAGGCCCTTAGGAAAAAATAAATTTCTTACCCAACTATAACTCATAATTAAAACTTTAAATAATTCATAACCTCACCATAAAGCCTAGGCATTAAATAAGATAATCAAAAGATTTAGCAACCTCTTAGTTGTATGATCATATATTTCACATCATGCATACATATTCTTTCTCTCTTGAACATGAAGGATCCCCATCCTTATACGATATGGGAATACTTGATTTTTGAGGGTTCCTCTATGGTGAAAACACCTCTTTCCTGTTGATTTAGCCCATAATTTATTTTCATCATGCATTTAGGCATAAGAAATCCCAAAGCCTTTGTTAAAATGAAGTGACAAAAATCAAATAAAACTTAAGAAGAATTACATAATTAGATTAAGTCATTATTCAGACCACTCATGCTCTAGTCTCTTAGGGAGTGGGTTAAAAAACTTTAGTCACTTTCTAAATTAATAATAGCTCAACTATCATATAATTTCATAAGACTTGACCAAATGAATTTAAAATGTAGGAGGAGTTAGCTGGTTTCCACTCTGGGTATTTATAAGACCAACAGTCTGGTGATTTACTCTCTCTCTCTTGTGGAGGTAAACCTTATACGTATCTTTGCTTAGATTTAGGTTGTGCTTTAGCTTTTACTAAAGCTCCCTAGATTTAGGATCTGAGGTTGTTGTTTCCTTCGGGCTACAAGCATAAATTCTCACCTCTTAGGCATCTCCACAACCTTGTGTTGATGGATTATAAGCCCTAATAATCTAATAAAATTTCAACTCAAAATATATGAATCTCTTCACTTTCAAAATTATAAAGCCCAACCATAAGATAGATTTGAATACTCATTAGGTTTCCTAGTATCATGAACATTCCCTACTCATCTCATTTGGTCTTCTAAAATAATTCTTCTCCTTAATCTTTCCCATTTGATTTTCCAATATAGCCAATCTTTTTTATAGTATTAACCTTGAAATCTTTGGAGGCTACAATTTCCTACTTTAATCGAGAGTATTTCTAAAGAATTTACCTTTCTTAGGATGTAATTAACTATGGGGGATTGCCCCCATAGAGAACTTTAGAACCAAATTTAATATAAACCCTGCTTTTTTTATCCATGTAAAGTAGGGGAAAATCTCTAGTACATTTAAAGACACATCATGCCTTAGGAGTCCTTATTATGTGATTAGGTCTATTGAAGGGTGATATCCCTATCCTTTGAGATAGTATATCATACCTTAATGTCATACCCAATCACTTCAATAAGTACCCCCTCATATATGCATGGTGTCCCCCCCCCCACACACACACATATCTAAAAATAAACACCATAATTTCATTTATTTGTCAGTAGCCTAGCAGGTGTCGCATTTGATTGATATGTCAAATTTCCCAATGGTTCAATGAAGACCTTTACAGAGTTAGAGCAACGCTTCTTCAAGAGATTTGTAGGAGCTCAGCAAAGGGTAACTGTAGGTGACTACATTGTACACAAACAAAAACCTAATGAGTCCCTTGTTGATTACATTCTTAGATGGTGCAATCTGAGTATGAAATGCAAACAACAGTTGCAAGACTGACATGCCATTGAGATTCTACTTAAGATGGCCAGGCCGCCTTCATCTTTAAGGGCTTCAGCATAAAGACATTTGAGAAGCTAATCAGCAAGGAGGCTAACCTACATGAGGAAGCCAAACAGTTGCCCTTTTCAGACCAGTCATCTAAGCCCAAGCCTCAGAAGGTCTTTAGAAAGAAGCATGGGATAGTTGTATTAGTGGATAAGGTGAAGCAGCCAGCTAGAGTTCAATTTGAGAGGTCCAGATTTCAGCAGCCTCCATTACCACCTTTTCTTCCACTACAACATTCACCACAATGGCCACCACCATCGCCATAACAGCCTACTCAGTAGTGATCCATATCCACCTCCAAGTATCTATTTTCCACCTACACTTATTAAAAAATTAAGCAAACCATACTCATTTAAGAAGGAGGTAGTCAAGAAGATCTTCAAGAATCTCTTGAAGAAGCTTGATTTTCAGCTACTCGAGCCTAAAAAGTCAGAGGAAGTAGGCAAGAGTGATGATTCTAGCTACTACCCCTTCTACCATATATTTGGTCATGTCTTAGAGGATTACATTACTGTTGACCTCCATGCATGTGCCATAAGTCAAGTCGAGCTCACAGGATGAATTCGATGAGCTTTAGAGTGTAAGTTGGGGCTAAAATGTACTAAGAATCACTGAAATAAGTCAAAATGACCTCCAATCGATGAACAAACTTCTCCATCATGATCCGAATATCAAAATTGATCAGAATATATATCTTGCATAATTCTATGATCGATCAATCAAGAAGGGGGGTCATCAAAATGCTTGTGCGTATATCAAGATCAAGAAATCATGATGATTCCCAAACAACCTCCATTCAAAAAATTGATTATGCTGATAGCATTAAAATGTCAAAATCTATCAAATGAGATTATCTGTGTTCAATTCAGTGAGTATGCATGAATACTGAGTGATCAGAATCGATGATGCATAACTTTGAGTTAAAATTGACCTAATTAGATGCCAACTTGAACCAAATGACCTCCGATCATGAAATGAACTGCGTTATTATGCTCGAAACATCAAAATAATCTAGAATAACATATATATTTCTTATGTAATAATGTCAACACAAAAATATTAATAAGTGTTAATTTTCACTTAAAAAAATTCTTATAAATACCTACTTATCCTTAACCTAACCCTAACCCCCTACCACACCACCACGCCTAGTCTCAGCTCCCTAACACATGAAAGGAGAGATCTCCTCTTCCTCTCCCTCATTCCGTCTGTGCAAGCCATGCAAGCCGTGCAAGCTCCTGTTGCTCTCGTCCCTACTCCGTGGTGAGCATAACATCATCTCCGCCGCATACAACCTCGATATAACCTCGTGAAGCACCCATGCGCGACACTTACATGTAGCCTGTGTTCTCTCACGTGTGCCAACCAGCACCCGTAGGCACTCGTGTGCCCCCGCGTGCCCCCACGCATGCCCGTGCCTACACGATCGAAGTCTGTGTTGAAATATTATAAGTAGTCGTATGCATCTTTATTGATGCAGTGAGAAAAGATGTGCTTTCGAAGTATAAGTATACACGCCTTTTGGCATGAAAATTGTGTTTCAAGTACCTTAGAGCCTCATAAATGCCTTTCTTGGCATGATGGGAAGGTGCATTCAATCCGTGATTTATACCACCCATACAAGCATTTCTTAGCATGGTGGGCAGGCCTAGCATACTAGAGGCAGCCCCCTATGTGGGGACAACATTGGAATGCTACCAAAATGCTGCTGAATTTTCACACCGACAGGGGGGCCTAAACAGATTGACATAAAGCAAGGCCATAATATAAAATTACTGTCTAAACTAACATTGCAAGTATATAAGTATATGTACACGCCTTTCTTAGCATGGCTGGAAAATCTATGTTATATATAGATACTTCATATTCTCATACATGTCTTTCTTGGCATGATAGGATGGTGCATTCGACCGTAGTATTTAGACCACCCATACATACCTTTCTTGGCATGGAGGGTAGGCCCAACATACCCAAGGCAGCTCCCTACACGAGGATGATGCCATGATGCTGCCAAAATGCTGCCAAACTTCAACATCAATAAGAGGCCCAAGCAGCTTAATATAATATCAACTATAAACCTATAATTGATGTTTAAATTGATATTTCAAGTATATAAGTACATATACTTGCCTTTCTTGGCATGGTGAGGAAATATGTGTTACATGCAGATGCTTCAGAGACCCATACATGTCTTACTTAGCATGGTGGGATGACGCATTTGGTCATGGTGTTTACACCACCCATACATGCCTTTCTTGGCATGGTGGGTAAGCCTAGCCCCTATTGTAGACCCATATACGAGGACGACGCCAGGAGGCTGCTGAAATACTATTAAAATTTTATCTGAAATCTTAAACTTGCAATGAAACTCAATTAAAAAAAGTACCATTATTCAAATCCCATAAAGTTAAGTCAATATTAAATTACATAACCCACATGGGCCCCGACACTACATTGAATGCGTAAACTTAGTGTCTGAGGATGTTGTATGAGTTGACTCCTGATTGTGTCTTAGGATCAGGTCCAGGTTAACAATACCTAAAAATCTAATAATATTATTATAAGAATTCTAACTCAATAAGACATCTAAGAAGCTAATTATGTCATATGATAGTAGATCTGATCCTCTATTATTAAATTTATAGAGTCAATAGGATCTAAAATAATAAACTATCCCGATGATGGCTGTGTTGAATGGAGATTTCAAACGGAGGGGATATCACTTCAAGTTATATTCATAGTTCAATGTTAAATTAAATAAATTAAAATTTCATACAAATATAAAAATTATAAAAGAAGCTTAATTTAAATGCCCAAATGAAAATCATCAACCTAAAAAAACTTAAAGTAAAATTCAATTCATCCACCTTTTGCAATTATTTGTCGTAGGTGAAAAATTAAGAAAACTCTAGCTCACAAAGGAGCCAATGTCAAGTCAAGTACATAATTATGTTCACTCTCAATCAATCTCATGCCCATAAGGATGTGGCCCATGTCATATGACCGTGTGGTTTGGCCAGTAGGCTCCACATATGATACGGTTACTACCAGAGTCCTCTGATCTGGAGGTTGCCACCAAATGGTACCATTATATTATGACCATGACTGTACGCTATATATTCTCCAATGGCTCTGCACTTTGAGATATGAATCATATGGTGCACTTAATAGAGAAAAAAGCCCTCTATCAGCTAAGATAGACTTAAGCATGTCTCCTTAGACAAACACCTCCCTAGGTCTACAAGGTTTACTTGGACGACGCAACTCATGGCTACTGACAAGGATCCTTCGGGTCGGATTTGGTCAACTACCTCCTCTGACTAAGTAGACTAGGGACCATGATAGGCTGGGATGATGGAACCATGGGATCTTGATCGGGTGCACCATTGTTCCCCTAACCATCCACTTCAAGTTAAAGAATGATGAATTTTATATATCCAAATTTCATAACTCCACATGTTGCTACTATATGCTATGCATTTAGTGATCTAACAACTAGTCCTAATTGAAAGTTCTCTCTCAAGATTGGGAGGGGTAATTAACCATAGGTGCTTGCGCCTATAAGAAACCTGTAACCAGATTTAAAGTCCTCACAAAATGAGGGAAAAATTTTGGGTAGTGTCTTATCTACTATTTCATCTGCCTTTTGAAAATTTGACCGATATATAATTTACTCTCTTTATCGAAAGGTTGGTGGAAAATTTTTGGAGCCCATAAATTTTTGGCGACTCCACTAAGGATAAGTTTCTCTTTCCATCTATCGCTAGTCAATTCAGAGCTATAATAGTAGTGGAGTATAGTGAAATTAAAACTTAAAGTTATTTATAAAATAAAATTGATTGAAATTTAAAATTATTTTTATAATGAACATTATTCTAAAATTTTCAAGATTTTATTTATAAATAACTTATTTTAATATTCTATATGCTTATTTATTCTGTTATATCTCTGCATTTTGAAAGTATGAGGTAATATATAAATTACTGATTACTAATCTCAATCTTTTATTTTGTAGATGGATCTTGACAACACACCTTTCACTGTGCAGATAGGCCGTGGAGCCAACATCCATCTAGCTAATGCTGTCATCAACACTAGGGATGTTGAAGCTACTATACAATTTGGTAACTTGGATTTCCCAGCAATCACTACTCGAACTGCTGCTAGGCCTGCATGAGACAATCATGCTTAATTTGCACATCAAACAATACAGCAAGCCAAGTCTACCAAAGCTACTATCACTACTACTGTTGAGGATCCTCAAAAGAGAGCATCTATATTTGAAAGGTTGGGACATACTGAAGTCTTAACCATGAAGAGAGTTATAACTGGGCAAACAATTTTAGTAGTGCATGCAAATGGTACTTCCCTACTGACCTTGCCTTTTGCACAAGGCCGACATGATGCTGAAGCTTCCTCATATGGAGGAAAGCTAACTAGAAGACATAGGAGAAGAAGGAATGCTAAGCTATGAGCCCATCAGCTCTCACCTGGCCCATCTATTACATAGCTAGCTTTATAGCCATAAGTGAGTATTCCTACCCACAATAAATTTGAAAATCTGAAATGGGTAAAAAGGAATAGCTTTACTGGTGAAGTTAAGCAGTCTTTTTGGGCTCAATAATAATCAGCCCCAACCCCTCAGAAGAAACAGCCTGAAATTCTATCAACTCATGTACATAGAGTTTTAAAAGTTGTAAAAGAACAACGCCTTATGAAAAGAGATATCAAAGGTCAATTATTAGAGAAGCTAATAATGCTCCACTACATAAGCTACAATTAGTGGTAGTAAGAACTCAGAAGCATTATAAACAAGCCCTGTGTGGTGAACATCGGGGTGTGACACCTAAACTGCACATTCAAGAATCTGTTATCAAAAGGTCCCAACAGAAGAGAAAATAAGTCTGAAGGCCGAATCCTTGAGAAAAAGTGGCCATATAAAGGCATAAAGCTGTGACATACAATTTGCATATTCAAAGATCTGTCGATAATAGGGCCCAACAGGAATGGGTTTTTAAAAAGAATGTTATAATCAATGAGGCTCATGGTGGTTGACACCCTAGAGAATCCTCTAGGGAATCCCATCACCGACCTAAATGATCTTCTCAAGAAGAAGTTAATTTTGATAGTAGCACTTTGATTGAGGAGGTGTTCATCCCACACTTTGAGCCTGAAATCAGATGGAGATGCGGGTCGGAGATAAGGCTGCAAGAAGAAGAGGAAGAGGAAGAAGATATCATGGGGGTAGAGGTGGTGTATATGGTATAACATATTGGAGAACCATCTGGTGTACGATAGTATGGATCTAGGCATCATGGAGCTGCACCCTCTATCTACACTGAAGAACAAACATAAGGTCAAATAGAAAAAAAAACCTTTTAGTTCCTCCTTAAGTGATGAGTAAGAAGAGGAACAAGAAGAAGAAGAAGATAACATGTTATTCGCTGACACAGCTAGGCTTACTCAAGTGCAAAGGAAAATACAGTGATAGATGAAAGCGAAGGATAAAGAGATCTCTCAGTTGAATTAAAAGATCAATCAGATGATGATGCAGATGATGCAGTGGAACACTATCGTAGTGCCGACACTAGTTCCTCTAGCCAATCATCCAACAACCAACACTACGCCCATCAATCCACCAATTGAGAAAGCACCACAGACCTCTGAAGCACAAAGTGCTCATGAGGGTAGAAACAAAGTCAATTAATTGATTGCTCAACATACTCCTTAGCATATATTGAGCACATTCAAGCGGTGACAACCATATAGCTTGAAACCATCATAAGTAAACAAATCTAAGTTGTCATAGTTGCAGAACAGGTAGAGAAACTGGTGAACATAGGTCACCCATACCCTGTAGAATATGACTATGTGTCATATCCTAAAGGTTACTCGGTGTCGAAATTCCACTCATTTGACGGCAACGGTAACCCCAAGTAACACCTAGGATAATTTAAAGCAACTTACAGTAACCCTAGGGGCAATGACGCATTATTGTTTCACTAGTTCGTTAGCAGCTTAACTTCATCTACTTTTGAATGGCATGCAGAATTATCGAATGACTCAGTTAAGACATTCATTGAGTTGGAGGCAATGTTCATTAAAATATTTTCCAGTGTAGTCAAAAAGAATAATATTGTTGACCTCGCCTTGAAGAAAAGGAAGAAGGATGAGTCAGTAACTAAATACATAACTTGCTGGCACAACATGAGTATGAAGTGCGAGCAGCAACTGGAAGAGGAACATGTGATTCAGTTGTTAATGGGCAATATTGATGATAAAATGACATCCTATTTATGAATGGCTTCCATCACCACCTTCTCAGATCTACTTGATCAAGTGGCAAAATTTGAAAAGCTAAACCTTTCCAAGCTTGAAAGCCATTCAGAAAGAACAAAAAAAGGGAACTTCTTAGAATCAAGAAGAAGTGAATCTCACACTACTTCATATAATTTAAAAAGAGGAAGGCGAGCAACCTATAATGCAAATAAGAGAAATAACCCATTTATTTTGAAGAAAAGGTCAAACAGCTCTTCAATTCTCAACTAAAGTTAGTTCTTCGAGGCAATGATAAACCCAAAACTTTTTCAGGTAATGGTGAGCGCCCAATGTAATTATTAGGAGATGATGATTGAATGCATCCATCTCTTAAGGAGAAAATGAATAAAGAATACTCTTTTAAAAGAGAAAGTGTAGCTAAACTATTCTGACAAGAACTCAAAGCAGGGTTGGAGTTGCCAAAATGTAAAAGACCTAAAGAGTCAGGATGAACTGGTAGCCCAAATTACTGTCCATATCATCGGGCAATTAGCCAGCCTATAAAAGATTATTATGTATTCAAAGACTAGTTAGAAAGGAAGTACATAAAGGGTGAATTTATGCTATCCAATAGTGTTCTTATTCACCCAAAGAAAGAATCTACAAAGGTAGTTATGTCCTCTTTCATGCCCCCGTAGAAAAATAAAGCAAAAGAAAAGATAGTTGGGGTGATAAATAGGAGACTGGAGTCTCAAAGAAAATTATGAAGATGTTGAAGCAATTAGAAGGAGTTCCTGGTGTTAGATGAAAATCATCATTTGAGTCAGTAATAGAACTGAAGGCGGGGTCTATATCAAAAGCTTCTACTCTTCAAAGGCAGTCCAAGGTGATTGGCACCCCTCGACCTGAAAAGCAGACCATTCAGAACCTTCCAAAAACTCCCAAAAGATTAGACAAATAAAAGAAGACAGAGAAAAAATCCACTACCTAAAAGATTATTAACAATCTTGAAGAATATCAACAACCAGCAAGACAACCAATTAAGCTTGCTTATTTCATGTCAGGATTCCAAATTTTTGAAATAAATAATGAAGGAGATGATGACGAAGAATCTCATTTTGGAGGAGTCTACCAAGTTATCTCAGTATCCTTGGATACTCCCCAATAGAGTTCACTTCTTCAAGATAATTCAAGAAGAGGAACCACCAACGATGTGGCATTCATATCCTGCCTGATGGTGAAGCAAATAGATGAAACTCAAAAAAAGACTTGTGCTTTTTGAAGGAAGATGAGTCCGAATCTTCAATATCGCCACTGATGAGGGGTATAAAATTGGAAAGTGATTTTGAAGTCTCCATCCAATGCTCTAGCATAAATGATGATTCTGAAGGGAAGGTTTTTTAGAAGAATCTAAGCTAGATAATGCAGCCCCAGTGCTGTTAAGAAGTAACAAGATGTTTCCATCATCATAGAAGAAAGGAACACCAAATAAATGCAATGACAAGAATATAGAAGTTAATGAAAATATCATTCCTAAAGATCCAAAGAAGAAGTCTAACGTGGATAAAGGAATCGATTATAAAATCATGCCGCACTTGAGGAAGATCTCTACATAATTGAGTGTGTGTGAGGCCTTCTTGAAGTCATAAGATCTCCATGAAACCTTAATTTAGGCTCTTTAGAATTCAAAGAAATATGAAGTGTACTTCATCGAGCGGTGTATGATTGAAGTATTATAATCTCAAGACCTTCTGACGATCACCTTCTCTAAGAAATATCTTATGCTCAGAACATCAGAACACAATCATCCATTATATGTCTCTATGGAGAGCGATGATGTCACAGTCAATCGAATTGCCAAGTTCATCTGTCAATCTTATAAGTCTGTGAGCATTGAAAAGATTGTCTCTCGACATTCAACATCTAGGATGAGACAAATTGATGAACCACAACTTCAATAAAAAAGGAAAAAAGACTCTCGAATTTTTTGCCTTGCCACTAAGATTCAGGGAACTTTACACAAAAGCCAAATTCCACATCATTGATGCTGACAACTCAATCAGGGCCTTGATGGGTCATCTTTGGCTACATGAGTATGGAATAGCCCCGTTTACTTTGCACCAATGCATGAAATACATAAGAAAAGAGGAAGAACATAGAATTCCTAGCAATCTTTAGCCATTCACAGTCCATGAAGCTAAAATTTATGAAGATGCAAAATACTATTTATTGAAGGAGCCCAGGCCTCCATAACCCAAGGCTTCTACTTCAAAGACTATAAAATAATCCAAATAAGTGAAGCAGGAAAAAAGAAGAAAAAGGCAATGCTGGCTCTTCTTAAAGCAACTATTGCATCACCTGAGTTGAAATGGCTAGTCCCTCATCTGGGTAGTGACACAGAATAAGAAGAGGATGATATTCTTGTTGAGCCTAAGGGAGTAAACAAGTCTCTAGTGAAAGAAAGATAAATTTTAGAGTACTTAAACCCTGATTATGATTCTGAACCTACTTATGAAAGTGAAGTTTAGTGTATCTCTTCAAGAAGGATGGCAGACCTATTGATATTAGAATATTAATTAGTGATCATGCCAGTTCCTTTCAATATTTCAAAGAAATCACTCCACAAGAGGTCCACATTGTTGAAGAGTTAAAGATTTTCTATGTGCCTCCCTTGCTTGGAAGTGATGACCATGAAATTTCATTCTACAAGTCTGATGAGTGCTACCACTAAGATTCTAATTGGCTCATACAATTTGATGAATCTAATGATATGGTGCCAACTAGAATGACAAGGTATTATCCTCCAAAGATCCATAAGATGATGCACAAATTAAGGGTTGATGTTAGAACTAATAAGTGGTGTGCTTACCTTTTTGACACCCATGGAATTTGAAAAGTCCACAGACCCTGCGAAAGTATGAAGGTCATACATCTAAAGGTCTTGGATACATCTGACGTAAGCATCGTCAAAGGGCTTGTTACATATTAATAGAAAATGAAGTTGAGATTGAAACTGAAAATGAAGATAACCTTTATGAGGTTTACCTATCAAATGATGAAGAGGTAGAAGCCAAGCCAGCGCCTGAAGAGCTTGAAGATGGTGGACAAATACCTATCATGGATGAACTAAAAGAAATAAACTTGGGAATAGAGGATGATCCCCGCCCAACTTCATCAGTGCCCTTCTTCCTGATAAAAAAGTTAAAGAAATGAAAGCTTTGCTCTGCGAATTTAGGGACTACTTTTCTTGGACATATTCAAAAATGCCAACCTTATACCCTGAGGTGGCAGTTCACAAACTCTCCATTAAGCTAGATACATTGCCTGTTAAGTAAGCTCCTAGGTGAATGAGGTTAGAGATTGAAGAATAGATAATTACAAAAACTAAAAAGTTGGTGGAAGCAGGCATCATCCAAGAGGAGAAGTATGTAGATTGGATAGTCATCATTGTCATAGTTAGGAAGAAGGATGGTTAGATCCGTATCTGCATTGACTTCTAGGACCTAAATAAGGATTGCCCAAAAGATGACTTTTCACTTCAAATATCAGAACTACTAGTGGATAATACTTCTAACTACGACCTATTCTCATTCATGGATGGATCATTGGGATACAATCAAATCAAGATGGCTCCTGAAGACAAGAAGCACATATTATTTAAGATGTTAATTAGTATATACTGCTACACAGTCATGCCCTTCAGATTAAAGAATGCTAGAGCTACATATCAGAAGGCCATGACATGCATCTTTGATGAGTTGATTCATCAGAAAGTAGAATGCTAAGTGGATGACCTCGTCATTAAGAGAATAGATCGAGAAGATCATTTTGATGATCTAAAGATGGTCTTTAAAAGAATTAGATAGTATTATATCAAGATGAATCCTCTTAAATGTGCATTTGGGGTTTCGTCTAGGAAGTTCCTTGGCTACATGGTGCGGCACAGAGGAATTGAGATTGACTCTAATAAAATCAAAGTGATAGTGGATATGCCACCGCCAAAGAATCTTCATCAGCTTCATTCAGTACAAGGACATTTGGCATTCATCTGGTATTTCATATCAAATATTTCAGGCAGCTGTCAACCATTTGCTAAATTGATGAAGAAGAATGCAACATTTAAATGGGATGATGAATGTCAAGAAGCATTCGATAGCATCAAAAGATATCTATTGAATTCACCAATACTTATAGCACAAATCCCAGGAAAGCCCCTCATCTAATATACGGCTACATTAGAAGAATCTCTCAGAATATTGCTTGCACATCACAATGAAGAAGGAAAAAATGTGTTATACTATATTAGTCAAAGATTGATAGGAGCTGAGGCAAAGTACTCTTCGATCGAGAAGCACTATTTTGCACTAATCTTCACTGCCTAGAAGCTTTGACATTACATGTTGTCACATAAGATAACACTCATCTCAAAGATCAATCTACTGAAGTTCTTAATAACAAGACCAGTGTTGATAGGTCATTTGGCATGATGGGCATTGCTCCTATTATAGTTCGATATTACATATGTTTCTCAAAAAGTTATAAAGGGGCAAATACTAGCAGATTTTCTCAATGTGCATCCTATCCTAGTAGATTTAGTAGTTAATGATGATTTACATGATGAACAGATCATGCTTATCCACAAAAGAGAAATGCTACAAATTTGAGAAATGTATTTTGATAGTGCATCATCTATTAAGCCCACTCAACCCCCAAATCTGCCAAAAGCAAGAGCTGGCATTGGCCTCATCTTCATAACATCAAAAGGTGGCATTCATATAGGCTGACTGAGCCAAGAACCAACAATGAAGTTGAATACGAGGCATTAGTGGCAAGACACGAAGAAGCTATTCTTATCGACATCCAAAATCTAAGGATCTTTAGTGACTCTCAATTGGTGATCAACCAAATATTGGGCATCTACAAAATTAATAAGTTTGAATTGGTGTACTATCATAGGCAAGTGCTTGAGCTCATGAAATAAATTTTGAACGTTAAACTAGCCTGAGTTTGTGGATTGAAGAATAGAAAAGTAGATTATTTGGCCAAGCTAGCAAAAGAAATGATGAACATGAAATGAGGATGATGTGTTGATTGAAGTGTCCTCTCATCGAGTTCTGCAACCAGTAAATCCATATTTCCCATAGGTAGAGGGGACATCAAACTCAAGCCAGCAAAAAGCAATTCAAATTGCTCCTCACTCTCCCAAAGAACAACAAGTACAAGAGATAGAAAAACTCAAAAGTACTACAAATAAATCATGTGAAGCTTTCATAATGGAAGAGCCTGATGATTAGAGGCAACCCTTCATCAATTATTTCTAGGAAAGTAAATTTTCAAGCAATAAATCACTAGCCATGCAAATTACAAAAAGGATCCTATGATATGCCTATGTTAATGACACATTGTACCATAGATCATTTGAACAAATATGGTTACGATGCTTAGGGATGGATGAAGCCAACAAAGTTATGTCTAAAATTCATGAAGGACTTTGTTGGGCACATCAATCAGGTCCTAAAATGGTAATGAAAATTAAGAGAATGGGATACTATTGACCATCAATGGTGAAAGACTGCATAGGTCAAGCTAAGAGATGTCATGAATGCTAAGTCCATGGGAATCTCATTCATCAACCTCTAAATCCTCTACACCAAACAATGGCTTCCTAATTGTTCAAAAGTTAGGGCTCAGATATAATTGGGATGATTGATCATCCATCATCAATTGGACATTGATTCATTTTAGTAGCTACTAACTACTCCAAGTGGGCTGAAACTGCTCTGTTTAAGGAAGTCATTACTGATTGAGTTGTTGACTTCTTCATGAACAATATTGTCTATAGATTCGGAGTGCCACGATGAATCATCTCAGACAACAGTTCAGCCTTCAAGAGTGCAAAGATATACAGATTCACTGATCGACACAAAATTGATTGGCGGTACTCATTAATCTACAATCCAAGGGCTAATGGTTTGGCATAGGCTTTCAATAAAACCCTAGTGAAGTTGCTCAAAAAGATTCTCATGAAGAATAAAAGAGAGTGGCACACTAAATTGATAGAAGCACTTTGGGCATACAGAATAACTTATAAAATGTTGACCAAGGCCACTCCTTATGCTCTAACATTTGGAATTGAAGTTGTTCTACCACTAGAAGTTGAGCTACCATCACTTGAAGTGGTTGTCCAATTCAATCTTACTCAAGATGAGAATGCTCATTTGTGAATGAAAGAGTTGGATGTGCTTGACAGAGTTGGACTCCAAGCTCAATAAAGTTTAGAAATTTATCGAACGAGAATGTCCAAAGCATTCAATAGTTGAGTACATCTTTGAACATTCTAAAAAGATGAATTGGTTCTAGTATTGAGAAGGTCAATCAACTCTCATCGCAAGATAAATGGTAAATTTAAAGTTAACTAGGAAGGTCCTTACGTCATAAAGAAGGTGTATGAAGCAGGAGTCTACCAGCTAATTGACAAGAATGGTTAACGATCGATGCCACCAATCAATGGTCGATGTCTCAAAAAATATCACAATTGACTGTGGGTAAGCATATAAATACTTAAATGAATCTTGCACTAGTTAGGCTTTCATGCCAAATACACATGTTGCCTCCATTGCCACCTCCTATTCCACTACCACGGTGCCACAACAGCCACCACCACTGCCATAACAGCCTACTCAGTAGCTGTATCCATATCCGCCTCCAAGTATCTATTTTCCACCTAGTCTAATCAAAAAAAAAAATTAAGCAAATCATACTCATTCAAGAAGGAGGTAGTCAGGAATATCTTCAAGAATCTCTTGAAGAAGCTTGATTTTTAGCTACTCGAGCCTAAGAAGTCAAAGGAAGTGGGTAGGAGTGATGATCCTAGCTACTACCCCCACTATCGCATGTTAGGCCATGTCTTAGAGGATTGCATTACCTTCAAAGATTGGCATCAACATAGCTTCAAGTCAGGAGCTATAGTTATCCCCAAAGAATACTTAGTAGAATAGCCATATGATTTTATTAGAGTAATCCTTGGGGATACATCCGATCCTCTCAAGACAAAAGAAGTTTGGAATATTTCTTTATCCCGTACCTCTAAAAATATCATTTCTAAAATCAAGAAACTTTCTCTGTAGGTGCCTGGATTAGATCAAACCTCCAACACCAAGAAAGATTTGTTAGTTATGATGGACAACTCGAGGAGGGTGGAAGCCCATCAACAGCAACAACAACCTACCTCACTTGCTCGGCATAGATCCGTAGTGCAACCATAATTTGAGTCCAGCACTCCTTCCATTATTGCAACTACTACCACATCTACCAGCTCCTCCACCTCTAGCAAGAGCATTGTATCAGTGGATGATGGCACCAAATCCCTCGTCCCACTTACTTTACTTGATTTTTATTATGTACCTCCTCCAAAATTAAAGAAATCAATAGAAAATTTTGATTTCACTTACATCTTATCTACTTATGATGTTCCTATTGATTTTATTCCTATAGAAAGCTCTTCAAGTCAAAGAAATAATAATTTCAATCAATCTCAATCTAATTCAAAAATGGACTGTCCTTTTCTAAATCAATCAGGTTCATCTCTTGAGATTGACTTAGACTCATCCCACTCTGAGGATCCTTTAGGAGAAGCTATAGGTATACCCGATGAGCAGGTATAACTTATCATAAATCTCTCATTCCAAGAAGTCACTGAAGTCAACCTCTGTAGTTACAAAGTTCTACCTCCTAGGGTAGCACCTCAGGATAAGGGTAAATAAGTCATTAGTTCCACTGAGCAGATAGCCCCTCCACAAGATGCTAAACCTATGGATATACTTATGGAGGATCAGTACAAAGTTGATTACAATGTCCTTGCACATCTTAGAAAGTTTCCCGCTAAATTAAGCATATACGATGCACTTGTCTTATCCAAAGAGATGAGAGAAATTCTAATTAAAGCCTTGCTCGATCCAGAGATATGCTTAGCACTTTTGACCGCAACTAAAGAGGAAGCATGCCAATTAAGGGAGATCCTAGGAGTCACATTCAGCAATGAAGATCTATTTCTAAGAATGATTGAGCACAACCGTCCTCTCTACATTATAGTGGATGTTGGCAGATTTAGGCTATCCTTGAGTTTTGGTCGACCTATGAGTTTAAGAATCCTTTCTTACTTAAGGTTTGACATCTCTAAACTCCATACAGAGAGGATGATGTTGAAAGGATTTAATGTATAAGGTGAGAGGGCCTTAGGCCTTATAGTGTTGCCCTTAGAGATAGATGATTAGAAGATTGAAACCAAGTTTCACAAAATAGACTCAGATACATCTTTCAATGCTTTGCTTGGGAGACCATGGATACATGGGAATAACATGGTCCATTCTCTTTATATTAGTGCATCAAGTTCATGAGAGGTGGAATAGAGTATTATGTCAAAGGAGATCTTAAGCTCTTTGCAGTTCATAGATCGGGATATATGAGGATGCAGCCTACTACCTCCCTAAGAAACAAAATGTCTTTTCTAGTGAGTTTAGTTAAAATTCCAATGTGACAGAAAAAGAAAGAGAAAAAGAAAGAAAAGAAAAATAAAATAAAAGGGAATGAGAAATAGACCTTAGGGAAGAAGTGGAGCTTCAAATTAGATTTCACCCACAGTTCATTAGTAGGATGACCCGACCTCCACCAAGATGAGGAAGAGGCAAGTCCATAGGGAGTCCCTGAGGTGGAAGACCACCATACTTACGACCTACAAGGAGATTCATCCTAGCTACCAGGAGTACACCTACTATCCTCATAAACTTAGATTCTAGTTCAGATGATGAGTCTTATGTGGTTAGCACACCGACTAGCTCTTCTTGACAGCTGATCCCTTTGGAGGTGACACTCAAGTCAGACAGCGATGAAGATTGGATTCCTAAACAAAGCATAAGTGTATCCAATTCCTCATTATGTGAAACTATTAGGCATCAATTAGGAACCTTATCTATAACCCCACTTTCCTCATAAAATTTGAGGGTTTGGTAGTTAAGGAGGCCCCTAAATCATGTGCAGCCATGAAGATCTAGAGGTTCTATCTTGGAGCAACATCCTTAAGTCAAGAAGTTGATGTATAACTTGAGGATGATTCATATAAAGAATTAATAGAATTACCTTTTGATTGGTATTCACTGTGTGTTCTTAACTTAGATAAGAAAGATTTAATCCCACATATATAGTCTAAGCTCATGTCAGATTACTTTGAAAGGATATAGAACAACAAGTGCAAGAATTCTCAATCAAGACCAAGACAAGGCTTTGGCACAATAGGCCTAGTCAACAATGACAATTATTGCTTGGTCATCACTAATCATTTGGAATCTAATAAATTATTTTCAGATCACATTAACTCATATAAGGATGTGTGCTTAGAAACTTCAGATAATCTAGATGATTGCCAAGTCAAAGAAGCACCATCAGAGTTTGAAGAAGAAATTAAGTCCACAAAGATGAACTCAAAGAAATCAACTTAGGTACTGAAGACAATCCACGCCCAACATACTTCAGTTCCTTATTGAACGAAACTAAAACCAATGACTTAGTTAGGCTACTCACTGAGTTTAATGATTACTTTTCATGGAGTTATGAAGAAATGCCTGGATTGGCTTTTGATGTAGTGGTCCATAAGTTGGTGACACAGCCTTATGCTAACCATATCAAGCAAGTTGCTAGACGCATGCGGTTTGACATTGAATAATATGTCATTTCTAAAGTCAAGAAACTGATCGATGTTGGTTTCATCCAAGAGGAAAAATACTCCACCTAGTTGGCTAATGTCATCTCAGTTAAAAAAAATGGCCAAATTTGCATATGCATTGATATTTTAAGGATCTAAATAAGGCATGTCCAAAAGATGAATTTCCACTACCAATACTAGAATTGATGTTGTACATTGCCTCATCTCATGTAGTCTTCTCTTTTTTGAATGATTCATCTGGATATAACCAAATAAAGATGATACCTGAAGATGAAAGAAATACTGCCTTTAGGACCCTGATCAAAATTTATTGCTACAAGGTCATGCCTTTCTGCCTTAAAATGCCGGTGCTACATACCAGCGGGTCATGACTCAAATCTTCGATGAACTCATTCATCACCAAGTTGAATGCTATGTCGATGATCTCATGGTTAAAAGAAAAGAAAAAGGAAGACCATCTCATTGACTTAAGAGTAGTTTTTGAGCAGTTAAGATAATATAACCTTAAAGTGAACCCTCTAAAGTGTGCATTCGGAGTAGCTTCAAGGAATTTTCTTGGGTTCATTGTCTAACACCATGGAATTGAAATCAACTTGGAGAAGATTAAAGCGATATTAAAAATTTCACCATCTAAAAGTTTAACTCAACTCAAATCATTCCAAGGGAGGTTGGCATATCTAAGATGCTTTATATCCAACCTATCAGGCAGATGCTAACTAATTTCATCACTGGTCAAGAAGGATGCTAAGTTCAACTGGGATGACCTGTGCTAGTGTGCCTTTGAGAGCATCAAGTAATACCTGATGACGCCGCCAATCTTAGCCACCTCTATCCTAGGCAAACATCTTAAACTCTACACTACTGCATTAGATGAATCTCTTGGTGCTTTGTTAGCCCAAGCCAATGATGAAGAGAAGGAGAATACACTGTACTATCTCAGCCATCGTCTGGTCCCTACTGAAGGAAACTATCCACCCATTGAGAAATATTGCTTAACTTTAATCTTTACATCCTAAAAGCTATGACATTATATACTTTTTCATATGGTAAACTTGATTTCTAAAATCAATCCGTTGTAATATCTCATGACACAGTCGACCCTATCTGAATAGTTGGTACATTGGGCCATGCTTTTGTCATAATTTGATATCACTTTTGTGCCCCTTCGTGTGGTGAAAGGACAAGCACTCAAGGACTTCTTAGTAGCACACTCACTTCCTACTGACTCTCCTCTTAGTGATGATCTCCTCAATGAACAAATCATGAACTTAGGAGATGCTAGCATTCACCATTGGGAGATGTATTTTTATGGCGTGGCTTCCTCTCAAGAAGAGAAGAATCATAATCTACTCTTCCAAGGAAGGCAAGGGTAGAAATAATTCTCCTAACTCTGGACTATAATATGATGAGATTCTCATATCATCTATCCAATCCTTACACCAACAACGAAGCCGAATATGAGGCTCTGATTATCGCTCTAGAGTTAGTCATCTTGTTAGGCATCTAGAACATCAACATCTTTGGGGATTCCCAACTAGTGGTCAACCAAATCACTTGGTCCTATAAGGCCCTCAAGCCTAGACTCCATCACTACCACAAGTATACCATGGAGTTGTTGGCTCAGATTCTAGAAGTGACCATCTACAAGATTCCTCATGGAGAAAATGCTATAGCAAATGTCTTAGCCAAGCTTGCCAAGGAGTTGATATGTTCGGGAGATGAGTCCATATCAATAGAGGTCCAAAATAAGTAAGTCTTATCTTTTATTGATGTTGAACTCATCGACAAATACTCTCTTGAAGGGGAGGTTATCATTGCCAAAGGAAAAGACCTGGATTCGAGGTAACCCTTCATTGATTACCTAAATAAAGGTAGACTACCTCAAGAAAAGTCCCAAGCACATCAAGTGAAGCAAAGCGCACCTTCCTACGCCCTCTTGGATGGTGTTTATACTGGCGATCTTTAGATCCCATGTGGTTACACTATTTTGACAAGCATAAAGCCCGTAAGATTGTGACCAAGGTCCATTCAGGATTATGCAGAGCTCACTAATCTGGTCCCAAAATGGAAACCAAAATCAAGAGACTTGGATACTATTGGTCGTCAATGATCACCAATTTCATGGATGTAACTAAGCGATGCCACCAATGCTAAGTACATGGTGTGGTCCTACACCATCCACCCAACATTCTACAGCCAACTTTAGCCTCATGGCTATTCGAGTGTTGGGGTATTGACATAGTGGATATGATTAACCCTCCTTCTTCCAAGGGTCACTGGTTCATCTTAGCTGCTACCAACTACTTTTCCAAGTGGGCGGAGGTGATTCTGCTCAGGGAGGTCAAAGCTCTGCATGTGCTCCAATTTTTTAGGAACCATATCGTGTATAGATTCAGGGTACCTCGCCAAATTATATCTGATAATGGTACTTCATTTAAGAACACCAAAATCAACAACTTTCCCAAAGACATAGCATAGATTGGAGATATTCTCCTAAACATTTTCACACTTCTATTGGAATATTATCAGGTCCTACTATTTTTGCACATTTCATTTTCTTTAAAGTTTCTCTAACGTCAGATTTACTAATATGATGATAAAAATAAAATTCTCTATTTTTGTTTGGGGTATTATGGTTGCTAAAACCAATCGTACTTTTAGATCCTTCATTGAAAAGTTTATCAAAATACCTCATCCACCTATTTTCAATGTCCTTTTCTAAGAAAAGAACTTCATTATTTTCATCCTTAATACACCTCACTTGAACTATGTCTTTACTTCTCTTATCTCTTTGGTTGGCTAACTTATACATACATCTCTCACCTTCTTTGGTATCTAATCTATTATATAAATCACTAAAAGCTAAATTTTTTGCATCATATATTCCTTTCTTAGAATCTCTACAGGCCACTTTATATCTTTCCCTATTCTCTGAGTTTTTACATCTAAACCAAGTTTTATAACAATGCTTCATATTTCTTATCTTTTCTTGCACACTCTGACTCCACCACCAACTATTCTTACTAAAAGAAGCTTTTCATTGGATTCGCCAAGCACATGTTTAGCAACTTGTTTAATTTCACTTGCTACTTTTTCCCATATAACATTAGCTTCCTTATGAACATCCCAAATTCTAATCTCTTGTAGCTTGCTCTTAAAATATTTTTATTTGTGTTCTAATTTCACTTGCAACTTGCTTTTCCTTTTTTAATGATCTCAAACCCAATTGGTCTATAAATTTACAATTCTTGATTTTCCAAATCTCTAGGTCAATATGAACTAAATAATAATTAAGAAGAATCATTAATTCATTGAATCAACAAATAAATTGAACTAATCTGAAATAAACATCATAAATACTTAGGGTAACTCATCATAACTTCCTAAGTCAAAGAATTTAATCAAATATCAAAATTTTAAGAAAATCAATACTTAATGAAATTCAAACATAATTAAACAACTTGAGTTAAGTTTAATGAAATCATTCATTTTTAATGAATTTAAATAATGAACTTAAAACCTAGGTTAATCAAATCAGATCAAGTAATTAACATAAGTACTTTAGGTTAAGAATAATCTATGAACAAACCTAAGGTATTAATTCATATAAATGGACTTAAAACTTAAGCTTACAAATTCATAATTTAATAACTTAAGTTAAATTGAATAAAATCAAACTTCTTAAAATAACATAAGCCAAATCAATTGAAACCCATATAACCTAATTAAAAATGAAACAAATCATAACTTAAATAAATCAAATAAAGTAATTCAAACAAATGAAAGAACACAAATCAAACCCAAACATTAATAAAATCAAAAGGATTAATTAAAATACTTAAGGATTTTAGTTAGACTTTTGGAAACTTCAGTAGGATTTAGGATGTTTAATGGAAAGAGCTCCATCCAAAAATGGAATCATTCCATGCTTCATTCTTGAAAACCTATACAACTTTAACCAAATAAAATGAACATAAAAATGGGAATTAAATCACTAAATCATTTGAATTGAAACCAACCAATGGTAAAAAATTAAACCAATTCAAACTTCAAATTTCAAACTTAAACTTAAAGGCCTAGCAAAGACTTTCCACACAAACCCCACTTCTACACACACTAGATTACTTAGGTCATGGACCCTAGATCTAGGTTAGATCGTTCTATGATTTTCTTTTAATCTCATGCGATATGTTGTGTTGTGCTTCACATACATGTGTGGTGTATTGCTTTAGACTAGATGCCTAGGCTTGTTTGCTCATTAGATTGGATGTTAGGGCATTATTTATAGATTTGATACTATTTTCTATAGTGGACTATGTTAAAGGGATCACTGTAATAAATAAATCATAAAATTGCTATTTGCTTGCATGTGCTAAGAATTCGTTAACATAGTCCATAGGACAGGTGGGCTTGGCAAGCAACTAATGCTAAGCCCTTATGTTTGTGAAATATAAACTGCTTTGTGTGTTGTGTGTATTTCCTAACATTTGTTCTGTAGGGCTTATGATTTTTTTTTTTTGAATTTTAAATATAAATTTGAGCTTAGAATTAGGTTAGGATCTGGGGGTCTAGATTAGCGGGTGACCCAACGAGGTGTGGTGTGTGGTCCCGGCCGATGGATGTCCCTAAAGAAGGAGACTTTCCTAGAAAGAAGACCCATAGACCTAAACTTGTAGTTCTAGGCTGGGTTGTATAAGGGTAGAACTCGACTGCCCATTTTTCTTTCTTCCAGGGTGTATAGCAGTACCCGGCTGCATTGGTCTTTTTCTTATATAATTTAATTTGGCTTGATTTATTTTAGGTGCCAATAGCATATTTTTCTTAGGTTTCTTTCTGTGCTATGTTTGTGCTGTGATGAATGCCTAGATGTAGGCTCATAGGATAAACTAAATTTTCTATCCAACTAAATCAATTGAAACATAAAAATAAATATAACTCATAATCTTCATATATAAGCCTAGGCCATTAAAGCAAGATAAAATATGTAGCAACCCCTTAGCTAGCTATTTTAATAATATGCATAAATCATATTATTTCACTTTTGATTAATGAAGGGCTTCCATCCTTGCTAGAGAACTAGGGCATGACCCTTGAAGCCTATGATGGAAGTATACCTTCTTCTATTCTGATTTGGCCCATAATCTTTTTCTAATTACATGTGTTTGGCATAAATTGTATTCTTATGACCTAAATGAATCCTAAGTCAAAAATTATAAAAATCTGAAAACTATACATTAGTCGGGTATATCTTCATACCCTACATAATCTTAGGGATTAGGGAGTAAGTCTAAGTTCATAGATTTCTTTCCTGAAATTGCAACAACCCAGCCATCTTGCATTCATATGACTTAGCCTCATTATTTTAAAATATGCTTAGGTGGTGTTAGCTAGCAGCCTTCTTCAGGCAGGCTATAAGTCCAAAAAAGTCAAGGATAGGTTAGTTCCCTCAAATGAGGAGAAAGACTAATGATTCCCAAGAATAGAACTAGGTCGAGCATCTGACATATCTCAAAAGCACCTGTAGACTAGGTTCTGAAGCATTCTTTTTAGGAATAAGTCTTCAACCCTAGGCATTTTTGCAGTCTTGTGCTACTAGAATTTAAGCTCTAGATTTTTAAGAAAATGATAACTTGAAATCTAAAATTAAATCTCAAATTTGAAGCCCAATCATAGGATAGATGAAATGTCTACAAGGTATCCCAGTATCAATAGGCATTTCCTACTCTATCCCATTTGACTCTTAAAAAAATAACTTTCTCCAATTTGAACCTCTCCCAATTAAATTTCCCAAAATCAAACCTTTGAAAGCTACCTTAGTAGCCTTTAGGAATAACCATTTATTTCTTTAATTGAGAGTATTCTTAGGAAGAGACCCTTCCTAAGATGTAATTGACTATAGAGGCTTACATTAATAGGGAACCATGATCCCAGGATAAAATAGACCCTGTTCTACTTTTTCATGTAGCTCAGGAAAAAATACTCTGGTACATGAAAGACCTATTAGCCTTAGGAGTCTTTTATTAAAATGATCGAATCCATTATAGGAGGGCATGTTTATCTTTCGAGATAATATGCTTATTCCTTAATGCCATATTTGGTCATCTAAATAAAATATTCTTAAACTCTATGTGGTGTCATTTCTTTTCTCTATTTTAGAGAAAACACCAACACTATATTATTTACATTTTGAAAATCAATTATATCAATTGCTTTGTCTAACCAAATGAGCCATGGAAACATAGTTTAACAAGCACTGTTTAGCCTTAGGATAGTGTTGACCTCATTTTTAGAATGAGCTCTCAACCCCTCCATCTTAGACATATGATATATCTTATACTTTAAGAGTTCCTTAGTCTTAAGATACAACTAGTGATTAGGTGTACACTCAAGCTAGCCCTAGAGACTTTGAAGAGTTAGCCATAGGAATAGGTCATGCCTTAGGGGTGTTAGGAAAATTTTCCTACACTTAATTTAAACTATTCCTCACCTTCCTTCCTTCAAGTCAAACTCCAAATCAATCTTTTTTTATTTTCTCCAAACTCAAATCAACTCTATGATTGAAACCCATGAATGAAATTCCTAAGTCCATAATCTTCTTTTAAGGACTTAAGCCTAAATCATGATCAAACCAATTCAAACTCATGAGATTTTCTCATAATTTATTTATATTATCATTTATATTAACATATATAAATGAAATATAAATTCAAACCAATCAAACTAAACTCAAAATTCAAAATCAATTCATAAATTTTTCCTTAAGTCCTTTAAGTTTTCCTTCATGGCCTTAGCCAAAATCATGATCAAATCAATTCAAATTCATGGGATTTTCTCATAACTCATTTATATTCTCATTTATATTCACATATATAAATGAAATATAAATACAAATCAATCAAATCAAATCCAAAAAAAAAATCTTATTCCAAAAATTCATAAGTCCTTTAATTTCCTTCTTAAGGACTTATCCAAAATCATGATCGAATCAATTCAAATTCATGGGATTTTCTCATAACTCATTTATACTCTCATTTATATTCACATATATAAATGAAATATAAATACAAATCAATCTAATATTTTAGGCCACTTGACCCAAGTTGACCCAACTTTACCTAAAGGGTCAAAATGTGTCAAAACTTGATCTAAGCCAAATTGATTGAAACCAATGGGTTAAGTTCATTCCAAATCACTTGTTGAACTTGATCAAAGCCTCAATTGGCCAACTAGACCTAACCTAGCCCAATTGACCTTGAACCCAACTTGACCTAAAGGGGTCATGTTAAGCCAAATTCAAACTTAATCAAAAGTGATTGGAAAGAAAGATATCAATCTACTTCATATGACTAACCAAACCTAAACTTACCCATGACCTAGCTCAAATAAGTCAAATGGGTCAAATTGGTCAACTTGGCCTATTTGACCTAAATGAAGTCATATGAGCCAAACTCAAAACTAAACCAAATTGAATCAAACCAAAGCCATCAAAATATTTCAAATAGTCATATGAACTTGACCCAACCCTTGGTTTGACCCAATTTGACCAATTTTGACCCATTTTGACCTAAATGGGTCAACATGAGCCAAACCATACCAAATGAACTCCAAATCCAATGAAACTTGGCCAAACTTATTTTCCCAACATATTCAAATTCAAAAATCAACCAAATGACCATTCTACCCCTAGGCCATAGAATAAATTTTGGCCAAATCTATGGGGAATTTGGTCAAGCCCTCTTCATATCAACTTGATAGCTTCCTAATAAGTCAAGTAGACCCTATGGAGGGTGGTGCACCCAACCCAATGGGTTTGGGTCAACCAAATGGACCCAAGGCCAAAACTGAGCACATGGCTCAAATTGGCCAAATAGAAAACCTCCCTCCACTCAATTTGAAGCACATGGGAGGTTACCAATCCACTCCTTAGCCCAAACCAATCATGTGCCAACCTCTAACAACTCAAACAGACCTTTCCATATTGGCAATTGGATCAAAATAGCAAAGATAGATTCAACCGTTTGATTGCCATAGGGGGAGATATACTCCCCCTAATTCACTTCAATTTTCATATCATCACTATCGATTGAGCGTTAGAGAGTGTTAGGAGCCATCTTAGAGTGATCCTAAGCTCTCCAAGAGGGATTTGAAATCAGCCATTCTCAATTTTCTTCAAGAGAAAATAGGGGAGCTCCACTATTTTCCATACTTCCTCCACACTATAATTCAACTCAATTGCCTTTGCACACTCTTTCAGGGGACCAAATCAAGCTTACCTAAGCTTCCCTCAAGTTCCAAAGGTAAGGAAAAGTCCAATTCGATCAAAGTTGCAAAGGAGAGGAGGAGGGTTGGTCCATAGAGAAAACTAGTCAACCTCAGGAGCTAATTCTTTCACCACAGCTTTGTCTCAACCAGACGAAGCTCCTCTAAGGGAATCGAATGCTGGTGATCACCTTCAGTGAGGTATGGCATTTTTAGATCACTAAACTTAAGGTGTGTTGGCCTTTTGTGAAAAAAAGTTTAATGGCATGAAGATTTAATCATTGGATGTGATCTACATTGCTTGATGATGGTGTGTGCAAGATTTTAGCCTAATCCAAACTCAATCGAGCTCGAATCTTGCTCTAGAACATTGTCGTCCTCCATGATTCACAGAGCTTGGTAAGGGTGGATCTCTGGCCGTCCATCCAAAATGCCACATTTTATATATGATTTATCCTTTTTAAACTGTGAGGTTATTCATGGTCATTCGATCCTTGATCGAATGGCAGATATCAAACCACGTCCTGCCTCCACCACGTGCATGGTGATGGGACATTTAAGTGACGGCTCATCGCTTGACGTGTGGAAAGTGCACTGACCACCACCGCCACATGTCATGCTATGGATTAAGGGGTTTAATTAGGTTTTAAGTAATTCTAATTAATCATCTAAGCTTTAAAAATTTATATGTCCCCAAATAAAAATCAAAAAAATATGAGGTAAATTACCACTGAAAGATAATTCAATTTAGAATATTCTAATATTGGTTTTAATGAATTTTAAATTGTATCTTTCTTTAATTTTGCCTTTTAATGGAAATATTAATTTGTTAATTAATCCTCTGATTAATCTCAAACTTCTTGGGTATGTTTTAGGGGATGACCTCTACCTCCCCTAATTTTCTTAGGATTTATTGATGGCTTAATTGGGGGAATTACAAATGCATTTTCTAATTACCCCCTTTATGTAATTAAGGGAAATTAAGGGTTTGATTAGTATTTTAATCCCTTATTGAAGTTGATTAAGGTTTGATCCAGTGAATAGAAGGTTTAAGGAATAATTTTGGAGTATTTCCCCTAAGCTATTCCTTAAACCCCCTTTTCTTTCCTTAATCCTCTCTTAATTATGGATTAATTCATTAATTACCCTCTTAATTAATTTCTAAAAATTCTAAAACTTTTCATAACTTAATTAATCTACTTTGGGTAGATGCTTGTGTGAGCCTAAGTTCAGGAAATCAAAACTCAACTCACATGTGTGAGGGGTGTTTTACTTAAGTTAAATCCCTTAGCTTAATTAACCATTAATCATGAGCCAAATTACATTAGGCCCCTTTCTTCCTAGGTGCATTGCAAATTTAATTTTTTTATAAGGTTTTATGTCATCTCATTGGCTCATAATTATTTGGTTAACTATGCTAAGGTGGTGTAGGTGAGGGTTATTTAACATGCTTAATTCATACCTTAAGATAATAAAAATCTAAAATGAATCTAATCATCTAAAAATTAAAAAAAAATGTCAAACACATGCGAGAATGGGTTAGGAATAGCAAACTCAATCCATATTTTCAAAATTAAATCAAATTAAAAATCAAACAAAAATCATACTAAATAAACTTTGATTTACTTTAAGCTTTCTTATCTCATAAGATTGTCTTTAGGATTTAATTAAAGTGAATGTGTTTACATGCTTTCATTACTTTAGTTCTTTCCCCCAACATGTTAAATATGTATGTCATGTGATTTCATGCATCCATGCTTTTCAAAAATTAAATTTAAAATGAAAATGCTTACTTTATGTCAAGCATGTGTTGGCTAAAGTAATAATATGAGTGGCTATTATCACTATTAAATACAAATTATTTTCAAACTATATGAATCGATTATCAAAATTGAAAGTGTGTTACTTATATTTTAATTATAAATTTGCATGTGAATAAAATATAAGGATATGCTTAGTATAGGTTTTCCTTCTCTTCTCTTTTAGTATAGTTTTAAATAAGATTTGGCAAGGTGTGTGGTTCATTTGAAAAGAGCCTAACACTTTCCTAATTCCATATCCTATCCATTCCTATACTATCACTTAAGAAGGATGTCTATGCTTGCACACATAAATTGCATAAAGAAAATAAATCAACTAATACAAATTTTTACATTCTTTCTTTTTAATTCATTTCTTTTATACACATGTTTGTATTTAAGAAAAGTGATATATTAATCTGGACAATCTTGAGATTGCGAGACTTTAAGTAGACCTAAGTAGGTCCTGTACCTTACACTTTTGGTTAACAATAGCGTTGTACTCACTTATGCATTTCTTACTTTCATGTGTGCATGTGAAAATTGGATAAGAAATCCCTTTTCTACGAAATGAAAATCATGCATCACAAGCTTCCAAATTTTCTTAAATGAATTGCTTAGCATGCATCATAAAGTGTGATTAAACATTCTCATTTGTGTGTATAGATATGCTTAGGACTCATTCATATGCATGTTATACATGTTGGGAAAGAAATGAAGTGAAGTTTGTTTTGTAAATTTGGCTCATTTTATTTAATCTTAAAATGCCTTTCTTTTCGAATGGGTTTTTTTAGAGTTCATCTAAACTTAGGATTAATTAAAAGACTTAATGAAAACATTCACTAAATAAAACTAAAATATGGATCCACTTTAAAAATTACTTGGGTTAGGAAAGGAAAGAAAAGTTCTCTTCCTTTTTTTTCTCTCTTTATAACTTAGTGATTAATTGTAGGATTCATTTGAACCTAATCAAAATATGAAATAAAATCAATCCAAAATAATTAAATCACTTAAATGAAACCCTCCTCTAAGTTGAACATGCTTCACACTTAGAAAATTCTAACTTAAAGTCATAGCTAAGCATACCACACAAACCTCCAAAGCACACACATTAGGCTAAGTCACCACTTCTAGCTTTAGGTTAGGGCGGTGCATGATTTGATGCTTTCTTTTATTTTGTAATATATGTTTTAGACTAGATGTTAGGATGTATGTGCATAGAATGAATGGTATGGTGATCTTAGTCTAACCATTGCCTTCTGTAGGGGATTGTGCTTAAGGGGTGTTGTAATAAATAAAAATATAAATATTTTTACTATGCAGGTGCTTATACCCCTAAGCATAATCCAATAGGTCGAGTAGACTTAATCACCCATGTGTGGGGTGATAAGTCCAATATATATGCTTGGGATTTTATGTGGTTTGTTTGGCTAACCTTTATTTTGCAGGTGTTAGCTAGATTTACTTTTTTTCATGTAATCTTTGCAATTAGGATTTTGAAATGATTGTTATGGGGATTAGGATGAGCATTGTCCATAAGATATTATCTTATGCACCATATGAAACCTTTGGAGCATCCACCTTCCAACCATCCAAAAGAAGGAACCAAAGAAAAAGGAAGAAAAGAAGAAGAAAGAAGAAAAGAAGAATGAAGAAATGAAGCTTGAAGACACCATAACAATGAATTTCTTGCTTAATTGTAATTTAATTCATTTCTAGTTTGGGTTGTATAAGGGTAGAGCTCGGCTATCCAATTTGTTTTCAAGTTTGTGCAGTGATACCCAACCACAATGGTCTCTTATTCTTTTGTGATTAGCTTTATAAATTGATTGTTGATTTATTTAGCTTGTGCATTAAGTGGCATCTTTTTCCTAGTTTCTTTCTTGCTTTATGTATGGTTTGGATGTGGATTAGGCTCTTAGGAAAAAATAAATCTTTTACCAAACTTAACAATTCAAAACTAAAAATAAAGAACTCATAACCTCACCTAAAAGCTTAGGTTTAAAATCAAGATAAAAGAATTAGCAACCCCTTAGCTGGATGAGTACTTCTTTTATAACATCATACACAAATACATCTTGTTTCACTCTTGATTGGAGGGCTTTCACCTTTTCCAGAGAAACTTGGCTTAACCTTTGAGAGCCATGGTGGAAACACACCTCCTCCCTTCTCGCTGATTTTGGCCAATAACTTTATTTCTTATGCATTAAGCATATGAATCCTATTAGCCTGAGTCAAAATAATTGTCCAAAAAAAATGAAATTTGAATTGTATTAGATTTAGGTCATTTAAAGCATGTCCTTACATGATCTAGTCTCTTTAGGGAGTGAGTTTAAGTACTTAGTCTCTTTTTAAATAAATAATAGCCTGGCTATCTTGCATAAAGCATATGACTTGCCTACATGAATTTAAAAATCATAGAAGGAGTTAGTTGGCGGCCACCCCTAGGCGGTTGTAAGTCCAAGCAGTCGGGCGGTTTGTCCGCTCTTGTGGAGGCAAACCAAATATCCATTTTTGCCTTAGATTTAGGTTGTGCTTTTGGCCCTCGCCAAAGCTCCCTAGATTTAAGTTCTAAGATTGCTTCTTCCCTTTGTGGGCCATAAGCTTAAATCCTCACTTCTTAGGCATTTCTATAATCTTATGTTGTGGAATCATAAGCCCTAAATTTCTAATGAAAAATATAACTCAAACAAATTAAATTAGTTTCAAAAATGTAAAGCCCAACCATATTATAGTTTGAGATGCTCGCTAGGTTTCCTAGCATCGTAGGTATCTCCTACTTATCTTTCTTTTGCCTTCGATAATAACTCCCTCTCTTTGATCAATCCCATTTGATCTTCAAAAATGAACTAATTAATTGATACTCCTTTCCTATTGAAATCTTTAAAGACAACGGTCATTTACCTTAATTGAGAGTATTTCTAAGGGATCTCGTCCCTTACGATGTAATTAACTATGGAGGCTTGCCCCTATAGGGAACTTAACGAACCCGATTTAAAATCAACTCTACTTCACTTTTTTATGTAAAGTAGGGAAAGAATCTCTCGTACATATGTAGGCTCATTGTCCTTAGGAGTCCTTATTGAGGTGATTAGGTCCATTAAACGGTTGTAACTTATATCTCCCGAGATAGTACACTATTCCTTGATGATGTACCTGATCACCTAAATAAGCACATCTACTAATCTGCGTGGCATCCCAAAAAAAATGAATTTTTATATTCTTGCTTTTCACCACAGATGAAGGCGACCATATAGAAATTTTTCACCACAAACAGATAAGCTTTTTCTCTTGTTTGGGTAGGCTTTTAAGGTTTAGGATAAAGAATTTATTTCAAATTTATTTGAAGCTCAAAAAACTTGTTTTTTTTTTTTTGCCTTGTAAAGTGTTTATTTGGATAAATAACCTTTTTATATATTTAATTTTATAATCATTTTATAAAAAAAAAAATTTTGAAGCAAAAAACTCCCAAGTGGTAGTGTCTTGTATTATAGATTGTTCATTATTACAAGTCCTTCGAAATTATTTCACATAGGCACAATTGTGCTTACCATAAAAATAAGTAATCTATATATATAAAAACTTCTCACTTTTCCTCCCAAAATCATAAATTTTCATGAAAAAGAGGATAGTTGTCTTGCAAAATACACAATTGTGGGTGATGGTCAAAGTTTTTAATCCATGCATTGAAACTCTTGTCCTCCTCTAAATATGAGATTGACCGTCCTCATTTTAACATATGAAATCTAAGAAGAAGTGTTAAGGTTCATGATTCTTCAAATAAGGTTCTAAACTTCATCTAAAAATATATTGATTTAATCCAAGAGAGTTATTTGAGGTTCACATTCTCTACACATCTCCAATCTTTCTTTTAAAATGAGATTAATTATACTTGTATAGATAAAATTTTGAGATTCATAAGCTCTATGATAAGGCTGTATTTGAGCGTTCTAATAATAGGGTTGATATTTTTATTAGGATGAATTTGATTCGAAAAATTTATTTGAGAGTCATAATTTCTATATCTAGGTCACAACCAAAAAGTTATTTGCTCTAGTTTGGATTGAGTTGTTTGAGATTCTCAATCCATGGGATGAGGCTCCAGTCATTCTCTAAAAAGGTCATTAGGTGAATTGATTTGAGGAAAGAAGCTTATAGATAATAATATTTATAATGATGCTTTGATTTGTATCTAAAAACGAGGTTGATTTTCCTTATTTGAACTTAATTAATTGTTATTATGTGGAGCATGATTATATCTCTCGTTCGGGATGTATTGTCTTCTCAGATCTTACTTTCGTTAGTTGAGCGGTACATGATTCGGTGCTATAGCAAAAATGTCTCAATTTCAGGGGCAAAGAAGGCAACACCTCAGAGTTAGGAGGATAGAGCTAAAATTCATAGATTTATACTAGAAAGACAAAGAAGATAGTGCCTCGGCACTACATTAGATAGTGTCGTAATGCTAGGATCCAAACACTTATTTGATAAGACAGAGAGGTTAATGCCTTGAAGTTGTAGTAGCAACACCGCGATGTTGAACCGATGCAGAAGAACCAGAAGGACAGCTGCACCAATGCATACGAGCAGAGTTGTGGATCCCAGGCATTGCAAAGCGATGAGTCCATTTTAGTTTTTCTAAGTATAGTTTTTGTAATTTTTCTCCATTCTCTTATGAGTGTAAGTGGAGAGTACATGCCATAGAGTATGAGACATGTATATAGGCTTATGTAAAGTGTAATTTGTACTATTCTCCTCATTTTTTTCATAGTGCATTTTTTGGTATGGTGCGGCTCCGTTATTTTTTTTTTTCTGTTCTCAAGTTTTCCCACATTAAATTTGATGTTTTCTATGATCTTGTATTTTGTTTGCCTCTATTCAAAGTTTTGCTTTGGATCTTTAGAATCTATTTTCACAATTGAATCTCTTAACATTAATATGAGGAAATAAATTTTCAATTCACGATTTCTATAGAAAGCTGTAATCTTTCTTTGATTGTACTAGTTTGGATTGATTAGAATTGAATAAGTGTGGCATATGACCTCAATTTGATATTTTGATTTTCTTATGAAATGAAGTAAATCATTCATAAACTCAACATTTGATAAGAGAGTAATGAAGGTTAATGTAGTGATGATAATGTGGTTGTTTCAAAAGAGCGAGTGATTTGACAATAGTTTGATTTTTATGGATATCATCAATTTTAATGATATTTATTTTTATTGGTTTGTTTTTGCTTTCAAAATTCTGACTGAATTTTTTCATTATAAAATCTTCAATGTGTATGTCTCTCTAGTGAATTAGAGCTATTATATATATATATATATATATGAGAGAGACAGAAGGTGATTAAAAAGTGATATATTAGAGAGATAATTTGATATGCTCAGGATTAGGATTATTATTCACATATTTTTTTTTCTCTGTATTCTTCTATGTTTCTTTACAAGCCCTATATATTCAGTCAAAAATGCACATAATTATTTTTCCTCCTAACAGTTGAAACACAAAGGTCGTGAGTTCAATTCACGGTCCTGAATAAAGTTGAATGTGTGTCTATATATATATATATATATATATATATATATATATATATATATATATATATATACGTATCTATGCAAGAGAGAGAGAGAGAGAGAGAGAGAAAACCGCAGGGTCCAGCTTTTTATGGAGGATACACGCAAGAGAATAACCGTAGGTTCAGTTCCAACTATCCTAAATATCAAGAATGTCTTGAAAGATAGCTGCGAGCTTCACGTAGATTTGCTTCTAACATAAAGTAACAGCTTTCACCTCCTCTAACGCTTCTGTCCACCCTTTCACACCATCCCAAACCGAACTCCAGAACTTTGGCAGACACCACACGATTTTCTAATTTCGCATGAGGTAACAGCCATCCACAGCTTTGAATTAACTTAGATTTTCCACACATAGCTTGTACTGATTCATCAGCGTCGCCTATAAAACCCACTGAATTAAGTAACTGTGATCAATCACCAAGATCGAACAAGCAAGCAAATTCACAGCCAAGAATAAAAATGGCCACAAGACTAGTGAAACTGAACCTTCTCATCGTCGTCCTCGTGGGCATGGCCATCTTTCTGCAGCAAGGCAGCGCCATCGATTTCGCTACGAAGGATCCAAAGATCAGTAATGAAGCACTGATCAGTTTTGCAGAGCCGCCACCGCACGGCGTGCCAGTAGACATATGCTGTATCCTGCGCAAGCCTTGTTGCCATCAGCCTCCCGTGAGTCGCAAGCTGATCAGTAAGGTTTTATAAGAAGGCTTGACGAGGAGACATGCATATGGGATCGATGATTTATTTTTCATATCATTATTGATTTTATATTAATGCTATTTATATATTGTTTGAGTGACAATCGAGCTCAGTATTTATGAAATTAAACTATGATAAGTGCTTCTTAATAAACTTGAAAATTCAGAATGGGACCGTATATTATTCTGAAATCATAAATTCAAACGAATAAAAGGCTACGTACTCATATTGTATGATTTTACAAATTTTATTTAACTCGACAAATGCGTTTTCTATTCGTTCCAAAACCTTCGTTTATTTTCAAGTAGATTACTTAATAAAAGCAAAGTTTATATATAGATATACTTTTGTGACAATAAACAACAGCGCCGGTCAACATATCTTTGGAATTCTTTGTGAGGCTTAGGCTTATAGATTTATAAAGGGGAATTTTTTAAAATAAGTATGATTTAAAATATAATTAGTAATTTAAGTATCTAACAAATAAAATTTAAATATAGGTATAGTGCTTTATCAGGCGACTCTCATAAATAGTTAAGCAGGTACATATCTTATAGTTTTAAATTATTTTGGATCTAAGTCTATGTAAGTTATATATAAACATTAAATGTGACTTATATGATGACAGATAAATAAATGAACTATACTTATATTTAAATTTTATTTATTAGATACTTAAATTACTAATTATATTTTAAATCATGCTTATTTTAAAAAATTATCCATTTATAAAATCATAATCCCATAATAATTATGAGGCGCAGCCACTTTATAGATGTCAATGTGAACTTACACTCAGAATTATGAATAATTTTTTATCAGTCATAATTTTACTCATTCAATAATTAATATTGGCACATTGTTAGGAATAAAAAATGGTAGAAATGCACTGTTCAAATTTTTTTGGAGTTTCTTTCAAATGCTATGTTTATGTTTGAAATATTAAAATATGATTGGAGAGAGAGAAAAATATTTTCTGAAATGTTCAAATGCCCGCGCCTTAGTGTTCAACCAACTATCTGCTGCTTATCAATCCAATGTATTGCACTTAATTGTGCTTTTTATTTTAATTTGTTGATTATTTTATTTCTAAAATTCATCAAAATTTGAATAAATAAATTTTTAGCCCTGGGAAATCCATAAATTAGCCAAAAATGAATCAAGAAAATTTCAAAAAAAATTTATAATAATAATAAAATCACCATTTCCCTATCCAAATCTTATAAAATCCCCTCACCATTCATGGGAGTCTAGCAGAAACTATTGGTTAATTGAAGAGAGAAAAAATTACTATGCAAGAGACATGATTATAGGCAAAAATTTTAAAATAGGCTTAATCCTAATCTTAATTAGCAGTTTAGGCACACAAAAAAATTTTTAACAAAATAGGCACAGTCATCGGTTGAACGGACAACTGGCGCTGATGTGGCGCCACGTCAGCTCGCCCGTCGTCCGTTCAACCGAAGACTGATTTTTTTTATATATAAAAAAAAATTGCCTTTACAGCGTGTGGAGTCATACAATCTAATCTTCTGAACTTGGTATCGTTGGAATTGTAACAAAACTAATTTTATATGTTGGTTAAAATTTAAGATTGTGATATGTAGTAGTTTTGTGAATGCGCTGTGGTCGAAACTAAAATTTCGGAGCAATTGTCGTATTTTGCACTTATCAAAGTCATACGGTATCGGAATCTAGCGAAATTGGTATTGCTAAAATCGTAACAAAATTTTTTACAATTTTCATGTTGGTTAAAATTTACGATTGTGATCCTATGCACAGCAATTCTCTTATTACAAGTATTTTTTTAATATATTTTTTTTTTGTTAATTATAGCACAATTATTCTAATTTTTTTATATTAATTGTTGATATAATTATCTGAGCTTTCTTTCTTCAGTGTAAATGCTAATTATGGCATGATTAGTTAAAAAATATATTTCAATCTATTTAAAGATGATGTTATAATAACGTAAATAATTAATCTTTAAAGATTAATAAGATAAAGATGTTATGTATAAAGGTTCATTGAAGTAAGAGAGACTAAAACATTTTTTATTTCTTATTATAGCATATATATATATATATATATATATATATATATATATATATATATATATATATATATATATATATATATAATAGGATGAGAATGTTATGAGATGAAGTATGAAAGTAGCAGTTTTTACACTCATTCCCAAACATTGTTGTGTATCGGGTCACAATCGTAAATTTCAACCAACATGAAAGTTGTAGAAAATTTTGTTACAATTTCAACGATACTAATTTTGCTAATTCCAGATGTACCGATAGCGTAAAATCTAATCAAATTTCACTCGATGCAGTACTTTTTGCATGCATTTATAAAAATTGCTGCGTATCGGGTCACAATCTTAAATTTCAACCAACATAAAAGTTGTAGAAAATTTTGTTACGATTCCAAAGATACTAAGTTCGTAAGATTCTGACATCGTATGACTCCGATACACGCAAAATACAAAAGCTGCCCTAGTTTTTTTTATTAAAAAAAAAAAGCTCGTCTGAGTGACGGACGTGGCGTGGTGCCGCGTCGGCACCGTCTCGTTCAACCGATGACTATGCCTATTTTGTTAAAAAAAAAAATTTGTGTCTAAACTCCTAAATATGATTAGAATTAAGCCTATTTTAAAAATTTTGCCCATAATTATATGCACAATCGAGGTTATCTTTATAGTGAGGTGTGGTGTTTATTTTTGGGATATGGGACACCACATAGATCTTAAGGGATACTTATTGAAGTGATTGGGTACGATATTAAGGAATGATGTACTATCTCAAAAGATAGAAATCATCACCATATAATATACATAATCACCTAATAAGGACTCGTAAGCCATGATGGGTTTTCAAATGTACGAGAGATTTTTCTCCTACTTTATATGGAAAGGTAAAGTAGAGTTCATTTTAAGTCGGATCTGTTAAGTTTCCTATAGAGGCAAGCCATCATAGTTAATTACATCATAAGGAATGAAATCTCTTGGGAATACTCTCGATTAAAGTAGAAATTAAAGTCTCTAAAGATTTCAAAGCTAAATTATCAATAAATTGATTATATTTGGAAAATCAAATGGGATTGTTCAAGGAGAAAACTTATTATTGAAGCCAAAAGAGATGCGTAGGGAATGCTCATGATACTAAGAAAACCTAGTGATCATTCTAATCTACCCTATAGTTGGGCTTTATAAGTTTGAAATTGAAGAGGTTCATTTTATTAAATTTGACATTTTATTAGAAAGCTATGACTTATAATCTCACAACACAAGGTTGTGAAATACCTAAGAGGTGAGGATTTATACTAGTAGCCCGAAGGAAACAGCTACCTCGGATCCTAAATCTAGGGAGCTTAGGCATAAGCCAAAGCACGACATAAATCTAAGCGAAGATGAGTATAAGGTTTATATCCACAATAGAGAATAAACCACCAGGTTGTTGGGCTTACAACCACTTGGAGTGGCAGCCAACTAACTCTTCCTATGCTTTAAAATCAGGTAGGCAAGTCATATGATTTTGCAACATAGTTAGGTTGTTATTATTTAGAAAGAGATTAAAATCCTACTCCTTAAAAGAGCATGGGTATGAGTAATGACTTAATCTACAAATGCAAATCTTTTCAAAGTTTATTTGATTTTTGACCCTTCATTTTGAAAGTATTGGTTAATTGAAGATATAAAAAATTACTATGCAAGAGGCATGATTATATGCACAATCGAGGTTATCTTTATAGTGAGGCTATAATCTTCTTTTGAAAGAGGGCTTAATTTGATCTCATTTAGATGATTTAGACCTAGGAGAGGTCCAAGAATCCTACTTATTTATTATATAATTGTGGTGGTTTAATAATAAGAGAATGAAGAGCATGTTAAAATACAATCATTATGACCATATTTTTTAAAAAAATAATTTTAATAATATTATCACCATTTTTGTTAACTGGTTTTAGAACATGTAAATAAACATGTTGTACATACAACACTAATGAAAGATCATATCATATAATGATTGATGAGTCATGTCAAACAAGTCATGAGATATTAAGGAAAAAAAATCATTGTTGGCTAATGTAGCTTATTTTACCTCAGTAAGTGAGTCAAATATAATAAAGGTTCAAAGCTTATTTGAATATTTTTATAGCAAGTATCGTAATCTCTAATATTCTTATAGGATAAGGTTTAGAGTGTCATCTATAGTTTCAAACTTAAATAATCAATACATAACTTTATGAATCCCGAACAACTTATTAGAGATGTAGATGAAAACTTTGTCATGTAACTATCTTATAGATTGATCATATGTGAATGATGATCATTGGGGAAAGAGAAGGTGTTTGAAAGAAATGTCTAACAATTTTTTGTTTGAAAGTTCATGTGACTATTTAAGCAAAAATTCAAATTCTATTTCAAAAAAAAAAATAATGATCATTTTTTATTATTTTTGGATATTTTGAAGTGTATAAAGTCAAATTTTTCTATATAAATATGTAGATTTTTTTTCTAAGAAGAACACTTTTAGGAGGATTTAAATGACTAGTATATTTATCATGATGCACTATAATGCTTAGCTACATTAAATATCCATTTCATAGTGATGGGTGATGTGCAAGCACTCATACTTGGGAGCCAATTGAGATCACTTGTATTTTTAAATTTTTTATTTTATGTACATTTTGATTTGAAATAAAATATATTTACTAGTGATAGTTTAATTTTTTTTAAAAAATACTCCAAATACCTAAAAATTATTTTTTAAGTATTTTAATAATAATATAATTTGCTTTTAACAATATGAAACAAAAATACTTCTAAATATACTAGACAAATATATGTTTCAAAATAATATTAAAATAAAATTACTCCCAATTTGGCCCTTAGATAATTCTATAATTGTAGTAATACATTTTAATTTTTTACATGTAGTTTGATGGGGTTGTTTGGTATATTGCAATTGTGGTGTAAGATAAAGTAATTATATTATATGTTGGAATTTAGGTGTTCGAACCATCGTATTTAAAATACAATATATTTCATTAATAGATTTCAATAGTTATTTTTTGATATATTTGGACTTCATTGAAGATGAGTGATTTTACATATATTGCAAATTCTCCATTGTCACTATCACTTGCCACTATTTTTTGCAGGCCACCATCATGCACTGTAGCCAGTCACTCTCTGCAACTACTACCAACCACCCACCACTAGCATCAATTGTCTACCCCCACCATTGCCAATCAATGTTATTATTTTACTTGATATTAATTTTTTTATCAAACAAACAATACAAACTCTTATAATTATAATATTTTCAATTAATTAACTTTATAATATTTTAAATACATTACATTTATTTTATATTATTTTATATTTTTTCATTCAATCAGATAGTCGTGTGATTAATGCTAACCATTTGAAGTGTAGTACATAAAAAAATGTAGTAATTAATATTATAAAGGAAGATTTACATACATACCACTCAATTCTTATGCATTTACATATCTAACTCCTAAAATTAGATATTTACTTATTGAACACCTTTCTATGCTTAAAAATGTACATTTCACTTTAGTGATGATGGTATTTTTGATGTGCTATTAAAAATTATGGTATTATATATATGTAAAAGAAGAAGTTTAAGTGTTAGATATGCAAATACATAAGAATTGTGTGGTATGTATGAAAATCCCCTATTATAAAATTCATATAGAAACTAGAGAGAATTTGAATCTCATAGCTAACTACATAGAATTGTAGCTTGATGAGACAACAATAGAATTTGAATGAAAAAAAATCTTTCTATCAAATCACAAGTCATAAACTCGACTATATATATATATATATGAGATATGCGAGTTAATTTAATGTTAAATTCATATACATAATACATATAGAGGCTTTGAATCAAATATCTCTTAGTTGAAAACTTAATATCACAACTATTATGCTAAGATTGCTTGTATTAAACTTGGCTATGTTCAACCAAACTTTTATGTGGCACAACATGGGTTAAATTGTAAATTCGAGTTGTAAAATATGTGAATTAAACAAACTTGTAAATTAACTTTTTATTAGATAAAAAAACAAAAAAAAAAAAACAACATGGGCAAGATATCAAAAGGTAAATTTAAGTTGTTTTAAGGCTAAGAGAGTGTTAGCATGAACTATTATGAGTATTTTACAACCTTAACATCTCGATTATTTAAGTAATAAACTTTATCACCATATAAATTGCATACCTGAAGGCTGATCAGCCCAATATAAACTATTCTCGCCTCCTAGATTTGGTCCAATCACACACAAATATATATATATATATATATATATATATATATATATATATATATATATATATATATATATATATATATATATATAAGAGAGAGAGAGTACATAAATATAAATAAATAAACAATAAATTTGGTGTTGGTGGCCAACCTTATGACCTTCCGAGCCTAGAAGTTGTGATTGGGCTAACAATTAACATCATCTTCATCAAACAATAGAAATATATATATATATATATATATATATATATATATATATATATATATATATATATATATATATATATATATATATATATATATATATATATTAACTGTAGTGTTTTTAACTTGTCTATAAATTGGAAATTCATTGCTAAATCATTTATATAATCAATAATATATCATAATGCTGTTTCAATCGCAAATATGCTATACCAACTTTATCTCTTAATAGGGAAAATAAAATTAAATTAAATTAAATCAATCGTTTCAGAGTCGGAACATATTTAGGTCAAGAGATCAAATTAAAATAAATATATTAAAAATAAAAGATAATATAACTCTTGCTGCAGAATAAATAATGCATTTAAATATCGCTTCAGTACTGAGTAACTGTCAGCGTAATTATAATATGAATATATTTTAATTTGAGCATAAGATTCCAATTATATTATTTTGATTTGGTGGCCCACGAAATGATTAAGGAGACAGTTCATTTCTTCTAAAATTTGGCCACGTCACCATCAAGTTATGGTCCCCAACTCTATTTGCCCGACAGTTAAACCATAAATTAATCTACAATTAGATTAATGATATAAACGATTAATGCGTGGCCGGCCCCCTTTCAATCAATAAAAACCGATTCATAATTTTTAATTTATTTTGGCTGTTTTATTTCTGGTTATTCTCATTGCTTGTTTTGCACTTTTACTGAGAGATAAAAGATACCTTAGAAAGATAAGATGGTTTAATAAACTAGTTAATCAAATCTCATGAGAGCATATTGTAATATGATTCTAATTTCTTGATTTGTGTCTGATCCGTCTTGGCAGTTTTCGTTCCAGTCATTTCGATTCAGTGTTAGGAACTTCGATAATGGGAAGAGTAATGTCGGTGCTTTATGAACCGTTGGATTGAGCGTCTTAGTCTCAGCCGTTGGATCTAATCACTGATTGAGTTTCTCTTGGCGATTCTTGAACCGTCGGACGGGTGTGTTTCTTTTCGCCTTTGATCTTTGATCACGGTCTTTGTTTACGAATTAGTGGAATACACATTGCTTTTTCTTGATCCTTGGATCGGATCACATCTGCCGTTGCTTTTGTCGTGGGATGACTCTTTAGTGATAACCTAACTTTATACTCTCTTTGTTGTTTTTGACCTTAGGCGAGATGCTCGAAGAATTAGAGCTGCGGTGGAGAGAAACTCAGATAGAAGCGGTGGTTCCGGCGAAAACCAAGAAGAAGAGCGAAGAAGGCGAAGAGATGAGTTTCTTTCTTAACTTTCTTGATTGCCTTTTACGGTTGTCTGTCTTCCTATATACCCTTCTCTCCTCTTAATCTGCTACATCTGGATTTCTGTTTTGTTCTTGCTTTGGTAATTACATTGAGGTTACTACTTGCTTGTTCTTTGTGTTTTCTTACTTTCTTGAGTCTTGGGTAATTACTTCTGTTGATATTATAATTCTTTGTCTTTGGACTTATGTAATTAAATCTTTATGTTATTCTTGCACGGACTTATGCAATATCGGTGACCCTCTTGTGATGTTTACTTGGAGTACTTGTCGTATTGTGGAATAATTCCTTTTCTCTCTGTATTAGAATTGCTTTCTTCTACCTTCATCTTACATCTATGTTTATTGTCTACTTTCTTTGTTTGTAAAATAGTTCTGTAATCTTGTCAGTATGTGATAATTTGGTACTTAGAGGATTTGGGATCATATCATTACTCCCCTCCTCAAACTGACCTTGTCCTCAAGGTCAAAATGAACATCTGCCTTCTCTGTTTCTTCAATTTATTTCTTAGAAGCTCCTGTTGATACTTTCCCTCCCACTGACTATGAAAGTAGCTTATTGATTGTCTGTTGGAAGTAGTATTCTTTTGTCAAATGATTGTTGGTTTCTATTAATAAGAACGGAAAATCTGTCCCTTGTTGTAGACTTGTTTACGCCTCATGATCCAGAAGTTGGATTACCACCAGTGGATATTGTAGTTGTTCGAATTCACTTTGGACTCATCTATTGGATAGGGTTGTATGTAATGAAGCTGGTTAGTTTATACTCTATATTTAGAATAGCACATTGGTAATTGCTAGTAGGCTATGTCTGGATGTGTTAAAACACCAAGCTATGGATATAGGTGGCTAATAATTATGTATACTTGATAGATAGGCTTTCTTAGCCTGGGTTAAATGGTTGATACATGAAGTTTGTCTCTAATGCTAATTGGTTGTCGGGCTGATTATCATGTTGCAGTTGATGTTGCTGGTCATCATTTACTGTCATTAATGGAAATAACTTGGACTTCTGAGATATGCCCTCATGGTACTTCTCATCACAATTGAAGCATAAGCCTCTTCTTTTCTCTTGAGTTCTTTGAAATGGATATTTGTTTATGTTGTGTTGAGTGGCATTTGTGGGAGGAGCTGTAGGTAGTTGGAGCACTCGATATTCTTTGTTTAATTACTAAAGTGTGCTGATTTCCTATTTCTATGCATTTTGTTTCATCGACAATCTCTTTCATTAAATTGGCTAATTGAAATGCCCTGAGGAAGAAGGTCATGGGGCTCTTATTTCTCTTTTAATTTCTAGTTTAAGCCCTGATTCAAAGCAGCTTTGTAGAAATTCATGTGGAATGTCTTTGATTTAGGTCTTCAAATTCATTATAAAAATGTTGCCTGGTTTTCTTGAAGCTTAGCTAGTTCTCCTCTTAAATCTAGAGGAAGGGCCAAATCTTTGCATAATTTATTCTTTGAGCTGGCCAAGAATACAATTGCTTATTTACTTGCATCCATTGATACCAAAAAGCAAGTCCATCCATGTATATATTGAGGATATTAAAATTTCGATCCTCGAGGAGTTATATCTTGAAAAAAAAGCTTTTTAAGAGCCATCCTCTGGGTCTTCTCCATTAAATCACAGGCATATCTATTTTAAGAGGTATTGACATGGGTGTGTGTGTATGTGGTGCTTTGGAGAATAGGATTCGAAGGGGATGCATTACATACTTGGATTTGAGGTTGTTTTCCAATCTTTTATATGGCGTCAATCTTTTGATATTTGATACCATGTAGAGAGGTCATTTGCTCTTCTGTTTTGTTTAATCTGGTAACACATTCTTCAAGTATTTTTGATGTGTTTCTTATTTCTTCTGTCATTTTCTGAGTGTTGTAGTCAACGAGAGCACCAATAATATGATTCTAATTTCTTGATTTGTGTCTGATCCGTCTTGGCTTGAGTTTCTGTTCACTGAGTCGACTCAGTTCTGTGTGCTTGGAACCCGACTGAGTTTTGATAATGGGGGAAGAGTAATCGGGTGCTTTATGAACCGTTGGATTGAGCGTCTTATTCTCAGCCGTTGGATCTAATCACGCGGATTGAGTTTCTCTTGGGCCGATTCTTGAACCGTCGGATTGGGTGTGTTTCTTATCTCCGGATTTGATCTTTGATCACCGCGGTCTTTGCTTGTTTACATTAGTGGAATACACTGCATGCGCTTGATCCTTGGATCGGATCATCTGGTGCTTGTGATTGCGCTTATGGGATGACTTTTAGTGATAACCTAACTTTATACTCTCTTTTGTTGTTTTGTCATTTGTTCGAGCCGAGATGCTCGAGAAGAATTAGAGCTGCGGTGGCGTGGAGGCGAGGTTTCTCCGATGGAAGGCGGTGGTTTCCGGCGAGGAAAACCAAGAAGAACCGGAGCAGGAAGAAGAGAAGAAGAAGGAGACTGAAGAGATGAGTTTCTTTCTTAACTTTCTTGATTGCCTTTCTGGTTGTCTGTCTTCCTATACCCTTCTCCTCTTAATCATTACATAGATTTGCTACATTTGTTGCTTTGGTAATTCACGAGGTTACTACTTGCTTGTTCTTTGTGTTTTCTTACTTCCTTGAGTCTTGGGTAATTACTTCTGTTGATATTATAATTGCTGTGCTGGACTTATGTAATTAAATCTTCATTTGTTATTTCGGCATCGGACCTCATATCGGTGCACTCTTGTGATGTTTCAGATCTTGTCATTGTGTAATAATTCTCTCGATATTAGGATTCTTAATCTATCTTCATCTTGTTTCGTATTATATTACTTCTGTTGTTTGTAAAATAGTTCTCTGTAATCTTATTGCTGTATGTGATAATTTGGTACTTAGAGGATTTGGGATCATATCATATTGATTATGGACAAAACTGCCACATGGCTTAATTTAAAAGTAAATCATGTTCGGTGATAGAAATCCACTATTAAATATTGCCATTCGTTTTAGCTGATCCAATTCATGAGAGCAAATGGTATGGCCCCAAATCATCCATAAATATTTACTGATAGGTGCAACAACAACGCGCCGATTGAGAGTGCTGAAGCCTGGAAGTCTATAGTAGATGGCGGTTTAGTAAACTTCTATTATACATTGATAATTAATGTTAATTGACAGAGATAAATATTATTTTTAATTTTGTATGACTATAATATACTATCAATTATAATTTGTATACATTGATTAATTGATTACTTACACGATTTTTATATTATTATAATTTAAAATATCAATTAATTGTTTCTCTAGATATTTTAAATGTGGTAATTTACAAACACAGTACACAATTCTTCTGCATTTACACAATTCTTCTGCATTATTCTAAAATTTATTTGCTAAAATCAATGGAGAGTGAAAGTTTATATGTCTTGTCCAATCCGGTATTTAAAGAGTGAACAAAATTAGAATTTTACTGAAAATCTCCAAAGAGTAAAATCATTAAAACTTGCATGTATCACAGCGTAAAATTTTGGAGTTTTCTTTCATCTTTAAATATATGTGTGCTCTTTGATTTGACAGCGTGCTTTCACTCTACCGTAACTAATTCTATTTTTAATATATATATATATATATATATATATATATATATATATATATATATATATATATATAAAGAGAGAGAGAGAGTACATAAATATAAATAAATAAATAATAGATTTGGTGTTGGTGGCCAACCTTACGACCTTCCGAGCCTAGAAGTTGTAATTGGGCCTAACAATTAACATCATCTTCATCAAACAATAGAAATATATATATATATATATATATATATATATATATATATATATATATATATATATATATATATATATATATATATAAAATTAACTGTAGTGTTTTAACTTGTCTATAAATTGGAAATTCATTGCTAAATCATTTATATAATCAATAATATATCATAAGGCTGTTTCAATCGCAAAAATGCTATACCAACTTTATCTCTTAATAGGGAAAATAAAATAAAATCAATCGTTTCAGAGTCGGAACATATTTAGGTCAAGAGATCAAATTAAAATAAATATATTAAAAATAAAAATATAAATGTTGCATAAAAATTCGCAAGTAAAATTTTAAGTATTTAAATCTTAAGAAAATAAAAAACTGGGATTTGAAATCCTGGTATATAAGGGAAAATCCATAATTTCTTTTCGTAATATTAAATTATATTGCTAGTGAAGTAGCGAGATGATGAGTGAAATATCGCGCAATCATGGCTTGGCGATGATCAGCAGCGAACGGTGAACAATCGGTAGAAGTCATCATGATGGAACCGTGATTGGCGACGGCAAGAGATCATGGCGGCGGTGGTTGGCGGCCGTCGAGGCGACCGCGATTGCTTGGAGGATCTTTAGCTCTCCTCTCTCTTGCCGCTCCCCTCTATATGAGGAATGCTATTTATAGATTGGAGGAGTGGCGTCTGTATACATGCAAAATCGAACCACTCCTCCAATGGACGGCTCATGATGATTCCCGATCATATCTATTTTGTGTATTTGAATGCTCAAATGAAGTTGTAAGATCTTTGGCTTGTTGGAACCGTCGAGCCTTCGATTTATTATAAACACTATATTTGGAAGCTTTTTAGGAATTTAACTTATGTCTCAAAATTTCCAATGATATTTTTTAAGTGCTTGATCTCGACCAGTTTCAATTTCTGATTAGCTTGCTTTCGACATCAAGATTTGTGCTTCGACTAGAGAAATTTTTAGGGTCATATCAGTTGCCCCCTATTTTTAGATGATATTATCTCAATCATCAAAAAATATGTGTGTCAAGTACTTCAAAATAGTAAATTCTTCAACGAAATCTGCAAGTTCATTAACCACATATTTTAAGAGAACAGATCTTCATATAAGCACAAGATTATGACTAAAGCAGTCACGCACTAGTATGTGCAAAAAATTTTGAGGTTCTGGATATCCGATCTCTGACTTTCTGCGGGCGCCGAGCATGAGCATCTTGCGCTGCGTCATGATGTGGGGTCTGCGGCCGGGTGGTAGAAGCGGTAGCGAAAACCACGCGGGTCGCGTGGTTGGAGCGGTATATCGAAGCCGGCGGCTGTCAGCGGCATGCGATCAGCGGGTCATGGAAAGTTCGGTCGCGAACGGCGAGCGGGTCGCTGGAGCGAATGGCGCTCGATCAACCAGGACCAGCATCGCCCTACGCTATGGCCAGCGATCCACGTAAAATGTCCATTTTGGCCCATTTTCACCCGTTTTGGCCCGTTTTGAGCGGTTTTGAATGATTTTTGGTGATTTTGAGCGGTTTTGGATGCTTTTACCCCTAAAAGGGTCATAAAACTGGTTAAGGGAAAGCACCTTCTCTTCTTGAGATCGTTGGGCGATCAAGACCCGTATTCATAAGAGCTCTTTCCCTCGAAGAGGTGTTAACTAACCCGTCGGCCGGATCGGGCGATCAAGACCCGTAGTTCATACAAGGCTCCGATTTCCCTGAAAGAGGTGTTAACTAACGTCGGACCGGAGTTGGAGGACCAGAAGTTCATGCAAAGCTCCGCTTTTGCCAAAGAGGTGTTCGACCTCGCCGGACCGACCGGGTTCGGCAATCAAGACCAGTTCATACGGCAAGGCTCTAGTTTTCCTCGAAAGAGGTGTTAACTAACCTCGTCGGAGCCGGGATCGAGGCGATCAAGACTTAGTTCATAGAGCTCCGGTTTTCCGCGAAGAGGTGTTAACCGGCATTGAGACCGAGGGCGGAGCAATCAAGCGATCGGAAGGTCGAGATAACTCGATGATGGCCGGCTGACCAGCGGATTTTCAACAACATGGCGCAAGGTAATCAGTGCAGCAAGGTGACCGAATTGGCATACGCGATAAAGAAATTCTCAGCGATGCAGAAGGAAATTCAGCAATTAATGGCATAGCCAGCGTGGCAGCCTAAATGGTATGGCGGCAAGGTTGCCAGCGGCAACCGACAGAATGTAATCAGCCAGTGCTTATGTCGGTAATCAGCGGATGGCGTCAGCACGCTTGTAACCGAAAAATTGATAATTCCAGCGTGGTTAGCGATAAATGGTCAGCGGCAGCGCGCGGTAATCAACGTGCGTCGCATCGGATAATCAAGCCGGGATGGCATTAGCGTTCGACCATGCGATGATCCGATCAGTGGTTGCGGTCGATGTCAACCGCGACGATAATGATAGTAGCGGCGCGTCAGTATGGCCGCGGATGAGCGGCGAAAGCGATAATCCGCTCAGCGATGGTGAGCGACAGTAATGGCAACGATAATCAGTGGCGATAATGTGGCACCGAGGTTAGGGGAATATGAGTTATCAGCGATAACAGCGGCTGATAATCGGCAACGCAGCGCGTCGTAATAATCTGGATGACCAGCATGGTGATGACCGGAAATCTACCGATGATGGTGCAGTAGTAACCCAACAATGTCAGCGGCGATATGGCCTCTGAGGTTGGCGCAGGGGTTACAGCGATAATGTAGCGCAATGAAATCAGCGCTACGTAGTGGTGCGGATAAGGCGAAGATTGTCGCGATGGTCACGGCGATGGAGGCGATCAGCTTAACCCTTCTGAGGTTAAGGCGGGGTTGTCAGCGTAACCGGCGGCAGTAATCGGCGGTAGCGTCAGTAATCAGCCGGGATGATGGCGATTGAGACCTATCCAGGGTTTGTTTATTAGAGTGTTTTATATGATGTTAACGATGATGTTAAACCTGTGGAAGAGGTTGAATTGAATCCGAGATTTTGACCCATCTGGTTGTTTGTCAAAGTGTTACCCAATGACGTGTATGGAAGAGGTCGAATTGAATCCGAGAATTTTGACCTATCCGAGGTTGTTTGTCAGAGTGTTACCCGATGACGTTAACCTGTGTGGAAGAGGTTGAATTGAATTCATTGAGAATTTTTGTCCTATCCGAGGTTGTTTGTCAGAGTGTTATCCGATGACGTTAACCTGTATGGAAGAGGTCGCATTGAATCCACGAGGATTTTGACCTCCGGTTGTTTGTCAAAGTGTTACGATGGCGTTAACTATGGAAGAGGTTGAATTGAATCCGGCAAGATTTTGACCTATCCGAGGTTGTTTTGTCTTTACTCGATGGCGTTAACTGTGGAAGAGGTTGAATCCACTATGATTTTGACCTATCGGGTTGTTTGTTGAGTCTTTTCGATGGCGTTATCATGTATAAGAGGTCGAATTAAATCGCTAAGGTTTTGACCTATCGAGGTTGTTTGTCGAGTTTTACCCAATGACGCTTAACGATGTTAACCGTGTGGAAGAGGCGGAAATTCATGGACCTTTTGACCTATCATTTGTCGAGTGTTACTTCGATACGTGAACTGTATGGAAGAGGTTGAATTGAATCCCGAGGATTTTGACCCATCCAGGTTGTTTGTCGAGTGTTACCCAATGAAACCTATATGGAAGAGGAGGTGGGAAGTCCACCAAGGACCTTTTGACCTATCTGGGTTGTTTGTCAGTCTTTGCTGATGACGTTAACTGGAAGAGGTCGTGAAGTCTACCAAGGACCTTTTGACCCATCCTAGGTTATTTATCGAGTCTTTGCTCGATGACATTAACACAATGGAAGAGAAGTCCACCAAGGACCTTTTGACCCATCCTGATTGTTTGTCGAGTCTTTGCTCGATGGCGTTAACCGTATGGAAGAGGTCGTAGGAAGTCCACCAAGGACCTTTTGACCCATCCTAGGTTGTTTGTCGAGTCTTTTTACCGATGGCGTTAACTATGGAAGAGGTCGATTAAAACATCCATTTGTGATTGTAGCCAAAGTTGCTCCTTACCTTGTTTTTCCATGAGTATGATTGGAAAATCATAATTTGCAAAGCAATATCTCTTCTCAATGTTGAAATATCCTCCAACTTTAACTTGTTTCTTGGGATGGTAATCAATTAGATGCTTAACATGGGCGATCTTCTGAGATTAAGAGTTGCCACCCAGTTTCCGATAAAATCTGAAGGAACAAAGTTTGATGAATCTTCATTCTTCGCTTCTTTAAAAGCTTGAAATGCTCCACCTCGATGGTAGTTTTGATCTTGTTGGAAACTTAGTTCATCAAAGATGAAATAATGGGAATCAGATCCACGGCAGCCATGCGTGCTAGAAAACCGATTGCGGTAGAGTAAAAGTTTTCGCCGTTGTGAAATCCAACACACACACACCACATTTTTAAAAGTGAACAAGAAAACTCAATTTTACGTGAAAAATCTCAAAGAGGGAAAACCACGAGGCTGCTTCAAAAGCTTCCACTATGTCTGCTTCAGTACAAGTTTTCCGATAACGAGATTACATAATTATATAGAAGAGTGATGAATCCCAAAATCATACAACAATATTTATATAGTCGCGTTGTTGTAAAGATTCTAGTAGTAGAGATTATTATGCGGAATCACCCAGAAAGAAAGGATTCAAATCGAGGAACAATGTTGGCAACACAAACAATCGGTAGAAGTCATCATGATGGACCGAGAAGACGGCAGCGGATCGATGGCGGCCGCCGTGATGGTTGATAATCAGTGGCGCACGATTGTGCTGGAGGATCTTTAGAGCTCTCTCCTCTCTCTGCTCTCCTATATGAGGAATGAGGCTATTTTATGATGGAGGAGTGCCTCAGAAATATATATGTAAAATCAACTACTCCAATCGGATGGCTCATGATGATTCCCTCGATCATATGATGTATTTTGTGTATTTGAATGCTCAAATGAATGTAAGATCTTTGTTTATTTGGAAGCGGTTATCGAGGCCATTTCGATATATATATTTGAAAACTTTTTAGGAATTTAATTGATGTCTCAAAGTTTCCAATGATATTTTAAGTATTTGATCTCGATCAGTTTCAATTTCTGATTAGTTTATTTTTGGGCATCAAAATTCGTGATTCAATTAGAGGAATTTTTAAGATCATATCAAATATAACTGTGGCTGCACGATAAATAATGCATTTAAACATCGCTTCAGTACTGAGTAACTGTCAGCGTAATTATAATATCAATATATTTTAATTTGAGCATAAGATTCCGATTATATTATTTTGACTTGGCGGCCCACGAAATGATTAAGGAGACAGTTCATTTCTTCTAAATTTTGGCCACGTCACCATTAAGTTATGGTCCCCAACTCTATTTGCCCGACAGTTAAACCATAAATTAATCTACAATTAGATTAATGATATAAACGATTAATGCGTGGCCGGCCCCCTTTCAATCAATAAAAACCGATTCATAATTTTTAATTTATTTTGGCTGTTTTATTTCTGGTTATTCTCGTTGCTTGTTTTGCACTTTTACTGAGAGATAAAAAATACCTTAGAAAGATAAGATGGTTTAATAAACTAGTTAATCAAATCTCATGAGAGCATGTTGATTATGAACGCCATCAACAATCATTTTTGAACAAATTTATGATGACACTATATCAATAAATGGAGGATATCTATCCCATGGAGTTGCCATTGTGACCCAAGTTAAAGCTCCAGCATAGAGATTGCCACCATAATACCAAGGTTTTGAAATTAAACAGTTTGAGAGGAGATTGGAGAGTAACGAAGCGGATTTTTTGTGTTCATTTCACTCATCGAAAATTAGGCAATAATCAAAATGAGGGAGATTCTGAAGTAATCAAAATGAGAAAAAAATCTTGAATTTATTGTAGTCTGACTACAATCCTAGAAGAAGGGAGAGTTGCAATTAAAAATTTCAAGAAAAAAATATTTTCATTAGTGATATGACAATTAAAATACTATTAGTCGAAGCACGAATCTTGATGTTAAGCAGTGATCCGAAGTTGAAACGGTCAGCTCTTAAAATATCCTCAAAACTTTGGGATATCGGTTAAATCCTAAATAGCTCTCAAATATGAAGTGTTTATAAATCGATGCGTCTCTCGGCGAGCGGTTCCAACAAGCCAAAGATCTTACAATTTCGACTTCATTTGAGCATTCAAATGCACAAAATACATCATATGATCGAGGGGATCATTTTAAGCCGTCCGATGAAGTGGAGTGGTACGGGTTTTGCATGTATTTACAGAGCGTCTTCAATCTATAAATACTCATTCCATATAAGGGTCAAGTGAAGGAGAAGCAAAGAGAGGAGAGAGCTCTAAAGATCCTCACAATCGTCGCTTCTGGGATTAACCACCACCGCCATCAGCCACCACCGCTGATCCTCGCCGTCGTCGACCATTGTTGCCGGTCATCATCATCGACCACTATCATCGTCAACATCGTCGTCAAAATCGTCATCAACATGCATTACACTAGCGATTGTTCTACTCATATACAATTCAGAATCCCAGATTCGGAAGATCTTATACTCTGAAACAGATACATAGTGGAAGCTTTTTACTAGGCAAGACCCTATGGTTTTTTCCTCTTTTTGAGATTTTTCATGTAAAAATTCTGGAGTTTTATTGTTCACACTTTTTATACCTGTGTGTGTCTTTGTATTCACAACTTAAAAAAAACTTTTACTCTGCAATGGTTTCTAGACGCAAAGTTTGGGCAGAGAAGGAAAGGAACCACTCAATCACAATTTATGTGAAAACCCACGTCATGGCCAATAGACGCGATTTTCGTAATGAGCCTCTCGCCCAACTCCCGCCACTCAAATCAATCCTTCCAACGCCAACCTTCTGCCTCACTTCCCCCTGATAGGCGTGATCATGTCGATGAAGGCGTGGCAGGAATCTCTTTAGAAGATCGTGTGCGCCTAATGGAAGAGTCTCAAAATGAGATGATCTGACTTTTGCGAGGAACACAACACTACCGCAAAACACATCTCCCCAAGATCGATCTTTAGCGGAGGTCAAAATGCTAATCTCCACGGCGATGAAGTTCCTCGGCCGTGATCCGATCTTCTTGACCGCCGCTTCTACTCATTCATCATGTGTAGCTCAACTGGCTGCTAATCCACCAATTATTGTGAGTAGAGTGGCACGTTTTCATCCTGTTGACTCCACTCATCATGTTATATGTGCAGAATTATGACTCTTAATACAAAATGAATTTCACCTTCAAGACAGAAATTATCTTCCCCCTCACCGTGGCTATGAGGAATCATCACCTTTAGTGGCTTTCTTTTCAACATCCTATTCTCGGTTTCAAGCTTCAACATTGATTCCTATGAAGGGCGATCACACATGAACACATCCATTACAGACTATCATGCATATCCAACGAGCTCGACACACTAGTCGTCTTTCCAATTACCTCGCGGATAAGCACTTGGTTCTACTCCTTCCAAGGGAATCCATCCATACCTTTGACTAACTCGCCAAGATTTTTGTAGAACAGCTTCATTACAAATCAAGGATCATTAAAGATTCCTCCCATCTCCCAAGATTCAAAATGAGGGTGAATCACTTAAAGAATACTTCCAGATTCTCCTAAGCTTGCCAAATACCTAGACCTCAATTACTAAGAGGAGTTTTCCTTGGGGCTCCGCCGGCCTTTCTACTCATCACTAATGCGATACGGTCCTCATATGTCGACTTAGTTCACCGTGGTGGAAGCACCGATAAGGCTATTAATGCCCATTGAAAATAATTTGAACAATCCACAGGAAAGCGTAAGAGTGCTCTAGGAAACACAGATCAACAATCCCATCAAAGAAGCAATAAAATCATGATTTTCCACTCCGCATCAACGACGCGAACCACGACTGGAATACAAGCCGTTGAACATATCTCGTGTTAACCTCTTAATGGCTATTCGAGATGAAAAAAATATCAAGTGGTCATCCATCAAACCAAATTCGTGAAATCGAGCAATATTGTCACTTCCATCGAAGTCGTGGACATACTACTAAGTCATGCAAACAACTCAAAGAGGAAATTGAGAGGCTCATTCAGCAAGGATATCTACGTCAATTTGTGCAAAACCAACCAACTCAAATAAACATAGCTCCAACTGGGGGGGCAACCGGGACAATCATCACAGAAATAACATAATAGTCGTCAAATAGTTAGAGAAATTGAAACGATTCTGAGCCACTACTATCTAATCAAATCTTCATCGCAGCCTTTGAAGAGCAAGAGTTAAAAAAAATATTGTATTAATCATCCCATCACTTTTAATAACTCAGACTTGGAAGGAGTCCAAGTTCCACATCAAGATCCTCTCATCAAGCGAATTGGTGACCCATGTTATGTTGTTAAGAGAATTTTGATTGATAATGGGAGTTCCGTTGATGTTTTATTTTACTCACCTTTCTTAGCATGGGTTTGGTTAAGGAAAAACTTCAACCCACCAGACAATATGGGTTTGATAATCGCCGATGTGGAGGGACAATCACCCTTCCTTGTTCTCTGAGAATTTTCTCAACAAGTCACTCACTCGCAATTCATAGTGGTCAAGTCACCAAAGATACAATGCTATATTTGAAGACCCTCCAATCAATCTTTGGTGCCGCCACTTCTACCCTCATCTTAAGATAAAATTTCAAACTCCCATTGGGGTTGGAGTGGTCTATGGAAAATCAACAAATAGACAATCATGTTACCTCAAACAAGCTCAACCACTCTTCTGACCTTCAACATTGAGAATTTTAATCTTCAAAATAAAGAAGTACCTCGAGGGTTTTGAAAAGATCTCGCCCCCCACTTCATCGAGATGACCAACCCAAGCTATGACCAACGATCCGTGAGGAAAAACATTCCTTAAAACTTGGAACATGGAGGGTCTCTAAAAGTGTTATATGTAATCATTGGTGTATAAATATTGTAATATTTAATTTATCCCATTTGTCCTTTCCTCTCCACCTCTTATCCTTTGTTAACTCTCTCTAAAAATATATCTCGTCCCTTTTGTTAAGTTATCTTATGACAATATTGTATCACTGACATTATCAAAGTAATGAGTTCATGGATTTTCCTTATAAGCTTGTTTCTTCTTCTTCATTTAATCCTCCCACTTGAGAATATACAACTCACGCTTGTATCTCAACCTGCATGATCAATCCCAAGGGACTTGATCAACCTCTTCCATACAAGTTAAAGTCATCGAGTCACACTCGACAAACAACCTCTGAGTCAAAATCCTGATTCAATCTCTTCCATACGTGTTAACGCCATCGTAACACTCGACAAATAACCTAAGATAGGTCAAAAGGTCCCAGGACTTCCCACAACCTCTTCCATACAAAGTTAACGCCATCGTAACACCCCGACAAACAATCCTGATAGTCAAAATCCTCGATTCAATCCAACCTCTTCCATATTGACATCATTGGGTAATACTCGATGATGAGTCAAAATCTCCCGATTCAATTCAACCTCTTCCAGAGGTTAACGCCATCGTAACACTCGACAATAACCTCGATAGTCAAAATCTCCGGATTCAATTCGACCTCTTCCATACGTTAACGCCATCGAAGTCACACTCGACAAACAACCTTGATAGGTCAAAATCACCACCGGCTACCGCCATGCATCGCCGACAATCTCCGAATATTCGCGCAATTTGCTGCCGCAATTTGCCGCTCGCCACATCGCGGCCACTATCACTATTTTGTTGCCGCATCGCTGCCGGGCCATCTCACTGACCATCGGAATTATCGCTACCGATCACTGCCGCTGGCTTCATTGCCGTGAAACTTCTGGCCAACCATCAGAGCCGGCTACCGCTGCCAATCATTATTATCGTTGCCATCGCTACACGCCAGCATCGCTATCCTGCCATTACCGACATTTGGCGCACTGCTGATTAACGCCGCTGTTGCCGCTGAAACTCCTCATCGGCCGCAACCATCAGACTACCGCTGCTGATTACCGCTGTTGCCATCGCTGCTGGCCTATCGCCGGTATTTTCGCCGGCTTATCACCGCCGGCTATCCGCCATACGGCGTTAATTACTGTTGATACTGCTGCTGCTAAGCATCGCTGATAACCTCTTGGTTGCCAAACTCAGAGGCTTACTGACCACTGCTGCAGGTACCGGCCATTATCCGGCATCTTTACTATCGATGCTGGCTACCGCTAACTCGTTTTATTGATCGCACCCTGCGTAATCACACCGGTCACTGCTGGTATCACTGTTGCCACCATCGCAATCTCCGGCCACCACCATCATCGCTGTTATCTCGCCAACCGCAGCCGCCGCCATCGTCATTGTCGCCAACCCCGCCTTCGGTTAGTCTTGATCGCTTCCAAACCCGGCCAACCGAGGCGCTAACACCTCTTTCGCGGAAACGGAGTCTCACGATGAACTACGTCTTGATCGCTTCCCATCTGGCCGTCCGACGAGGCGTTAACACCTCCTTCGGGGAAATCGGAGCCTTGCTCAGGAACTGGGTCTTGATCGCTTCGATCCCGCCGGTCCGAAGATTAACACCTCTTTCGAGGGAAAATCGAGCTTGCCATGAACTACGGGATCGTTCGATCCTGCCGGTCCATGAGGTTAGTAACACCTCTTTCGAGGAAAACTAGCCGCAGATGAACTGGGTCTTGATCGCCCATCCCGGCCGCCGACAGGTCGCTAACACATCTTTCAAGGGAAAATTGAGCTTGCATGAACTACGGTCTTGATCGCTCGATCTCGATTTCGACAAGTTAACAATTCTTTGAGGGAAAATCGAGTCTTGCAGATGAACTACTCGCTTCAATCGCCGGTTCGACGAGGTTGCACACGCCTTGAGGGAAAACTGAGCTCGCCAGATGAACTACTTGCCTTGATCGCCCATCCCGGCCGGTCCGACGAGGTTAGTTAACACCTCTTTCGGAAAACCAGAGCTCGCCAGATAAACCACGGGTCTTCATCCCCATCCCTGGCCGTCCGACGAGTTAGTTAACACCTCTTTCGAGGGAAAACTGAGCTCTTGAACTACTTGACGCTAACGACCTTCTTCGAAGCAAAGAGTGTCTTCTCTTTGGGGATTTTATAGACTTAGGCAAAAGGTAAAATTGCCTCTAAATCCTAACCGCAAAATCATTATTCGCCAAGGCTCCGCATGGGCCCATATTACAAGCGGCGCTAATCGCCGCCATCGCCGCAGAATCGCTTCCACGAAGTCGCGAACCGCTTCGCCACGCCACAGCCGCGGCCGCAGTACCATATCAATCGCCTGAACGCGTTCTGGCGCGAACCGCCGAAGCTTCGCTGTTTCTTTGCCGACTGACTCGCCATTGCTTTCATAATGGACATCTTCTTCCGCCCGCTGAGAATCAATCTGCTGCGATCCGCCCGTCAAAGCTGATACTACTGCCCTGCTCCGCTCACCGAGGCCCATCATGCGCACATACAAGGCACGCATGATGGCGCCATCGCCACCGCTGAAGTTCTATTCGCACCGGATGGATCCAGAACCTCAAATTCTGACCAAGATATCTATGTCATAATATTGTGCTCCCAGAAGATCGTTTCTCTCAAAATGCGGTTTATGGACTCTCAAATTTCATTGAAAATTTGCTATTTTCAAGTATTTGACATATATTTTGAATGATTGAGATAATGTCATCCAAAATAGGGGCAAGCATATGATAATTAAAATACTATTAAGTCGAAGCAATCTTGATGTTAAAAGCAAGCTGATCCGAAGTTGAAACCGGTAGAGATCAAGCTCTTAAAATATCCTTGGAAACTTTGGGATATCAGTTAAATCCTTAAATAGCTCTCAAATATGAAGTGTTTATAGTCAAATCGAGCGTCTCGACGAGCCGGTTCCAACAAGCCAAAGATCTTACAATTCTGATTTCATTTGAGCATTCAAATGAACAAAATACATCATATGATCGAGGGGATCATTTTAAGCCGTCCGATAAAGTGGAGTGGTACGAGTTTTGCATGTATTTATAGAGACGCCCTCCCTCCATAAATAGCCTCATTCCTCATATGGGGGGCCAAGTGAAGGAGAGGCAAGCAGAGAGAGAGAGAGCTCTAAAGATCCTCCAATCGTCTGCTTCGGTGTCGTCAGCCATGCGTGATATCCGCGTCATCGACCATTGTTGCGGTCATCATCGCCGACCACTATCGTCATCGTCGTCACATAGTTGTCCATTTCTCACATACAATTCTGTCTGATCGGAAGATCTTGTACTCAAAACGATACATAGTAGAAGCTTTTCGGCAAGCGGCCGTGGTTTCTCTCTTTTGAGATTTTTCACGTAGTCAGGTTTTATTATTCACACTTTTATACGTGTGTGTGTCTTTGATTCCTTTGAAGTAGCAAAACTTTTACTCTCATGGTTTTCTAGCACGCAACAATTAGTCAACTAATCATGAAATTGAAAAATGAAAATGCCAAGAAATAGTTTGCATGGAATCTCTATTTTTCATAATATTGATTTGATTTCACAGCTAACTATTGAAGAGGAGCCTTGCCTCTCACCTACGTTTTGAGGGTCATCGGTTGAGTACCAGTAATCAAATTTTTTTATCTCACTAGCCTCTCTCATAATTTTTAAAGAGTTTATTTTCCTCTCTCAATCTTCTTTAAAACGTGATTTAAATCACCCATCTTTATCTAGAGACTTCATCTTAGTTTCATGCAGATCATTTCTATCAAAAAAAAAACCGTTGAGGCTCAATCTTCTCTCTTTTTCCTTTCACTCGTACTGTTTGGTTGCCTACATTTGGAATGCACTGCATTTCAAATGTACGCTTTTGAACATTTCAAGTGTTTGATTGTAAGTAAAGTAAAATTCCAGCATATTTCAAATACACCAGAAAGACTATTCGTTAATATTTAATTCGATTTCTAATTCCAATGTAAAGTGATGGCGGCCTTCATGCCGCCGCCGCGTCGGCCACCACCGCGTAGAGGCGTCGCCGTCCGCTGTAGATGTTAAAACCGGTTCTTTATATTACATTTTGTCAACCAAAAAAAAAAAGTCATGAATTGATAAAACTCTCAACTAAACAACTATAAAGTAATCCTTTTCTGCGTTCTTTTATCTTTGTATTATTCTTATCGTATTTTAAATCTGACAACCGCGTAACAGTAGATTCATATCTTCTAGTTTCATAATGTCTTTCCCAAAATGATTTATATCTCGTATAAATTCTTGTTATTTTTCACAAGTAATATTAAATCCAACGCATGCATTTAATTCAACTAATCCCCTAAATAAATAGCATTAACTTCTTCAATTAATACTGCCACATGGCTTAATTTAAAAGTAAATCATGTTCGGTGATAGAAATCCACTATTAAATATTGCCATTCGTTTTAGTTGATCCAATTCATGAGAGCATATGATATGGCCCCAAATCATCCATAAATATTTACTGATAGGTGCAACAAACAACGCGCCGATTGAGACTGCTGAAGCCTGGAAGTCTATAGTAGATGGCGGTAAACTTCTATTATACATTGATAATTAATGTTAGTTGACAGAGATAAATATTATTTTTAATTTTATATGATTATAATATACTATCAATTATAATTTGTATACGTTGATTAATTGATTACTTACACGATTTTTATATAATTATAATTTAAAATATCAATTAATTGTTTCTCTGTATATTTTAAATGTGGTAATTTACAAACACTGTACAAAATTCTCCTGCATTTACACAATTCTTTTGCATTATTCTAAAAAATTATTCATCCCTGGCATAGCCACCCCTCACCCCTACTATGCTTGAAACTAAGATCTCAATGTTCTGTTTGAAGGAGTTTTAGAGCTGATTGTAAAACTAATATGTGAAAAGTAGCTTTTTGAAAAACTGATATGTGTTATAAATATTTTTTTTTTTTGAAAAATTCAAACATTAACTTTCTGTCAGCTATCATGCTCTAACAGTTCTAAGTCTCAAAAGTAGCTTTTCACTATAAAATTTTCTGAAAAATAATAAAAAAGTTGACAGCCAAATATAGTTACGTTGCTTTCTAGTTGCTTTCTGAAAATCAAAATAACTAAAAAACTGTCTCAAATATATTGTGAACCTGAGATCTCAATAGAGTTCTAAGGCCTGTATTTACTAGATCGACGACACGAGCAGCTAACATCAAAATTTTGATATTTGAGAATATAACACTTCTTCAATATTAGAAAGATGCATCTCATTTTAAAAAATTAGTGATAATTTTATTTTTAAAATAATAATAATAATTTATCTGCTATTTATATAAATATGAAAATTAAGATATTATATATATATATATATATATATATATTGTTGCGTCTTGAAAACCGGTGAGAGTGAAAGTTTACTTTAGCTTTGTCGATTAGTCACACATGAGTAATTAAAGAGAACATGAGACACTGAATTTTTAATGTGGAAAACCTCGAAAGAGGGAAAAAACCACTGGCCTAAAAGCTTCCACTATGTATCATTTGAGTACAAAGTCTTCGATGGATTACTGATTGCATATGAGAGGAATATAACGATCGTCGGTTGTAATTATTCGATGGTGGAGATCTTGGGTAACTTCCAGAATCTGGTACAATTAGTGATGGCGGTGGGTGGCGATGGTTGATGGCGCCGGCGGAGTGCAATCTTGCTTGGGTGCGATCTTGCTTGGAGGATCTTCAAGCTTGAGCTCTCTCTCTCCTCCAGCTTTTCCTCTTCTTCCTCGCTGACTCTTCCTTTTCTTCCTTGGACTCTTCCTCTTCTTCCTTTTCTCTTCCTCTTCTTCCTTGCTTGGGCTCTTCCTCTTCTTTTCTTCGGACTCTTCCTCTTCTTCCTTGCTTGCGGTGTGGCAGCAGGATCGCAGCGGTGGTGGTTGGCGACGGTCGGCTTCTTTCTTCTTCACTTGTTTGACTCCTCTTTTCTTCACTTGGCCTTTTTTGTGAGGAATGAAGGCCTATTTATAGATGGGAGGAGGGGCACTCTGTAAATTCATGTAAAGCATCCACTCCCCCTCGTCGGACGGTTTGATGATTCCTTCGATCATTTGATGTATTTTGAGCATTTGGATGCCCAAATGAAGTCGGAATTATGAGATCTTAGGCTCGTTAGATCCGCTCGTCGCCTTCGATTTGACTATAAACACTCCATATTTGGGAGTTGTTTTGGGATTTAATTGATGTCCCAAAGATTCCAATGATATTTTAAGTGCTTGATCTCGATTGGTTTTGACTCAAAATCATATGCTTTTTTCATCAAGATTTGTGCTTTGACTAGTCATATTTTGAGGTATATTGCCCTATTTTTTGGATGACATTAGCTTAATCATCCAAAAATATATGTATCAAATGCTCGAAAATAACGAGTTCTTCAACTAAACGTGCGGGCCCATGAATCATGCATTTTGAGAGAATAAATTATCATAAAAATACAAAATTATGATTGTAGAAGTAGATGTGTAGCCGTAGGTATGAGATTTTGAGGTTACTGGATCTATTTGGATACTACGGAAGTTTTCGAGGGACCCGCGCCGGCCTCACCGTAGCGTCAGAGGCTGGCGCGTCCGTGGTGCAGTCGGGTCAGCGGCTTAGCGCGGCGCAGCGCTGGCGCGCATGGCCGTGGTGGTCGCGGCGCCAGATTCGCGTGACGGTTGGTCAGCGGCCATGATGACGGTTCAGCCATTCCAGCGTAACGGTTCGGTCGTGAGCCATTTCGCGTAACGGTTCGTCGCAGCCATCTGGTGAAACATTCCGGTCGAATGGCGGCTGGCGCTGCGCAGCGTCTATCTTGCCAGGCTTCGCGTCGCCAGCCTGCGCCTTGGCCAGCGCCGCATTGCTGACAGCCTACGCCCGGCCAGAAATTGGGTGGTTTGGAGCTTTGAACCGTTTTTTGAGGGTTTTACCGTTTACTTGCGGGGTTATAAATACCCCCAGGATGAGAGGAGAGGCACACATTTTCCTTCTCCTTTCTTCTTGAGTGAGGGTCCTTTGGAAGCGATCAAGAGGCGTCGAAGCGTCGGATCAAGGCCCGATGCGTTGTGGACCGGTTTACCGCCTCGTCGGTTCAGTCGGACCGTCACGGGTTAGAGGCGATCAAGACCCGATGCGTCGTGGTTCCGGTTCCGACCTCGTCGTTTCGTCCGTCGGATCTTACGGGTTAGAGGGCGATCAGGCCACTGCGTCGTGGTTCCGGTTTCTCGGCTCGTCCGTTCGTCCCGTCGGATCGTCGGTTAGGAGGCGTCAAGGCCGCGATGCGTCGTGGTTCCGGTTTCCGACCTCGTCGTTCGCCGTCCGTCGTTGAAGGTGATCAATCACGATTCGTCGTGGTTCCGGTTCCTCGTCGGTTCTTGGTCCGTCGGATCGTCACGGGTTAGAGGCGATCAAGGCCCACGTGGTTCCGTTCCGACCTCGTCCGGTTCTTGGTCCGTCGAATCATCAGGTTAGGGCGATCAAGGCCCGATGTCGTGGTTCCGGTTTCCGACCTCGTCCGGTTCGGTCCCGTTGGATCGTCGGGTTAGAGGCGATCAAGGCTCCGCGATGCGTCGTGGTTCCGGTTTCCGGCCTCGTCGGTTTCGGTCCGTCGGATCGTGCAGGTTAGAAGGCGATCAAAGCTCACGGTACGTCGATTCCGGTTTCCGACCTCGTCCGGTTCTTGGTCCGTCGGATCGTGCAGGTTAAAGGCGATTAAGGCCCACGTCGTGGTTCCGATTTCCGCCTCGTCCGGTTCCCGTCGGACCGTCAGGTTAGAAGCGTCAAGGCCCTGCGTCGGTTCCGTTCCGACTCGTCGGTTCGCGGCCGTCGGATCGTCAGGTTAGAAGCGATCAAGGCCACGATACGTCGTGGTTCGGTTCCGACCTCGTCCGGTTCTTATCCGTCGTCGGTTAAGCGATCAAGGCCCGATACGTCGTGGTTCCGGTTCACGCTCGTCGGCCGTCCGGTTCGGGTTAGAAGCGATCACCGGAGACGGGGTTGGCGAAGATGCTCGGCGATGGGGCTAACGACATTAGTCGGCGATGGTGACTTACAAGGTGGTGGCGAGGATAACCGGCGGCGATGGTGATAGCGGAAGCCGGCGATGGTTGGCGATGTCCGCAGCGGTAGTGGCGGTGTCGGCGGGTGATGGCGGCGACTAATGGTTGGCGGCGGCGGGTGGTCGGCGGTAGTGACGGCAAACCAGATCTTTGACTATCGAGGTTGTTTGTCGAGTGTTACCCGATTACGTTAACTGTGGAGTAAACAAAGTTTTGACTATCTGAGGTTGTTTGTCGGTGATACCGATGACATTAACTGTGAGTACAAAGTTTTGACCTTTCCTGGGTTATTGGTCGGAATATTATTCGGCGCTAACGTATGGAAGAGGTGGAAGTCCACCAAGGACCTTTTGACCTTTTCGAGTTGTTTGTCGAGGTTTTGCTCGATGACATTAACGTATGGAAGAGGCGCGGGAAGTCCCTGACCTTTGACCTTTCACGGGTTGTTAGTCGAGTTTTACCGATGGCGTTAACCCGTGGAAGAAGTGGAGTCCACAGGACGTTTGACCTATCACGGGTTGTTAGTCGAGTTTTACCGATGGCGTTAACGCATGGAAGAGGTCAAATTGAATCGTTGAGGTAGTCGGCAATTGCGGCCAACGTCGGTAGTTGGCGAGATGCCACGATGATAACCGCGAGATTAGGATAATTGGCCAGCTGATGCGTAGTCGGCGTGACCCTACAAGGTTGGCGGACGGGTGGCGGCGGCAATGGCAAGATCGGCGGAGCGGCAACGTCGGTAGTCAGTATGAGATAATGGCGACAATAGTGATAGCCGATTGGCGATGGTCGGCAACGATGGCACGCGATAGTAGCGGTGGTGACCGGCGGCGATGAGATTTTGACCATCCGGGTTGTTTTCGAGTGTTATCCGACATTAACCTCGAGTGGGTACAAAGTTTTGACCTTTCAGGTTGTTTTGAGCTTTGCTCGATGACGATGCTGCGTATGGAAGCGATCGCGAAGTCCACCAAGGCGTTTTGACCTTTGGTTGTTTGTCGAGCTTTTGCTCGATGACATTAACCCGTATGGAAAGATCAGAAGTCCACAGGCGTTTTAAGCAATGGCGGCTGATAGTTGTGAGATAATGGCATGCGTGAGTCCGGATTCTTAGTGCCAGCGGCAGTAGTCAGCAGCGGTACAATAAGGGTTAGCGGCCAGAGTGGTGAATTAGCGGTATGATCGGCACGTCAGTAGTCGGCGCGGATGACGGCCATAATGACCGGCAGATGGCGATGGTTGGCGGTGGCGACGATGGTAGTCGGCGGTGGTGGCCGGACGATGAATTTTGACCCATCCGAGGTTGTTTGTCGTGTTATCGGTGACATTAACTGTCGAGTGGGTACAAAGTTTGACCTCGGGTTGTTTGTCGAGCTTTTTGCTTGACTTAAAGAAGTGAAGTCCACTGGGGCGTTTTGACCTTTCTGGGTTGTTTGTCGAGCTGCTTCGATGACATTAACACGTATGGAAGAATCGCGGAAGTCCACCAAGGGGCGTTTTGACCTTTCACTGGGTTGTTTGTCGAGCTTTGCTCGATGACGTGCGTGAATCGCGGAAGTCCACGGGGCGTTTGACCTATCTGGGTTGTTAATTCAGTGTTTACTCGATGGCGTTAACCCGTATGGAAGAGGTGCGGGGAGATCCACCAAGGGCGTTTTGACTATCTGGGTTGTTAGTCGAGTGTTTACTCGATGGCGTTAACGTATGGAAGGTCGAATAGTTTATATGACTGTAGTTGACTATTGATCTTTGCCTTTTCATTGGTGTTCTTGACTTGCTTATCTTTTGAGATTAGAGTTGCCCCAGTTCCGGAGAATCTGAAGGAACAAAGTTTGATGAATCTTCATTCTTAAACTGCGTTCTTTAAAAGCTTGAATGCTCCACCTCGATGGTGGTTTTGATCTTGTTGGAAAACTTGATTGCCATCTACAAGATGAAATAATAATCGACTTCACATCAGTAAGCATTGCGTGCTAGAAAACCAGCCGCGGTAGAGTGAAAGTTTACGCCTTAGCTTTGTCGATTAGTCCAGCACACACACAGGTAATTAAAGAGAGAACATGAGACACTCCAGAGTTTTTAACGTGGAAAACCTCGAAAAGAGGGGAAAAAACGGGGCTGGCCTTAAAAGCTTCCATGTATCTGTTTGAGTACAAAGTCTTCGATAACGGGATTACGCATATGAGAGAGGAATAAGCGTACAATGATGAGGTTGTAGTATTCTTGATGGTGGAGATCTTGGGGTAACCTTGTGAATCTGGTACAATTAGTGGCGGCGGTGGACGGTGGCGGTGGTTGATGGCCGCCTAGCGGGAGTGCAATCTTGCTTGGGGTGCGATCTTGCTTGGAGGATCTTGAGCTTGAGCTCTCTCTTCCTCCTCTTGGGCTTTTTCTTCTTCCCGCTGGGACTCTTCCTTTTCTTCCTTTCTTCCTCTTCTTGCTGGACTCTTCCTCTTCTTCTTCCTTGCTTGGGCTCTTCCTCTTCTTCCTTGCTTGGACTCTTCCTCTTCTTCCTTGCTTGATTTGGCGGATGGCAGCTGGTGGTTGGCCGTCGGCGGTGGCTCTCTTCTTCTTGTTTAATCTCTTCTTCACTTGGCATCATGTGAGGAATGAAGGAATTTATAGATGGGAGGAGGGCATTCTTGTAAATTCATGTAAAGCCCGTACCACTCCCCTCGATCGGACGATTAGGATGATTCCTTCGATCATTTGATGTATTTTGAGCATTTGGATGCCCAAATGAAGTCGGAATTATGAGATCTTAGGCTCGTTAGATCCGGCTCGTCGAGACGCTCGATTTGACTATAAACACTCCATATTTGGGAGTTGTTTTGGGATTTAATTGATGTCTCCAAATGATATTTTAAGTCTTGATACCGATGGGTTTGACTCAAAATCATATAAACTTTCGGTCAAGATTTGTCTTTGGTAGTCATATTTTGAGCCATATCATATATATATATATATATATATATATATATATATATATATATATATATATATATTCATGAATTAAAGAAAATTTAGGTCACAATTTGTATGAAGTATCAATAAAACAAATAAAATACTGTCTTTTTTATCGAATAGAACTCTAGATATTTTTTGCGAGGTCAGTCATCATAATTGATCCATACAAAGGTCAATATATTCTATTTTCATAAAAGGGAAACTTATTTTTATTCCTCAGCGTCTGCATCTTTGTAAGCTCATACAGATGTCGAGAATTTCTACTGGAGTTATGTGAGATTGGGTGAGTAAATTATTAAATAAATAATTTAATTTTATTAACTAATAATTTATCTATATTGAGTGATAAAATATAATACATATTTACAATAAAATAATCTCATATTGATATAAAACATATTAGAATATGATATCCTGATAAAATTTGTGAAATTTAATATAACTTTAGTGTTGAATTACTATTACTATAATTTTTTAATGTGTTTTCTAAATTTAGCAATCAAATGAGCTCTTAATATCACATCCATTATTTGATTTATTTATTTAATTTAATAATTGAACCTCGTTGACTTGTAACTATAAACTGTGGTCACTTGGGTAGTTTAGTACATTATTGTTGTTGTTAAATTAGTTATGGCATTTAAATCATCTTATTTAGGTAGTAATTAGGCCTCCTACCGCTACGAGTCTTCTTCCCTCCCAAAAACCTTTTATTCCGACACTGCCTCCAAAGAGTTTGGGTTCATGAAGCCTCTCTCTCTCTCTGTCTCTCTCTCTCTCTCTCTCTCTCTCTCTCTCTCTCTCTCTCTGTATGCGTTTAGTTCTTCGAAGTAATGATAGTTCCCATTTTCATAACTGTTTCCATTACTTCCAAGTAACAATCATTCCGCACTTTCAGAACTCATAAATCCTAATGGTTTTTCTCTTCCTCAAACTTGTCCTTCCCTTCCTGCTGCCCCCCACCAGCCTTCTACCTCAAAATCCATTCTTCCTTTCGTTCTTCCAGGAAATTCTACTTTTCGTACTCTTTCTCTGCCGAGAGTTCATCTCCCATTCCATAGAAGGCATCAAGAACTGGACTATTTCCATGCTCCAATCCATCAAATCCCTAAATCGAAGGCCTTGCAAAAAAAATACGTCCGTTGATGCTAGAAGTTACCATGAAACTGCTGCGGCAGGGATGACGGTCCTTGATCTTCCAGAGTTGCCATTAGATAGCATTCTGAAAAAGCTATCGCCTTCCGAGCTCTTCAACATGGCTTGCGTTTGCAGGTCTTTGAGGGAGAGATGCAGAAGTAACGATCTTTGGGAGAGGCATATGAGGGAGAAATGGGGCAGGGTGATTGGAGGAACAGCGCGGAGAGAGTGGGAGTTGCAGGTTTCAGAAAGGAGAGATTTTAACATTATAGGCGAAGCTGGGAGAATGAAGTGGAAGCTATGGGTGGGGAGATTGTCTTGTTTGTGGATTCTTTCATGGCTCATGCACAAGATGGAAGGTCCGAGAAATCGTAGGAGAAGTTGTCCTCCTGATTACTCACTGGTATCATTCTATCTGGCGCTTGAGAGCGGTAGATTCTCGTTTACAGCTCAGGTTTATAATCGCGAGGTATTGTTGGATTGAAATCTAATCCTCCTTTCTTATTTAGAGCTTTTCAAGTTAAGTTAGGCTCATCTTTTTTTCTTTTCTTTTTAGTATCATCGCTTCGTATTAAGTTTCTCTGTTTCTCTAATCTTTCCTATGTAAAAACCCCTTTTTTTTATCTTACCAAACTCAATTTTATCACACTCGATTTGTCTATAATTCCCTTTTTTATTGCCTAACACTCAGGTTATATGAAATAGCATGCGTAATATTTTTTTGTACTAAAGTCTTGTATTTTGATTCTCTTTTATACAGAACGGGCACACGGGATTTTTAATGTCATGTTATGATGCAGAGATTAGTTACAATGCTCGCACTAACAAGTTTTCTGCAAGGTATGCAACTAGTCAGAAGTGTTGAAGGGTAATTTATAATTTTTTTTTAACAAATCAATGGTAGTATTATTTGGTAGTATTTATATGGTATTTGTTCTCAAATTTTTCCTTTGTCTTACGTAATAGGTATCCACCGCATGGGAAAAGAATTCCAGATATAGAGGAAGTGCCATGGGAGAGAACAAGAGTTCCTTCTGTTGACTTCATCCTGATCATTTCCATGAGAAACAAAGATATATGGTAATTAATGTCTCGAGCATTATAAAGTTTGAGTAATTTTCAGCTCTTTCAGCATTTAAATCTTTTATATATAAACTTTATCCATATTTCAGTCAGATTTATCTCGTAACTCAGCATAAGAAATCCACCCTCTCATCTTTTGCTTCCTTTTTATTGGGCAGGTTGGTGGTATGGAGTTGTTGGTCATTTGGAGATGTGTGACAGAAGTGATCGTCGCTGCTGTTGTGGTTCAAATGGTACAAGCTTAATTCACCTAATGCTATAGTTTCATCCTGCGTCAAGGCATAGAGTGTTTACATGTACACACAGGCTTCCAAATCACATTTCACTAAGATGTTTCACATACAGAAGTAGAAACAATCAAAGTTAATGCTTAAGGAAAAAAAAAACTTAAGCATAATTGTATGATAATAATAGCCAAGACATATATAGCCACAAACCCATGGAAGTACTCATCCCACACAGATCATTAGCTTTGATTACGTTTGTTAAGATGTTTTAAGATGCGAGAAATTAAAAGGGATTAAAGGTGGGCTAAATACACCCAGTAATCTAATCCATTTTCAACCTAAAAATTGAATTATATGAGTGAGGATCTCCTACTTGATATTTCTACATTGCCTATCTATCACCTATTAGAAGTAGGAGTGAACCTAATATTCTCACATGTCTTAATGAATCCTTATTTTATTAGGTTTTTAATAAGTTAAAGCTCTTAATATATTGGTTTTAGGGCCTTAAAAGGTTCTAAACCAGATCTGAATTCCTATTTGACCATAAGTTTAAATCCATTGTTGACAGAAATTATTAGTGTTTTTGCACTAATTTGGTCTCGAGGTCTTTAAAAATTTCTTCCTTATAATAGAGTTCTTCACGTCAAAGATTCACTTCTGAAATAGTAAAATTTTTTGACAAATTGAGTTGAGTTTTAAACATCAAAGATGTTAAAGATCTCACTCCATGTGGATGTGCTTGATTTGCTCTATCATTGGCAAGGGCGGAACCAACCTCTCTTCTCAAGAGAGGAAAATTTGTATTTTAGAGTAAAAGTGGAGGGCAAGAATAATTTTAGAGGAGGGGAGGGGAATTATTAATTTGGCTTCTTCTTATAAGAGAAATTATAAAATTCAAGATCTTGATGATTGAACCCTTGAATCCAACTATAGCATGGCTCTAATTCCACTTGTTAAAAACTAAGAAATAAAGCTCAGTGTAATACTCCAATGATCAAATTCACTTTTAATTAAACATTTAAGCTCATGAGTGAGATCCAATGACTTACTGAGATCCTCCTCTTCAAGATATCATTCTCTCTTGTATGAGATTTGAATCACTTACAATCTAGAGCACAAGTAGATGAGAATAATTTCTAAGCGAAGGTATTCTCCTATCAACTCCTTACTCTCCTAGAATGATGAGCAAAAAAATTCGAGAAAATATTATATGCTGAGTCGGATGACTTTGCATCGGATCCTCACTCAACCATTCAAAACTTTTAAATTTTATTCAAAATAGTATCAAAATTTATTTGGAGCCATGTTTCAGAATTTGATTGGAGTCGGGATCTGGACTTCGCATGTAATATTTTTTGAAAAAATCCAGCAATGATGCTGTATATGTACTTTTTTTTAGTAAATTTCACAGCAAAAAGAAATATTTTCCTTTTTATTTCCCTTTTCCAAACATATGTACTGAAATTGTTTTCTTGGTGTTGATAACAAATGGATACTTTAACCCTTATGATGCAGAAACCATTGTGTTGGAGTTCAACCACTACCCGCCTGGATCAAGATGGAGGAGGAAAACCATAAACAGAAAAGAACACAGAGAAGATGGCGATGAGAACCATGGGTTTCATGGAGGAATTAGGAAGATTCAGGAGGAAGAGATCTCTAAGTGGATGCAGTTCTGGCCAGCTCAAGTTCTTTAGCTTTGTTGTTTCGCTTCTTCAATTTTTTATATACAGGAAATCATATACATGAGATTTGGCCTCGATTTTTGCTGGACTTTCTCTAATTCAATTCAGCTGCCATTTGATTAATGAATTGGCTAATTCTGAAAGTTTAAAGCGTTTTCTGCAACTGAAAATTGCTAGAAGTTCAATCTTTATCCCGAATAATAATAACAAAATAATAATAATAATAACGAGTCATGCTGCATCTGATTTGTCTCATTTCATGCAAATTTCTAAGCTATAACGAGTCATGCTGAGTACTATCCTATTCAAATTCATTCATGTAATTTTTTATGATTGTTTGATTTGTTGAAAAAAGAATAAAACGTATATAAGGATTTCGATGTAATTAAAATATAGTATTTTTGAAATATTTGAGTAAATGTAAAATAAATGTTAGAAATTAATTTTTTAATCCGAAATAAAATAATAATAATATAAAATTCATAGCTGGTGGTAAATGATAGTGATTGTTAGTCATTGTGAGGCTCATTATGGGTGATTTCAATGATCACGATTTTAATGTGATCAATATTGAAATAATTTGAAATGCATCAAGAATGAATTGCAATATAAAATTTAAATTTGTTAAAATTTTTATAAACATCAAATTCTTCAAATTAAATATCAAAATTCTAAAATTGGTGCATTCCAAATATTTTACATTATAATTTATAAATTCAAGAAATCAAATACCCTCTTAATGAGTTTGAAGTGAGGTTCAATGTGGCTCTTGATTTTAAAACGTGTTAAAATTCGTTTATTTATTTATTATCAAATTGGAGCTCTAATCAAGGCTTATTAAATTTCTATAAGTCGTTAATGATTTAAGCAAGTTGCTAAAGATGTGCTTAGAGAATCAAAAGGAAAAGCTTCTTTTAATAAGAATAGTTGATGGTGGAGTCAGAGTGTGCAAGAAAAAATACAAAATAAGAAGTATTATTATTAAACTTAATTTAGATGTAAAAATTCGGAGATTTGGAAAAGATATAAAGTGTCCTGTAGAGATTCTAAGAAAGAGATGATGAAAAATTTAGCTTTAGTGATTTATACAATATATTATACCAGATGAAGATGAAAGATGTATGTATAAGTTAACCAAAGAGATAGATAAAGAAAGATATAGTTCAAGAGGTGTGTATTAAGGATGAAAATAATAAAATATTTTTTTTAGAAAATGATATTGAAAATAGGTGATGAGGTATTTTGATAAACTTTTCGATGAAGGATCGAAAGATTTGATTTTAGTAACCTTAATACCCTAAACAAAAATAGAATTTTATTTATATCATCGATTAGCAAGTTAGTGAAGCTTTAAAGAAAATGAAATGTGGAAAAAGAAAGACCGGATAATATTCCAATAAGTGTGGAAATGTTTAGAAGATTAAGGAATTTCTTGGCTTACAAATCTTTTAATGTCATTTTAAAGACTAAAAGATGTCGATGAGTGGAGAAAGAGTTTGTTGGTTCCTATATTTAAGAACAAAGGTGATGCACAAGAGTGTGCAAATTATAGGAATTAAGTTAATGTACCATACATTAAAATTATGGGAGAGAGTAATTGAGCATAGGTTACGATGTGATACGAAGTTTCTCACAATCAGTTTGGTTTCATGCCGTAGATCTACTATGGATGCTATACATTTTGTGGGGTTTGATGGAGATAGAGAAAATAAGGAGGATCTATATATGATATATTGATTTTAGAAAGCTTATGATAATGTTTCAAGAGATGTTCTTTGGAGAGTTCTAAACGAGGAGTTAATATTGGTTATATTCAAGTCATTAAGGATGTGTATACTGAGTCGTTACTTGTGTACAAACACAAGGAGGATTGATAAAATATTTTCCTATTTCGGTTGGATTACATCAAAGCCTTATCTTTTACTTTAGTTATGGATGTTCTTACGGCATTTACAAGAAGATGTACCTTGGTGTATGCTTTTGATGACAGAGAGTGAGTCCAATGAAACTTGAATTATGGAGGTCAACTGAGTCTAATCGTTTAAGTAGATCTAAAACTGAATATATGGAGTGTAATTTTAGTTGTAGAAGTTCTATAGTGTTATGACATTAGTGAATAAGTCATTAATAAAAGTGGCGTTTTATATTTAGCTCATTGTTCAAAATGATGGTGAAATAGATGGAGATGTTATTAGTAGAATTCAAGTTTGATGGTTGAAGTGGAGGAATGCATCCGCCTATTATGTGATAGAAAAGTTCCACTTAAACTTAAGGAAAATTTTATAAGATGGTGGTAAGACCTGCAATGACTTATGGTAATGTTGGCCAATAAAAGAGAAGCATAAGACTAAGTTAAGTGTTACAGAGATGAGGATGCTTAGGTGGATGAGTGGCTTTACTCTTAGAGATAGAATGCAAAATGAGTATATTCAGGAAAAAGTTGGAGTAGCTCCAGTGGTAGATAAGATTAGGGAAAGTCGCCTTAGATGGTTTGGCCACATAAATCATCAACCATCTGATGACCCAATTAGGAGAGTAGATGCATTAGATTTGCCTTATGTTAAGAAAGGAGAGGTAGACCTAAAAGACTTGGTTAAGATGTATAAAAAATGATCTTAGTATATTTGAATTAAATGATAATTTGACACATAATAGGACACAATGGAGACGAAGGATTCATGTAGCCGACCCCACCTAGTGGGATTAAGGCTTGTTGTTATTATTGTTGTTGTTGTTGTTGTTGTTGCTAATGATTTAAAAAAGTAATCCTATTATTGAACATAATTATATCTATAATTCTTCTTGAAAATGAGAGTACCCTCGTCTAATTTAATATTAAAAAAAATCAAATGTTTATAGAAAGATAAAATTCAAACAAACAATCTTAACTATTTGTTGAGCATAAACTTTTCAGTCTTATTATCTTTACTATGATAACTCAATTTCAAAGAGTATTAAAAAAATTTATATAAAAAAATATTAGTACTTGAATAAGCTATAAAATCTTTATAAAATAATATTTTATTAAGTTTTAAGCAAACTCCTTGTTAAAAATTAAATAATTATATTTATCAACACAAATAAATGACCAATTCAATGTTTAAATATATTAATTTTATATTGAAATTTATTTCATTATTTAAATAAGCAAATATATTTTCTCCAAAAGAAAAAAATAAGCAAATATATGTAAGCTTACCATTAATAGGCTAGGGGTGTAATCGAATCGAGTCGAGTCGAGTTTTTACTTAATTGAGTTAAGTTTGTTTAGTTTAACCAAAGCTCGAGCTCGAGCTCATTTATTTAGCTCAAACTTGGTTCGTGAAAAAAAATGAAGCTCGAACTCGCTTTCCAAGCTCAAGCTCGATTTCTAAGCTTGAGCTCGATTTTAAAGCTGAAATTTAAAAGCCAGATTATTTAATTTTTTGTCTGATTGTTAATTTATAATGATCTATATATATACTTGATATGACCCTGAAAATTCCTCTAGTCGAAGCACCAATCTTGATGTCGAAAGCAAGCTAATCAGAAATTGAAACTGGTCGAGATCATGCACTTAAAATATCATTGGAAATTTTGAGACATCAGTTAAATTTCTAAAAAGCTCTCAAATATAGAGTGCTTATAATCAAATCGAAGGCCTCGAGGTTCCAACAAGCCAAAGATCTTACAATTCCAACTTCATTTGAGCATTCAAATACACAAAAATACATCATATGATCAAGGGAATCATCATGAGCCGTCGATGGAGAGGAGTGGTGATGTATTTATAGAGGCCACCCTCCACCTATAAATAGCCTCATTTCTATGAGAGAGGCTGCAAGAGAGAGGAGAGTTCTAAAGCGAAGATCCTCCAAGCACAATCCGCCACCACCACTACCGCCAACCGCCGCCATCATCGCCGACGCCATCCTCGCCATCGCCACCGCTTCCATCATGACGACCTTCATCGCCGTCGACCTCGGCCGCTCACTATCATCGCTACCACTAGAACTGTACCACCAACGCGGACTACATAGTTGTTCCCTTCTCATATGCAATGTAATCCCATTATCGGAAGATTTTGTACTCAAAGATACATAGTGGAAGATTTTCGGGCTAGGTCCGTAGTTTTTCCCTCTTTTGAGATTTTCAGTAAAATTTTGGAGTTTTCTTGTTTACTCTTAAATACCTGTGTGTGCCGGATTTCACAACAAAGCTAAGGCGTAAACTTTCACTCTACCGCTATCGGTTTTCTAGCATAGCTTATGCTGGAAATTGATTCCCATTATTTCATCTTGTATGGTGACCAAGTTTCCCAATAAAATCAAAACCACCATCGAGGTGGAGCATTTCAAGTTTTTAAAGAGCGCAAGCGAAGAATGAAGATTCATCAAACTTCGTTCTTTTAGATTTTGTCGAAAACTGGGGAGCAAATCTTAATCTCAAAAGTTTATCCAAATCAATATTCTGGATATCTAATTGATTATCGGTTAGAGAAGCAAGTCACCAATACCAATGAAAAAGACCAAGGTTAAGGAGCAACTTTGGCCATAACCACAAACGGATGTTTTGATTTGACCTCTTCCATACAGGTTAACGTCATCAAGTAATACTTTGACAAACAACCTTGAATGGGTCAAAATCCTCGATTCAATTTAATTCCTCTTCCACACGTTAACGCCATCGTAACACTCGACAAACAACCTCGGATAGGTTAAAATCCTCAACGATTCAATTCAACCTCTTCCATACGTTAACGCCATGGTAAAGACTTCGACAAACAACCTAGGATAGGTCAAAAGGTCCGGTGGACTTGCGACTCTTCCATACAAGTTAACGCCATCGTAACACCGACAAACAACCTGGATAGGTCAAAATCCTCGCCGATTCAATTCCTCATCCATACAGTTAACGCCATCGTAACACCGACAAACAACCTGGATAAGTCAAAATTATCGCCGATTCAATTCGACATCTTCCATACAAATTAACGCCATCGGGTAACACTCTAAAACAACCTGGATAGTCAAAATCCTTAGCGGATTCAATTCGACCTCATCCATACAGGTTAACGTCATCAAGTAACACTCTGACAAACAACCTCGGATAGGTCAAAGGTTCTTGGTGGACATCCCACGACCTCTTCCATACATGTTAACTTCATCGGGTAACACTCTGACAAACAAACTCGGATAGGTCAAAGGTCATTGGTGGACATCCCGCAGTCTCTTTCATACAGTTACCGTCATCAAATAACACTTTGACAAACAACCTCGGATGGGTCAAAATCTTCAGCGGATTCAATTCAACCTCTTCCATACATGTCAATGTCATCGAGCAAACACTATGACAATAACCTGATAGTCAAAACTTTGTACCTACTCCATATAAGTTAACGCCATCGAGCAAACACTCGACAAACAACTGGATAGGTCAAAATCTTCATCGTGCCAAACACCGTAGTGGTCACCACCGCCGACACTGCCGCTTACCGCCACCATCGTTTAATCTTCGCGCCACCACATCATCGCCGGTCATCCTCGCCACTACCGACGCCGTTGCCATATCGACTACTGCCGCCAGTTCACGCCGACCACCCCTTCGGCGGCCGCCAACCCTAAATCTCGGTCGCCGCCGCCATCGCTGCCGCCACATCGCTGCATTTTTTTGCCACCACCATCGTCGGTTATCTCGCCACCAATGTTGTCGGCCACCATCGTCGAGCATCTTCGTCAACCCCCATCTCCGGTGATCGCCTCCGAACCCGCTCAGTCCAACGAGGTCAGTTGACACCTCTTTCAAGAAAAAACTGGAGCATTTCCATATGAACTACGGGTCTTGATCACTCAATCCGGCCGACGAGGGTTAACACCTCTTTCGGGAAAAGCGAGTCTTGTATGAACTACGGGTCTTGATCGCCAACCCTCGGTCCGGCGAGGTCGCTTAACACCTCTTTCGGGGAAAACGGAGCCGTATGAACTACGGTCTTGATCGCCTCATCCGGTCCCGACGAGGTCGTTAACACCTCTTTCGGGAAAAGCGGAGCTATGAACTACTGGTCTTGATGCGCCTCGATGCCGGTCCGACGAGATTAAGCAACACCTCTTTCAAGGAAAATCGGAGTCTTGCCGTATGAACTACGGTCTTGAGCCCGATCCGGCCGGTCCGACGAGGTTAACAACACTCTCGAGGGAAAATTGGAGCCTTGCCATATGAACATGGTCTTGATCGCCTCCAACGACCTTCTCAAGAAGAAAAGAAGGTGCCTTCGACCCGGTTTTATAGACTCTATGGGATAAAAGGTAAAAAAATCAAAGAGAAACCGTCTAAAACTATCAAACCGCAAAAACCCGCCAAAACCGCCAAAACAAAACGGTCAAACGAATAAAACTCTCTTGGGCCCTCGACAAGCGATGCTCAGGCAGCCAGTGACCACGTGGCTTCGATCGCCTGGTGCGACGTTCGCTCATGGCCCGCATATGCTCGCTCACGCTCGCCCCACCCGCTTCATCGCCGACGGTCATCGTGTTGCGACCCACCGCTTCCAGCCCGCCAGTCGCCGCGATGACTGAAGCTCGCGGCGCTCAAGCTCAATCAACCACGCATGCATGTATGTCACCTTTATGACCCGACGACCTCAAGCACAAGAAGCGCCGTCATGGCGCCTGCAGGCTTCATGCTGGTATGCCAGTAGCTCGAGCGCGAGACCCTGGATGAGTTCGTAACCTCGAAATTTTGTGCTCGCACATACCTACACATATTTGTGGCTGTGGATCTGCTTCCGTAGTCATATCTTGTGCTGACATGAAGATCTATTCTCTCAAAATGCGTGGTTAATGGACCTGCAGATTTCGTTGAAGAATTTGCTATTTTGAAGTACTGGCACATATTTTTTTGATGATTGAGATAATATCATCCAAAAAATAAGGGGCAACCGATATACCAAAATTCCTCTCAAGCACGAATCTTGATGCCGAAAGCAAGCTAATCGTAAATTGAAACTGGTCGAGATCAAGCACTTAAAATATAAAACTTTGAGACATCGCTTAAATTCCTAAAAAAGCTCTCAAATATAGAGTGTTTATTCAAATCGAAGGCCTCGACGAAGCATTCCAACAAGCCAAAGATCTTACAACTTTATTTGAGCATTCAAATACACAAAATACATCATATGATCAAGGGAATCATCATGAGCCGTCCGATGGAGAGGAGTGGTTCGGATTTTGCATATATTTACAGAGATGTCACCTCCACCTATAAATAGCTCTCATTCCTCATATGAGGGAGCCCAAGCAAGAGAGAGAGAGCTCTAAAGATCCTCCAAGCACAATCATGCCGCCACCCACGGCCGCCAACCACCGCCACGCCACCGCTGGATCCTCCGTCAATCTCTGTCGGTCTCCATCATGATGACTTCTACCAGTGATTGTTCCCTGCGTTTCTGCCAATGATTGTTCCCTGCATTTCTGCCAGTAATTATTCCTCGTATTTCTACCGGTGATTGCTCCGCACAGTTCATCATCATCTGCTACTACTAGCAATTGTTACAACCTGATCGTTGTCACATAGCTGTTGTTCCTTTCTCATATACAATTGTAATTTCTGTATCGGAAGATCTTGTACTCAAACGATACAGTGGAAGCTTTTGGCTAGCCCCGTAGTTTTCCCTCTTTCGAGGTTTTCTCCGTAAAAAATTCTAGAGTTTTATTATTCACTCTTTAAATATATGTATGTGTGCTGGATTTCACAACGAAGCTAAGGTGAAAACTTTTACTCTACCGCAACTGGTTTTCTAGCACGCAACAATACTATTGAACAATCATCTAGATTAAAAAACTACTTTTATGACATGTAATGGTAGTAAGCATTTAATTTTTTTTTACTGCAAAGTAATTTTACATTACTTTAGCTTAACTCAATATAAAACATGTAATAAATTACATATAACATATCTTGATAAACACCTCATATAAATTTACTTTGATAGTATCATACAACCTTCTAATTTCAAATAAGACAATCTTCTAATTTTATACAGAAAATAAGAAAAACTTCAATTTGTAGTAGATCAATACATCAAAATAAAATTAACTGCATCAATATATAGTTTTATACATAAAATAAGAAAATAGTAAATGTAGCCAAAAGTGATAAGAATTACAATTCCCTCAGATCCATCAGTATCTAATAATGTAACAATACAATAAAATAAATTTTTTAGAGCAATAAATTCAGGCTAGAAAAGTCTCAAATAAAAAGCAAAGGAAAGCCTCAGAAAAAGCTCAGACTCAGTCAACCCAAAAATATCTCAAGGAGCAACAAAATATATAAGCATCCAAACTTCAATAGAAGGGTTACAATCACATATAGTGCTAACAGCCAAAGAAAAGAGCAAGAAAACATCAAAGCCATCACAGCCAACTTACCTCGAGTCCTCGACTAAGGTATTCAGCCAAAGAACAATTGCCTACAAAGCTCTAATTCCTGCCACCAAAATAATATAAACAACCGGCAACAAAACCAGCTAGCCAACCAAAGGCCCAAATAGACAGACCCTCCTCCATCAACAATCAGGAAACTAAGCAGAACCAAGCCAGAACAACAACCAAGCCACCACCAAAAGACAAACAGTAGCACCAGAGAAGCAAAAAATCTCAGAAAGAGACAATACCCACATCCAAACTACACTCAAAGAGGTGTATCTTGAGCACCAACATCTAAAGCAAAAGGCCAAAGAAGATAGCAGCCCCCATCAAGCCAAACCAAGATAAAAACAAAACCAAAAACAAATAACCAACAAGGGTCTGCCTCCAACAACAACAAAGCCACCACCAAAATAGGAAAACACTAAAAGACAAGTAGCAAATCAATACATAGTTTTCACCAGAGCTCCAGGACCTAGTTTAATTATTTTGGTTCATTTCTTTTAGAAGCATCCTCATCTAATATCACCCAAGGCTAAGCATAAGGCCTGAAAATCACAATACAATAAAATGAGTTTTTTAGAGCAATAAATTCATGCAAGAAAAGTCTTAAATAAAGAGCAAAGTAAGGAAAGTCTTAGAAAAGGCTCAGGCTCAGCCAAAATCATCTCAAGAAGCAACAAAATATGTAAGCACCCAAACTTTAATAAAAGGGTTACAATCACATATAGTGCTACCAACCAAAGAAAATAGGAAGAAAACATCAAAGCCAACACAGCCAACTCACCTCGGGTCCTCGACTAAGGCTTTTAGCTAAAGAATAATTGCCAACAAAGCTCCAATTCCTGCAAACAAAATAATAAAAACAGTCGGCAACAAAGCCACTAAGCCAACCAAAGGCCCAAATAGACAGACCTTCCTCCATCAACAATCTGGAAAGTAAGCAGAACTAAGCCGGAACAGCAACCAAAGGAAAAAAAAAAGGAAAAAGAAGGCAGTAGCCGAAGAGAAGAGGGAGAAAATATCAAAGTCATCACAACCAACTCACCTTGACTATGACATTCAGCCAAAGCCTAATTGCCAAGAAAACAACATAAACAGTCAGTCAACTAAGCCACCAAGCCAACTTACCTCGACTAAGGCATTCAGCCAAAGACTAATTACCAAGAAAACAACATAAACAGCTGGCCAACAAAGCCACCCAGCCAACCAAAAACACAAATAGATAGACCCTCCTCCATCAACAATCAGGAAAACTAATAAAAATAATAGGAATAGTAACCAAGTCGCCACTAGAAGAGGAAAACACCAAAGGACAAGCAGCACTGTAGCAGCAAAATATAAAACCAAAAGGGATGCCAGCAAGAATCCCTAGAAACTAACAGATCGAACACTAGTCGACCATAAAGCCAGCAATAATACAACATCAACAAAATATGTAAGCATCTAGACTTCAATAAAAGGGTTACAATCACATATGGTGCTACCAGTCAAAGAGAAGAGGGAGAAAACATCAAAGCCATCACAACCTACTTACCTCGATTATGCCATTCAGCCAAAGATTAATTGCCAAGAAAACAACATAAACAGCCGGCCAACAAAGCCACCCAACCAACCAAAAATCCAAATAGACTGACCCTCCTCCACCAATAATCAAGAAAGCAAATAGAAACAATAGAAGCAACAACCAAGTCACCTCCATAAGAGGAAAACACCAAAGGACAAGCAGCACTACAGCAGCAAAATATAAAACCAAAAAAGATGCCAGTAAGAAGCTCCAAAAACCAACAGATTAACCAATAGTCGATCACAAAGCCAACAGTAATACAACAGCAACAGCTCAGTACTGGGCCTAAAAGGCAAAAACAAATAACCAAGACAAAATAGTAGCAGTAACAACAACTACAACAACAACCAAGATAGAACACCAGCAGCAACAACAAAAATTAGGAAGCTTCATAATGAGCCAAAAGAAAAGGTTTAAGTTCAAAGCTAGTCCAAACTTCCAAAAAAAGGAACCTCCATAATGAGCTAAAAGAAAAAGGTTTAAGTTCAAAGTTAGTCCAAACATCCAAAAAAAAAAGGAACCTCCGTAATGAGCCAAAAGAAAAGGTTCAAGTTTAAAGTTTATGTGAGTAAAGAATAAAAAATAAATATTATGTATTCTCCTTTCAATAATCTTTCAAGTGATAGAAAGAGGAATCTCCATCTCCTCATCATCTTCTTCTTCCTAGAAAATAAAAAATAAATATTATATTATAAATAATAGTTAAATACCATTAGTATAAATAAATAAATATGTATATGAAACGCATTTCTTTGACTCTCCCCTTCAAACCATAATGACATCGAACCCAATTTGAACCACATATGAGTGCATGAACACTTTCCACACCAAGTTAGATCAGTAAGTATCCACAACTCGTTCACTTGCACTGAATGTTGATTTCGAAGCTACTGTGGTTATCAGTATAGATAATATGTCAACAACCATCCTAGAAAGTATACATTACTTTGTTTGATTGCTCTTCCACCATCCAATGACATCAAAATTTAGGCCTTCTGAATAAATCTACAAACCATCATCGAAGTATTTATCCAAATTAGATTTTGTTGGTCTTTTACTTGCCTTTGTTGTTACATATGTAGTAAAATCATGTCATTTACTAAACTTTTTGTATCAATTTCTTGAGTAGGCCCACTAACATTGTCTCCTCCAATCCTATTAGACGTTCCAACTCTGAAGTTGCCACTATCACCTTCAAGTTCAAAACTAACAGCATACTCTTCAAATAACTCATACAATGAACTGCATGTAACTGTCACATTCCTCATGCTTTCATCTCCTGTATAAATCTTAGAATATGCAAACTCAATCACTATGAATTTCATCCTTGGATCCATAATAGCACCAAAAGCCATAAAAAGGTTACATTCACCCTAATATTTGTCAAACTTTTCTTTCATTTTCTTAGTCATTTTCACAATAAAAAAATTAGAAGAAAGTGAACCCTCATTTAAAACTTTTTTTATAGTGCAGATTTAAGAGAGGAATAAAATAGTTGTTGGGTACTCAGTGCTAGAGATGATATTAGTTGTTTCATTAAAGAAGCCCAAAATATCACAAACTTTTTTCACATTCTTCATCGATAGGATAATTAATATATGCAACTTCTCTTTCACTATAAGAAAAATAAAAGGCTTCTCTTAATTTCAATGCAACTGTCAACATATAATAGGTAGACTTCCAACAAGCTAGGCAATCCAACACAAGTTTCTAGTTGGTAATTGCAATTATTGGACAACATCAGCAAATTTTAGTAATCTTCTTTCTGATGCATTAATAAAACTAATTGTATCTCTGATTTTATCAACAACATATTCAGTACTTTTGATCCCATCTTTCACCATTAAATTTGAAATATAAGCACAACAACGTACATGGAATACTTGTCCACCAAAAAATAATTTTTTCTTGATTCTAAAACTATCTTTCAGTAACTTAATGACCATGTCATGATTAGCTTCATTATCAGCTAATATGATAAAAACTTTATTTTCAAGACCCCAATCAGAAAGTGCCTTATAGAATGTACTCACAATTTCAGTTGTAGTGTGTGGAGGATCTAAATGCAAAGAACTCAAAACACGCATTTGTAACCTCCAACAAGTATCAACATAATGTGTTATCACAACCATATAAGATATCCTCTGATTTTTTAACTTTCATATGTCTATGATAAAGTTGATTCTATTTATATTTTTCAATGAGTTTGTAAACCTTTTTTTCTCTTTTTCATACACCAACATAATATCATTACGTGCAGTGGCTATTGAATACCTCATGAAATAAAGAGACATCGACTTTAAAACAAGATTAAATCCAAATTCCTCAACAATTGAAATGGATTCTTATTAATCAATATATAATGAGCAATCATCTCTCTAACCTTTTCATGATTATATCTGAACTTTGTTAAAGCACCACCATCTTCAACTATTTGGAGCTTTCCACTTTCATTATCTATTGGCTGAAAAGATAGTAATTTTTGTTTCTTTAAAGTGTGAATTATAGCCACAAAATGCTCTAAATATCTTCTAAATTGGGTGGTAGTACCTGTATTTCTTAGAGCAAGCTTCTTTTTGCAATGCAAACATTACCCCTTCCTTTGACCATCTAAAAGAATTACTTCTTTGAACTCTTTCCAAATCTTTGACGTCTTCTTACTTTTCTTCCTTTCTATTACACTATCATTTTCATTTTCTGCATCAATCTCTTCAATATCATTATCAACATTCTCTCCATCATCATCATTCTTATTATCATTATCATCATCAAAATGCTCATTTTTAATCTCAAAGTCAGTAATATTAATAAAATTTTGTTGATCATCCATATGAAATTGAACATGCTCCTCAAAATTTTCATTCCCAACATCATTTGAGTCATTAATATTAACTTCAATAACTCTTTTCATTGATACCTAAATATTTCATAAAAAAATAACATCTCTCCTAACAATAAATACATAGAAATTCATGACAGCAAAAAAATAATCTCACAAAAAACTACAATAATCACATAAAAATCTTTAACAAAAAAACATTTAACAAACCCTAAACCCTTCAATAAAAGATTAAAAATTATGCTCTCTTGAATCAATAAAAGTCAAAATAAATAAAACAGAACCATTAAAAATACCAAATAAATTATGACAAATAATCGATATGTGCAAATGACATAAATAACCCTAATTGTAACATAAATCATGAAAATAATAAAACAAATAGTAAATAAGGAGGACAAATAAATATAAATTGAATAAACTTACATCATTTCTCACGAGTCCCCATAGATTGACAAAAAAAAATTTCTGATTTGCACAAGAAAAGAAAGAGGAAACACATACCTAAGAAGAAATCAATTGATACATCAACTATGTGTAACTAACTTGGAAGGATTCATGCAAAGTAAGTTTGAATATAAGAAGAAACACATTTGAATCTAATTTATGCAAGGAAAAACTATTCCAATGTGTTTTCTAAACTATACTTTAAGCTAGAAGTAATCTCAACTTTACAATGACATTAAATCAATTAACTTTTGGTTACAATCACGACATTTAGCTTTAGGATTGCACCTCTATGCATAAATCTATGAATAAGAGGTTAGCATAAAATTGAGTTGAGAAGAATAGATGAAAGTAAAGAGGTGCCAATCATTGATTCCAAAGATGTTAGTTTTAGAGGTCATGTTTCTTGTCTCATTTGTGCTCTCTTTCTCTTCCTCCTTTTTAGTTGCAACCAATTTTTTTCTTGATACAAATGCAAATAGGGAGGGTTGCTCGAAAGCTCAGCAAAAAGGTTTATACACATGAACTCATGCATGCACATACAACAACAAAAAAAGCCTACATATTTACATATAGAGCACCAATGCTATTTTTTTGAAGTATCAAATTCATGTATTTACATTCCCTATGACAAAATCATTGGGAATTTGAAAAAAAAAAAAAACATGGGTTAGTGTTTTATAAAAAATCAGTCCCCATAGATTGACAAATTTTTTTTTTCTGATTTGCATAAGAAAAGAAAGAGGAAACACATACCTAAGAAGAAATCAATTGATCCGTCAACTATATATGACTAACTTGGAAGGATTCATGCAACGTAAGTCTGAATATAAGAACAAACACATTTGAATCTGATTTATACAAGGAAAAAAAAAAGAATAAACCAAACCAAACTTTCAAGCTTTGCCTATCCCGACTCTCAAGCAAGATTTCCTCTATCTGCGGCGGCGATCGTTTATTTTGCAAGTAGTGGTTGCTCCTAGAAGGACTATCTGCAATCAAAGTGGAGCACGAAGAAGAAAGAAGGAGTTCGACCTACGGGAATCGCATTCAGGAATCAGGAGTTTCTGGAGGAGGGCTGCCACTTCTCGTTTTAGAGCTTAATACCAAACAGAATTCAAAAGTCAAGAGACGAGAGTCTTAGGGCTTAAGCCATAAGGTAATACCATAAGTTAGAAGTCGGGCAGTTGGAATGCGGGCGGGGTATATGATACGACATACGAGTAGATTGTTAAGCTTCCGAGTCGAGCCTGGCAAAGCTCGAACTCGAGCTCGTATATTAAACAAGCTCGAATCAGTGCTCGAGCTAGAGCTCGAAGCTCGATAAGCCCGACTCATGAGCTCGATAACGAGTTGAGTTCGAGTCAACTCACGAGTCAGCTCAGCTCACTTACACCTCTAACTTAGTCACATAGCCGACCTCTATTTTGTTAATGATTTTCTTTAACACTTTAAATCAACTAAATTTATTTTTTCGCAATTGATCAAACATAAATCTAGTGCCATGTGAAAAAGTTAATATGTGCAAAAATATGAAAATTGAGAGTTAAAAAAATCTAAGTAAACATGCTTTCTGTAAACACAATTTTATTCAAATAATGATTACTTTTTATGTGAAAATTATTACACCTAACTATTTTAATATTAATGCAAAAAATTTCAAATATTATACATTTAATTTGAATTATCTTGTTAGATGACTTTGACAGAAGAAGGTCATGAAATTTCTTCTTCATTAAAAAAAGTTTATTACAACATAAATCATTTAAAAATAATATTAATTTTAGTCATAATATATAAAAAATTCATTATTAATGTCATTACTTTTAGAACATTGTAATAGATATTATTTTTTGATAAATAATTATGTCTATTTCAGTTATTTAATTAATTCGTGTTATTCATGACTATTTTTAATAACAGGTTTATCTATTAACGCCTCATACTAACGCTTTCTAGCATGTTGTTAACAATGTTAATTGATCTCGCCCATCGCCTTCCTCTTTGTCACTTCTTGGACCTGTCGATACCTTCTGTAGGTCCGCCGCCAGAGTAGCTGGGCTCAGCAGTACCTAAATGCTCCGCCTGCTTGCTCGCCCCACCCGCTCTCCATCGTTACCTTCGTTATTCGTGAGCTCTAGAGAGCTATGCACTCACTGCGAGCTCAGAAGCAGCAAGAGCATCATCATCGGGCGGCTACTGCGAGCTTGGAAACAACACGAGCCCTACAGGTTGGATGACGTGTTAGATGTTTGATTGCTATGAATATAAATAATGAAGTTTATATGTGAAATACTTAATTTTGAATGCTTTATATGTGAATCTCGCTAACCTCTAATATCAAAAAAATCTGAGAACTCACCGTCTCTTAGCTCGGTTGGTGGGTGAGCGTGGCCGAGAACCCCCTGGACTACACTCGATTCCTCTCCAGGGTGGAGGCGCCCGCTAGGATATCAAGGAGACCCGTTACATGTGGGTGATGAATGTAATACTTGATCCTAAGAGATTAATCACAATAACATCTACACTCATAAGATGGATAGAATGTTGAGTGGATATCCTTCCAAAAAAAATAAATCCTGAGCCGACATGGCCACAACTTTCTCCAAGTAACCTCTGTTCATTGATGTCACCAATACTGCTGCATAGTCTTCCGTATTAAATTGAATCGAATTAATTTAAAGGGGACATCCTTAAATAGAACCTAATCCATTTTAATTTCAAATAAATTCGAACGATTATGGAACGTGTTTAAATTTCAACAAAAAGTTAATCGCTGCAACTGTAGACACCGGAGTTTCTCCGTTCTATACATAAATAGAATATATTTACTCATGAATAATTTTTTTTTTAAATGACTATTTAATTTTTATTTTTGAGGACCAAATCATGGAAGTATTCGACATTTAAAAAAAAAAATCGGGATTTCTTTAGAGTATAGTGTTACTAATTCAAAAAAAAATTATGTTTAGAGTTTGATTGAGCTTTTATATTTGGACTCTAATAATATAGTATCATGTAGTACCTAGTCAATATATAAATGTTATATATTATTTATAAATAAATATATATATATATATATATATATATATATATATATATATATATATATATATATATATATTGATATAATCAAAAATTTGACGAAGAATCTAATTTGATGTCGAAAGCAATTTGATCCTAAGTCAAACTAACCCGCATCGTAAAATATCATTAGAAACTTTAGGATATCAGTTGAATCCCTAAATAGTTCCTAAATATTGAGTATTTATGATCAAATTGAGCGTTTTGACGAGACGGATCTAACAAACCCAAGATCTCTTGATTCTTACTTCATTTGTTCATTTAAATATTTAAAATACATCAGATGATCAAGGGAATTATTTCGAGCCGTCCGATGGAGTGGTTTGAATTTTGCACATATTTACAGAAACATCATTCCTCTAATCTATAAATACATCATTCTTCACTGAGAGCAAGAAAAGAGAAGAAAGAAAGATCCTCCAAGCATAATCGTCACCACTCGATGGTCAATGGACACCGCCACGGCCATCTAGCAACCATCGCTCGCCACGGCCTCGCCGCCATCAATCATCGCCACTGGTCATCATCGCCAATCAATATCGGTCAGCGCCAACCACCGTGCCGACCACCATCGTTCGCCAATTCATCGCCGGCCGCCCGCCGGGCCGCCATCGATCATCGCCGTTTATCGACCACCATCGGCCTCACCGCCGATTTCACGCCCATCGCATACCATCTTCATTATGACCACTGCGCCACGGCCGCTGTTCATTATCACTAACCGCCACTAACAATCACCAACCATATATACTGTTGTTACTGACATGAGATTTCTGTCGCTATATACATTATATAATCCCATTCTAAAACTTAAACTTTTACAAAAAAGATATATATATGTAAGACTTTACTTTGCGCGTGATTTTTTCTCTCTTTTTTTTTACATAAAAATCCTGGAATATATTATTCACTCTTCAAATATTTGTGTGTGTATTGGATTTCACAATAAAGTTAAGACGTAAATTTTTATTCTACCACAACTAATTTTCTAACATTAATATATATATATATATATATATATATATATATATATATATATATATATATATATATATATATATATATATATATATATATATATAATTATATAATTAATAGTATATCAATACAATAACAGACATGACTTCCCAGTCAATACACCAAAGTTGCGAGTCCTATGTAATGAATTAAAAAAATTTATTGAAGCATTTATTAAAATATATTAAAATAAATATAAATTTCATATTTCAAATCTCATTCGAATTCAAGAAAAATATTTTCTTTTTTCATAAATCTTCATGCATGCATGTGAATATTTATAAGTTCTTTTTAAATTTTCTACCATATAATCACCTGCACACAGTCGTTATAATTTTCCGTACGATTAAACTAAATAAAAAATGTATTGTTAATAGAGTTGGATTTAAATTAATGGAATATTGGAGAGTAAGAGTGTAAGTGAGTCAAGCTGGCTCGTGAGCTTAGTTCATTAACAAGCTCACGAGCCAAGCTTATCGAGCTACGAGCTCGAGCTTGAGCTCATAAATAAGTTCAAAAATTCGAGTTCGAGTTCAAGCCTAGTTTGACTCGGCTCGGTAGCTTACCGAGCCAACTCTTTTCAATCATATCGAACTGTAATTATCATATATCAAGTTATCGATTCAATAATTTATTAAGCTTTTTAAATGAGCTCGAGTTTGACTTTCTTTAAATCGAGTCGAGTTCGAGCTCGAACTTAATAGGATTTAAATAAGCTTAACTCAATCAAATCAAAACTTGACTTGACTCGACTTATTTACACCCCTATTGACCAGCCTTGCTCGAGAAATAAGGGGCGGGAGATTCGGCTTGAATTTTAGGTCAATATTGGATGATGTCAACGTAATGCTCCAAAATATATATATATATATATATATATATATATATATATATAAAATTAAGAATATCTAATCAATTTTGATTTTGTAAATTCAACTCAGTTAAGAATCAAACACATTGTATTTTAATATAAAAAATTCAAATCATTGGTGCTCCAAAAAATTTGTTTTAAGAATATAGACCTATCAAATAAAAGAATGTTATTTTGGTTCTTCATGAAATTGTTGAGTAAAATCATATTTATTATATTTATTTAAATTACATCATTTTAGTTTTTATTTTATCAAATTAATATGCCTTACATTTAATTAACATAATGACACAACAATTAGCTATTATATCAATTTGATGCAAAATAAATCAAAATTCGGGATTTTTCAATGCAAGTAATATGGTGTATCCCTATTTTTACGTGCATATATCACAAATAACTAACCAAATGAACACTACGCTTTTCTTAAATAAAAGTAGGTAATACTAAAACTTAAAATCAATTTATTATAAATTAATAAAAAAATATGCAATAATTTCATAAATAAATAAAAACTGCCGAGTAAATTAATTTTATCAAAAATAGATTTCAGATGTGTATGTATATATATTTTTTTCAAATTCAAGAACACTAAATAATCCAATTACAAATTATACAGATGAAATAAGTACGAAATAAAAATATTAAAATATAAAAATTAGATATCACACCAACATGATTTCTCCTGTGACCAGATACTCACATTCTAAAGGAATATAACTTGCACATACAAGACCGAAGCTACAAGAAAATATTTTTATTTAAGCCAAAATTCGCCATCATATGCATTAGATCTAATATTTATAAACTCATAATCCAAAATAGTAAGCTAAACATAGTTCAATTTTATAGCAGTATCGGTAGAAAATAATAACAGATCTCGTAAAATACACAGGCGCAAAAGCAGGGCTTGTGAATTTACTGGATAAACTAAATGAAAAAGAAAATGTGTAAAAAAGTCTTAATCCAAATTTGTTCGTGATAGATTTTATAATTATTAAATTACATAAAAAATTAATATAAATTTTAATTAACTAATCATATATTACACTCATCTAAACATAAATTCAATAACCATAAAAATTATTCTAAATATTGCACTTAAAAATATTTCATTTACATAATGCATGATATTAGACAAAAAGAGACCCATAAACAAAAATGTATCATAGAAAACGTCAAATATGAAGTACTCACTGACTCGAGATTCTTTGGTATTGTATAAGACAACAGTGCTACTGAAAAAAACATGTACATTGCATCTACAAGTTTGGGCAACCCCAAAACAAAGGTGAAAACAACAACTCACTAATCATTTGCAGGCTGATAGAATGACTATGAAAACAAGTAAACTATACAACAGAAACATTACCTTCTCTTCTTTGGTTCAGCGAGAGCCAGCCTCAGCTCCCTGCATTGCTGTTCATCTGGTTTTAGACTCTTCGGTATGGCACCAAATGCACGGCGAGCAGTCTCAATTCCTGAAACAGTTTGATGCAAGGATGCTGACAAATCCTCTAGTTTTTTCTTCAGTTCACGAGTTTTAATAAAGGTTGGTATTAGTTGAATAGAAGATATAGAAGAACTTCCCCTCGAAATGGAGCGATTCAACTCAGCAGCCATGACAAATCTATCAGTAGCTGCCTCCCAAGAGAGCTCATTCCTCAACTCTTCTGTAAGCGGAACAGGTTCTTCAGCAAGAGCTTCAAGTGTTAATCTCACAAACTCTTCACCACTATTATACTGTCGACAGTTTGGAAACTGCTTGAAGAAATCATTTGAAGGATGGTTTGCACAAATGACAATCTTTCCCATTGCCAGAGCTTCGGCTGTGGTCGTGCAGACCACATCTGTTGTGCTGGGGTTGAGAAACACCTTGTAGCTGTGGAAAAGGGAAATATGAAATTAATAATGGTAAAAAAAAAATAATCCATAAACTCTTAGGCCATATAACACCTTTTTTTACATTTAACCATAATGATTATCCTTATAATAATTGACTAAGGCCAACTACATTATTCTCACAACATTAATTATGCTAAATGAGGCATTCCTTTTTTCCTTCTGAGCCTCAGTAATTAATTATGATACACCAACACTCTTAAAAATTAGACATACAGTATCCGACATATATTGGGCACCGACACGCCTCTGACACATGTCAGACACAGCGAAAAAATGTCCGATTAAAATAATATTAAAAATTTAAAGGGACACTTGTGTCCGACACTCGTGCCCTAAATAATTGAATTAAAATTATATAAAAAATATTTTAAATATAGTTTATTATATTTTAAATTATTGTAGAGAGTTTTAGAAATTTAAAGAATGGTATTTGAGCTAAAAAGAGATAATAATAAGATATATTTATTACAAATAATTAAAATTATTAAAAATTATAATTAAATTTATAAATTTAAAATTGATAATAAATTTTCATCATTAAAATTATTAAGATACAATAAAATAAATTACTTAAATTATATATATATATAACATAAGTAATTAATTTAATTTTGTAATTAAATGACTTATTTTTTATTATTTTTAATATTTTATCTATTTAATTTATATATATTTTTTTAATTATTATTATAATATCGTAATCGCGTCATTATTTTTAAAAAAGGTGATTCAGATCTGCAGGTCCGTGTAGATCAGATTGATCTGCATCATAGCTCAGTAATCGTATCTACTTAAGCTCCCTGTATTACAAAAGCTTCTGTTATAAATTACTTTTCCGTTATGAGAGTGCTTATGGAGAGATAGAAAGCTATTTCAACCTTGGAAAATGGTTCGTCACATTTCAAAGTTATGCATTAGTGTTAAAAGAAAACGCTAAATGTTACCATCCAAACATCTACAAAAGCTTAAACTGGTACGTTTTAGTCAATGTAAAGCTATCTACTGCTAAGGATTCCAAATTGGAAGAGTTCCCTTACTATTTTATGTCCCGGAATAGAATAGCACACTCAATAGTGAAGCTCATAACCCTTCAAATATCTCCTCTAAAATTAGAAGCAATAACATGATCTGAATAGACACAGAGATGAATTCCTGAAGAATTTGAGCAGATGTTTCAAAAACAGTTTTGCACGTAACATAGATGACTTACTCATAAAATATTGGATCAGCATGGTCACAACCAGGATGAACTCTGACCACCAAATTCAGCTTCTCTGCAGCTCGCGAGATTTCTGAAGAGTCTTCTCCACTTCCATATAAGTCCACCTGAAGACCTGATAATTTCTTTTGGTGTTTTGATAGAAGCTTCAGTAACTCCCTGTATCCTTTACTCCAAATCATCTTTCCAATATAATAAGCACCTTTAGTGAAAACCGAACTTCCGCTTTGGCGCAACCCTGCCATTGACTTGCCAATCTCAAGAAACTTGGGGTTGACTCCATGGACATTAGAGACAATGGACCTAGGAAGATCTTGTGTGGCGCCAGATAACCTAATAATCTGCACTCAAGCGAGAGAACCGTTTGATAGAAAGAACAAGAATTTTAAGGAGGGAAAGAAGGATCAGGTACCGTCCAACATCTTTTTAAGAAGAATCTGAGTGTGCTTACAATAAACATTATTGAGTATTATTCCTATTCTATGTTGTGCAGTTACAATAAATATTGATTTGAGATCTGGCTTATTGGCTCCAAAATGCTTTTTATTCCCTTTTAGTGAGATAAAAACAACATTTCCCCCTCCAAATAGTGTCTAAATTATTCTACTTATGACCACTAAGAATTGTGATATTTATGTAAAATATACAATGTGAGAACATATAAGCAATATGTATTACACATAATCAACTATACCTATTGAAGAACAAGTAGACAGACAAAATAATCTCTGGATTATTAATGAAAACCCATTCTAGTTCCAAACTATCTAATACGTTCAATTTAGTCTCTTAATTCCTCATATCTAATTCAAGATAATTTCTTGTCTGCTCAAATTGATCAAAAATAATCTAACAGAGAAATTATTTTAGATCATATCTGAGAAATTAGAGGATTATATTAAACATATTAGCCATGACTAAAATTGATCCATACAGATAGTCTAAGGGACATTTGAACCTTTTCTTTCATTCATAATATGATATTCTATGACAACTTTAACCATGCTAAATGTTGAAGCATAAAGATGGATACAGTGAAACCAAAAAATGTAAATAGTAATGAGATGTAAAAGGAATAAATTCAATCACTTCCATTTAAAAGGATGCCAAATAATGAAGGCCTGAATTTCATTGAAGTGGTTGGATGGTTCTAGAACATATCTGAAAAGCAAAAAAGCACCCCATGATTCATAATTTTTGGATTGGTTTATTGAAGTTATACAAGGAGAAACAAATCATCATTGTATAATTGCTTAAACATGATTGGTAATGGATTCAGAGTAGAGGTGTAAGTGAGTCAAGCCGGCTCGCGAGCCTACTCGAGCTCGGCTTGTTAACGAGATCACAAGCCAAGCTTATCGAGCCACGAGCTCAAGCTCGAAAAATTTTTGAGCTCGAGTTCGAGCCTAGTTTGACTAAGCTCAGTAGCTTATCGAGCCGTCTCGTTTACATAATAGCGAACTGCAATTATCATATATCACATTATCGATTCAATAATTTATCGAGCTTTTTAAACGAGCATGAGCTTTCGAGTCGAGCTCAAGCTTAACAGGATTTAAATAAGCTTAGCTCGATTAAGTCAAAACTTGACTTGACTTAACTCGTTTACACCCCTAATTTAGAGCATCAAAATAGAGGAAATCTACAGTGCTAAGATGGCATCATCATACATATGGTCGAACCCCAAAAAATAAAAAAGAAAGATAAATCATAAACAACAAGACAACTCAAAATATCTTTTTTAAATAATAATTTCCCCTAATTCTCACCTGGAAGTTCTGTTAATCAAAAAAGCCGAATGCCCTTGCATTAGAACATTATGCAATTCAATATCATGCAAAGTTAAATGCCATATTTAGACATTAAGAATTTATCTAACCATTTGTGGTTCATCTTTCCTACTTTTAATTTCACAAATTAACCATTTTCTTCCATAGACCATAAAAATCATTAGTAATTAAAGTGTACAAAAACCTTTACACATTGTCAAGAAGGTTGTCTAATGTGCTTGCACAAGCAAAACCACAATTGCATGAATTGCATAGCCATAAACGCAAACAAAAAAGATTGTGCTGTCTCACCAGTCAAAATATGTTTTTGGTTAATGTAATCATGAGAAGTTTGAATTTCACTAGATTGAATTTCATAGAACGAGAGTAATTGGATAGTGTTTCTCAAATTATTTTTTATTTTTTATTTTTTGGTAGGTGGTGGTGGGCAAGGGTATTCATATAAAAATTAACTTTTGCATTGTGATTATAATATCTATTAAACAAATTATTAGGGCAAGGACCGAGAAGAAGTAATGCAAAAACCATGACTGATTCAAATAACATCCAAGTGTCTACCTTGTCGCAATAAATGTATGTGACCCAACAATTTGCATATTTAAGGAAACAAGCAACCAGACTATTCTTCTCCCTCTTCACATACTCCAAATAGTTTGTATGAACAACTCCTATCACTCGACGAAATTTGGATTTCCATTTTCGACCGTGATGATACCATGTAAGGTGCTCAGGTTCCTCAAGGACTGCAACATCTGCCTCTTCATCGGGAATGCATCCAGTGATATCTCCAATAGGTAGAATACTCCTCATTTCCTTGGAAAACTACAAAAAAATTTAACCAAAATAATCAATTCAATAACTATTCAATTTATATCTAAGGACATTAATATATTTTTTCAAAATAAAAAATTGAGCGACTTCTCAAAAGCAAGGTCAGTATCATGTTAAGAAAATATAATAACTTTGACTAAAACCTTTGCTTTTTTGGCTGTTATTTATATTGTTTTAAGACTATTCATGGTATTCTTGTTTATCATAACAAGAACTGAAGGAAAAAAAGGGGAAGAATAAAAGAAAGTATATGATGCTATCCTGGACTGTAATTTCAGTGTATCCAATCTAAAATCATTATTTACCTTTCCAGGATAGAAGCATATCATGAATTTTGAAACAAAACCAATCCTTTCTTCAAGCCAATGGAGAACATAGTTTTCTTGATCTGATGGTGAACTGAAGGTAATGTTATTTGGATATACTAATACTTGATCATTCAAAGAGAGCCATGGAATCACCAAAGTCACCTCCTGGTCACCAATCTTTGCAAGATAAGCAGCACGGAACAAAGGGTTGACAGCAGTCCCAGTCATCCATGGTAGACTTGCAGTCGTATATATTGCAATGTGCCGCTTCTCTGGCATTGTGAGAAGTCCCCTATACTGACCAAGCACTCGGATAGCAAATTCTATCTACATATGGACAACTTTTGCTAAAACAATGCCATGCTGCAAATAAAGAAAAAGACGCACCATGATGTAACAAAACATGCTAATGGCAAAAATTATATCATAATTCAAGCCTTAAGAACTTAAATGACTTTAATCCCTGAACAAATAAAAATAAAGTAACTTGGAGAAGACAAGGAACATGATAAAGAAGACTCAACCACAAGTTAACCACGAGAATTCAGTATTAAAGAGGTCTTATTCTTAGGGATTTGTGGCTCCCCAACATATTCAGTAAAAATCAAACTACAATCTTGGCTTTTATTAGAAGTTTTCAATGTCGATTGACAATTTGCACTCTTCCAAGAATAGAAGATCTGCATGCCTCTTAAAAAAGAATTTGAATATAAGGGTTTGGATTCAAAATTTCACAACTACTTATTTCAGATTGTGTATAAGCATAATTGAGATTCTAAATGTGAATGATAAGGCATGAGATTCAAGCATTTCACAAGTTAACGTAGCAACTGACTGCAACAGAATTTTGTTATCTGGAGAAAAGATTTTATAACTCTTATTAAGGTAAAAACTGAGACATGTAAAATCAGTATTCAAATAATAACTTCTTTGAGTTTTTTGTTTCCACTTTGTTGGTTGGATATTGATCTTTCCAACATGGAGTAAGTAGTGACTATCAATTTCCAGTCAGGTTCTCCTTGAGTCATGAGGCTTGGATTTCTTGATGAATTCTTCCTTGGATTTTTTAATGATTTTTAGTGATTGGTTTACTTGTGTTAATGAACTTAGTACATTTTTTACAATATGATCTTTTTAATTGAAGCATAAGTTCTGACAAAACCATGATTTTTCTGTAATATTAAATTCCTTCGCAAATTTTTTAACTGTGACTCATTAAATTATGATAAAGGTGGATTTCTTTTAAGCCTTTTAGCTTCCATTATATAATTTAATTGATGAACAATGAACTACAAATTTTGAACTCGGGTTGTCATGCATATATCATATAGTTATAAAGAAATCCTGGGCCTTAAAACATCCTGCATTACATTTTCTATCAGAGCTTAAAGTTGCATCAACAAAAAGTAAGAAATAATAACTAGGTCACTCAAGAAAATAATAGCAAGAAATGATATAAATAAAATTAAGTTTTGACTCGTCACCATTAGATACTATCATGAGATTCATAATTATATTCATGCATTTCATAGGAAGTATAATCTTAGAAGATTGTCAATTAGATTGATAATTTAAAACATTTTTTAAAACCTTAAATTATGTATGATTCCCATAAAGTTGATGTGTTGAATCAAAACTAACGGGTCATCCTTATAAATTGAAATTTTTAGGATAACTCATAACCCTTTCAATATTTTATTATTTTGAAACAAAACTTATATTCATAGTGTGCATAAAAATAATTGACATTCTAAATGCATAAGATAAGACGTTATAATCAAGTTTTTTTTTTTTGGAAGTTAATGTAGCAACCAGCTACGAAAGAATTTTTTTATTTGGAGAAAAGATTTTATGATTATAATTAAGGTAAAAACTGACGCATGTAAAATCAATATTCAAATAATAACTTCTTTGAGTTTTTTTGTTTCTACATTGTTGGTTGGATATTGATCTTTCCAACATGGTGCAAGTAGTGACTATCAAGTTCTGATCGTGATTCTCGAGTCATAAGACTTGGATTTCTTGATGAATTCTTCTATTATTTTTATAAATGATTTTAATGATTAGTTTGCTTGTATAAATGAACTTCGTAAATTTAGATCTCTTTGATTAATATATAAGTTCTGATCAAAACATAATTCTTTTATAATCTTAAAATTCTATGCAATTTTTTTACTTTTCAACCATTGAATTATTTTAACATGAATTTTTTAAAGACTTTTAGCTTGCATTATATGCTTTAGTTGGTGACCAATGAATTACAAATTTTGAACTCGTTTCATGCAAACATCATATAGTTATGAAGAAATCCCATATCTTAAAACACACTGCATTAGATTTTTATGAGATCTCAAAGTTGCGTCAACAAGTTAACAAGAAGTAAAACATAATAACTAGGCCACTCAAGAAAACAATAACAAAAAATAATATAAATAAAATCAAGCAACTTGTGATTCTAGACAACTATAAGATACTATCATGAAATTCATAATTATATTCATGCAATCAATAAGAAGTATAATCATTAACTGGATTGATAATTTAAAAGATTTCTTTAAACCTTAAAATATATTTAATTCCCATAAAGTTGATGTGTTAAATCAAAATTAATGGAACATCCTTATAAATTGAAAATATTAGGAAGCTCTGGCATCGGTTTGGCCTTTAATGAATTTGATTTGACCTTACTTTATAATCAGTAACTAATGTCTTAGATTATTTTCTTTTTCATCTCCTCATAGAAAATTTACATCAAAATTTTAATAGATAGTTATATACAACTTATTTTAGAAATAACATTAGATGAGAAGATTATTTCCATAATTATGGGCATTAAAAATCCAATATATGAGTGATTTTGGATTGGACTTTTATAAGAATGATTAGATAGTAGATAATAATTATCTAGAGATTTCAACCAAGCAGAATTTTCTCATCATCGGAGATGAGGCGGAATCTAATTTTATCACAGCTAGAAAAAAATGAATGAGAACCAACAAGAGTAAAGAAATAATGCACCCTTTCCTAGGGAAAAAAAGACAACAAGAGATGGAGAAATATAGCTACTAGTGGTGCCAATGAAATCTCCAAGATGATGGAGGAATTCATCTCAGGTCCAATCATAAGAGAGATTGAGAGGAGAGAAAGGGTGAACATGTATGAAAAAATGAGAGGGAAGAGAGACAGTTGATAAAGCTTTTTTTTTTCTTTTTCTTAATAGATAAATGGGGGTGTGGTAGCATGCTTAGCAAATAGAGTGTCAACGATCTAGTGCTTTGGGAAAGAGGACTTGCCAATTCAGTTCAACCATAAGCTTTTGGCAACCAAATCAAGTAGTATTTCCATCTTATGCCTTGAGATTAGGCAAACTTGGAAAAAGACAGATCTGACCTTACAACTAGCCTTTCTTTCAAAACCAATCAAGAGGGTTTCTCCACTATGATCTATTTCTAGTTAAATTTAAATCAAGAATTGAAAAAATGCAATTTTTTATACAACTAATAAATATTATAAATAGGATGAAAGATGATCAACAACAAATCCTTACATTTAATTTTCAACTTCTTACATTCGCATTATGGTTGTAGTTCATGTTTCAAAATAAAGAAGTCAAAAGTTTAATCCCCGAGGGGGACTCTTGAAGATAACCAAGTGCATCAATCTAATGATGCATAGTTCATTCCAATGTTAGGTCATACCATGCACCTTGAAAATTGAGAGACAATAACTTTGGGTACATATATTCAATTGTAAGTACAACTTCAATGTTAACTGATCCATCTCAATGTGTAATAGTTGTGCTTTAGAAATATTTCATTGGTAATTGAAGTCAAAAGTCATGTGGGCTATTTTAGGGGATTGGAAGCTTAAGGAGTTCGACTTCAAGATGAAATCAAAAAAATATTACAATATTATAAAGTCAAGGTATTGAATTGTTAATGATATGTCGCTAGATATTGTCTAAATAAATTTTTTCCAATAAGCACAATATTCAAGAAACACGGTTTTAAGGTTAAATACAAATTATTTAAAAAATCTTCATGGATAAGAATCGACTCAAAAGCTTGTTGTAAATTCTATTATATAAATATTATTTAAAATTTTCACCTCCTTAATATCTTGTGAATAAGAGATGGAAGAAAGGCATAAGGATTATGTTGCTTTAGAGTTGCATTCAACTATTGTTGAAAAAAAGCAAAAGAGAAAGGGCAAGAAAAGAAAGAGACTTTTTCAGAGCATTTCAAGTGGAGATTTTCTCTTATAGTCCGCTTGATCCTTGAATTGTTCCCACACTGAACAGCCAAGACCCCAGTAAATTTATAGATAAACAGAAAAAATAATAATAATAATAATAATAATAAAGCATATCCTTTCAACAACCCTCAGTGAACCGCCCAATAACTTGTGCAAACTCAGTAAATGAACATCAAGATTTCTGCATAACAGAAACTCTGCTCATCCCTCGACATAGAGGTCTCAAGCTGTTAATCCTAGATGAGGGGATTGCATACATAATCCCTGACATGAAGAAGTATGAAAATTTCTATATGTGGAATCCAAACATCATAAAACCTTAAGAAAACTCCATTCCATTACTAATGTTCATCAAATTACACTAGTTCTGAAACTAAAGAGAATGTTACCTATATACTTACCGTCACTATCTTCACATCATCAAAATTCTTTTATTTACATTCATGCCTTAAGCTGACCTGGAAACTTGCAAGGTCTGCATCTTCTGCAATCATGCAAAACCATTCTATCCTAGATGCCCAAAAAATTCTTTAAAAGTTTGTATGTATGTATGTATGTGTATATATATATATATATATCATTCTGTCAATTATGTTCCATTAACACAGTCCCAGGCCCCCAATGCATTTTCCAACAAACAGTACATCTAAAAAACTAATCTAATCACGTTAACAAACGAGGGGGAAAAAAGAAGATGAAACTCATCATAAACCCAAAGCATCGAAACCTAATCCTAACAGAACATCCGCCAAATAATTCAGGTGAAATCTAAATTCAAATTTCAATACCTGAAGAAGACGGAAAAAAAATTTCCTTCATCAAATAGCAATCCAACAAGAGCTACTCGTGCTCCTCCACCGGGAGGATGAGGAAGAGAAAACCCTCGAAAGCAATTGTTTGTTGCTTCTTTACAACATTCCAGCCCTCTTACTTTCTTGCGATTTCGATCTCAGGCGTGGGAATGGAACAGAAAAGGTGAATAGAAATGAGCGAATCACCTATAGTAAGCGTACCTCCCATTTCTTTATGAGATGACAGCCGCTAATTTGCCAACAAACAATGGAGGCACCGTTCGCTACGGTAATTGACGGGAAAGACGCCAGAGGTGATGAATCCTACAAGTGCAGTGTTCTGTGGTCTTATTCGTTTCCTCGAGAATCCTGGAGCCGTAAACAGAGGCCGCACACGAATCAAGGGTTGATGGAATAAAAAATTGGGAAATTTATAAATCAATTATCTAATATATATATATATATATATATATATATATATATATATATATATATATATATATATAATTTAATCATCTTTTATATCACGATTAAATCTTTTAAAAATTTTACAAAAATAAAATTATGGGTTAAGCCTTTATTATAAATTTCAATATTTTAAAATCAATTTAAAAAATTAAGATTAAAACTGCTTAACCAAAATTGGGAATTTTTATATATAGCATCTAAATATCAAAATTTACAAAAATAACACCCAAGCAACCGTGAAAATACCTCACCGTCAAAAACCGCCTGTCCGCCGTCCTTACCGGCGACACTGCCGGTGCATTCCGACTTCACACTCACCGGATTTTCCAGTTCCTCCTCTCTTCCTGTGCATTTCGACTTCGCACTGACTGGATTTTCCCATTTCTCCCACCTTCCGCTCCGATCCTACCTAAAAAAGGGAGAAGTGAGACGTCATGAAGGTAACCCCTGTCCTCCCAACACCTTTGCACACTTTAGTTTATGTAAATCCTATACCTGGCAATGGACTTTAAGGCAAAACTAGGAGAAATGAGACTGTCCAGTTCTCTTCCGAGGGTGAGATCAATGAGCTGCTTCGTCTTGCAGCAGTGCAATGGGAGCCGGGATTTGAATCTAATTCATAACCCATAACAAGCTAGATTATGGGGATCTGATTTCAAGCTAACTCTAGAGTCCATAGAAATGAGAGAATGTATATGCTTTTAGAGGTTAATGTAAATAAATAAAGAGATTTTGGTCCTCATAATCTTAATTATAAATTGACGATGATCATTTATAAGCTTCACAAAATTACCTTAATCTTATAAAGAAATCAACTTAAATATTCTTGATGAGAATACATTATCATTGAAACATAAAGAATTGTGTTTAATTATCATTTTTAAATGATTTTGAATAATCAAATTGAGTTGATTTCAATTTGATTTGGATTTGAACCTAATAGAACTCATTTAGATTATTTTAGACTTAGTGGTCTAATTAACCCAATTAAGGCCTAAATAAATTTAAATTTCGTTAGAATTTTGATTAATCATGTTTATTTAATCATTTGGAACATTTTAAAAGAATTAATTTGGTCAAATTCTTAGTGGATTGACCTTTGACTAAGTGGATCCTTAAGTCAAATCTATGTTGACTAGATTTGACTTTGGATTCTTTCATTTATTTTAATTTGATTTATTTGGATTTATTTGAGTTAATCTAAATTAGAAGTTTAAGTTGATTCCACCTAAGCCAAGTAGGTTAGATCTAACTAAGGAAGATTCCCTAAATCACTAGATATAGTATCCTAAGCATTAAATTAAGAGATTCCTATTTAAGATTAGGTCATCATAATTATTGATTTCAGATTGATATTAACCTCATCCAAAAATGAGATCAACACTAAATTTAATTAATGATAATCTTGGGTTGCATAAAACCATCCTTCCCAAAAACTTTAAGTGTTTGTATAATTTGAATGACTTAGGCTTCATTTGAGAAAACTTTTTTAATGCGTTTTGATTTTGAGAGCCTGAATTTTTAATTTTAATACCCATTTGAATAGTATGCTTTTTGAAACTGAGTTTTAGCTCCATCTCACTGAAAGCTCCATTTTAGCCCTTTTTCAAAAAGCAAAAAATAAATAACTTTTCAAGGAGCACTTTTAAACCAGCTTTTCAAGAATCCAAAAAATTTAGCCAAACGGAGCCTTAAATTATGATGGTTGTCCCTTATGGTAATGGTGAATGTAATTTGAAGTTATTAGTATGGTGGTATTACACTAAAATCAAGACAATCTCTTACCTCATGAAAAAAAACAAGATTGATTAATCAATTTGTTGGCTTTATAAGTTACAGAAACTCTAAAAAAATGTGATGAAGTGAACATCATCACCATAGTTTGTGAAAAATGATTTACGCGAGAAAAAAATGCTTATAAAATCAACTGATTGTTTATGTAAGAGAAAACAGTACAATGATTGAGAGTGATTCTGGCTCATGGATGAAGCTCCATTTTGTGCAGGCCACAAGATCACAGTTGCTCTGATATCAATTCTACTTGTCAAATGCATCGTATTAGTACAAAAATAATGCAATTCTATATAAAATAATTTTATTTAAAATTAAAATAATCTAAATAACATTATATTTTATTACAAGTAAAGACAATAACTAGTTATAACGAAAATCTTAGGCTCAATAGCAGCGATTTTGGCACTTTGAACCATGGTAACAAATTAAATTTTATTTCATAAATACAATAGATATTGTTTACAATCAATAAGCTATGTAACCCAAATCTCAAGCTCCTACACAATTGATCAATGACTGGTTCAGCGCTCACAATGGTTTACAGATAAAACCTACAAAACAATAATGACTACAGGCATTCAAAAAATACAGCAGTTTAGCGGTCAGGAAAAATCCAGGAATATGACTTGGTTCCTGAAGAACAACAATAAGAGGTTAAGAACAAATCAAATAAAAATTCTAATTATATGACCACAAGAAAAAAATTAGGTCAAGAAATAATAATGGATTTACTAGAGCAAAAAAGAAGGGGAAAATATGGTGATGCAAACCTTTCTAACCCATCCACAATTTTAATAGCCTGTCCTTGCCACCAGATGCAACCTTCTCACCATCTGGACTCCAATCCACAGCAAAAACCTTGTAAAAAATAGAAGTGAAATTAGCATTTACATACTTAGCACACAATCTTGAGTACTAACATATTTAACGACTAAACTTTGATATTTATATAAATAACATCAAAAAAAAATTAAATTACATAAAAAATAATATTATGATTAACTTTATAGAGTGAAATACACCTTTTTAAGCATAAGAAAATTACTATATTTATAAATATCAAATTTTAAGTATTAGATATGTAAATATAAGAATTGTGTGCAGTGTATGTAAATTTTCCAAAACATATATAGATATAACTAATAGTTTCTAGTTTTGATTCAATTTTGATGATTTCGAATTCGCCATTTAATCTTCTAGGTGTTTTAAGTGAAGTTTTGATCAAAGCTCAGGGTTTTGCTGAAATTCAAAGGATTAAATAAAATTTTGCTAAAACTTTTAAGCAATTATCAAAAGTCACAATTATTCTCTCACTATCATCAAATTTCATGAGTAGTAACTTGAGCTGCAATTAGAAAATCATCTTTATTTCACGAATTCAATGTATAATATAACTATTTAAAACTAAAAAAGAAGCAACAAATGATACTGTTAAAAGTGAAATTTTCACAATGTGACCGAAATCAACATGAAAATTGAGTTTTAAAACCTTGATTTAACTATTTCACGAGAAGATTGATGCTGAAATTCCAAAATCAGAACTTTTGAGATAATAGAATACCTCATCTGCATGACCTGGGAGATCTTGCTTCAACTTTTGTGCTCGGATATCCCAAACCTAGTTAATTAGCCAAAAGAAAAAGTGAATGCTGCATTTGCATATATCATGACTTCTAATGTTTAAGAAATTTAAGGTTTACAAAAAGTCTCTGACAGAACAAATCACAAAGAAAGATGGATAAATTGCAGATAATCTTTTGATGATCCCCAAAACCAAAAGCAATTGAATTATGAGAAGATTACCTTCAGCGTAGAGTCTTTACTTCCGCTTAGAAGAAGCCTACTATCGGCTGACCAACTAAACAAATCGTATGGGTCAGTAAGTAAAAAGTATACTTATCATATATATATATATATAGAGAGAGAGAGAGAGAGAGAGAGAGAGAGAGAGAGAGAGAGAGAGAGAGAGAGAGGGAGAGGGTGGATAAATATAGACCTGATCTGATATACTGGTCCAACGTGTCCTCTAAAGGATGCAATAAATTTTCCAGTGATGCCATTCCACAACTTGACAGATTTGTCAAATGAAGCACTAGCCAACCATTGTCCATCAGGAGAGAAGCATACATGGTTTACAAGCTGCCAAAACAGATTTGTCCCGAGAAAATAACTCTCCCGTGGAGCTTAAAACTTGCGAAATCTCATGGCAAATAGATGTAAAAGATTTCAATATTAGGGAATGGAAAGGTAACAAATTCAGATGTAACAAATCTTAAAATTAATCAAACTAAAAACTCTAATCATCATCATTACAATAAGCATCATTCCAACAATACATCTGTATACTCACTAAGATCACAAGATGACCCATCAAGCTCAAGCGAACCCACCTCAAGAATAAACCCGCCTAAGGGATGAACCCGCCTCAATAGTGAACTCATATCATTGTACTAGGTGGTCAGCTCGATCAAGGGTCACCCTACCCGGTCCAGCAACTATTCATCTGACTCTAGCTCTATTTATCTGACTCAGAGGAACAAATTCAAGACAAGGTGAACCAGCAAGGTATTTTAGAAATTCACCCAGCTCAAGGTGAACTCACCTAATGACATCAAGAGACTGGACTGACCTCATTCACCAAAGCCGCATATACACCCATTCTTTTCATGTAACTATTTATGCAGCCTTCTTTGTAGTGCTGGGACCCCCAAAAAAAAACAAATATATAGGTTGCAAGAAAGCGAAAAGAGAACGTCATTTTTGTAAATAATAAATCACATAGCTTCTTTTTCTAGAAATTCTTATCCTTTCTCCTCACACATTTATCTTAAATAAATTATCTATTAGTAAGTTCTAGTACAATTCATTAATACATTTGAATCCAACATCCTTTAACATGCGATAAGCAATGACTATGCCATAAACTAGAAAGGACGTAGTTAGAGAAGCTAAATTGAACGAGGAGATTTGCGTGAACATGGAGAATCAAGAATTCGTCACCACAAGGCAACTTGTAGAGATGGACAAAATGAACAAGAAGATCTAGGGAGGCTCGAGTGCCTCTCAAGAACCACTATGAGGGCAGAGATGCCAAGTTTCTCTTACTCAATAGTAAGGAGACCATCATCCACCCGAATCATTGATGAGGCACACTTTCCGAACAGTGAGGAGACTTCTTTTTTTCTACCAGCAAGAAAGAAAACAACTCAAAAAATGAAGCCCCAACTCACTGATGAATTCTCAAGGTAGATAATTGAGGCCAAACCTCCAGCTAAATTGAAGATCTCTCATTTAGACTTGTATAGAAATGAACTAATCCTTTAGATCGTGTTGTTGTTTTGAATTTGCTGCTTCTATATTAGATGCTACTAATGCTTTGAAGTGCATCTTATTTTTCACTACCTTCAATGAAGCACCACTCTGGTGATCTTCACACTTACATTTAAGTGTGATCATTTCATTTGCAGAATTTAAAAATTTGTTCATTACTCAATTTGTCAAAACACCAAAACAGCTAAAAAATTCATAAGTTTTTTTGTGAATGAAGCAAGGACCCAGTGAGTCTCTGAGAAGCTTCATAACAAGGTTTCAACAAGAGATGCTTCAAATCTGAGATCTTGAACCTACAGTGGACTAAGTAGCCATTACTTGAGGTTTGGCAAGGGTCTTTTTCTCTATGCACTTAGTTGTAGCAGTCAATGACTAGCAGAACTATTGGAACTTGCAAAAAACCACGTTAACACTGAGGAGTAGAGCTGTGAACCCGATCCGTCAACTGCAAGGCAACCAAAGAAGGATGACCCTAGTGGTATGCAATAGTTAATTTAAACCAGAAAATTAACTAAACCGAGCATATTTGGATTGTTTGATTTGGTTTATGAAATCACACTTAAATATTTGGTGTCATATTAAAGGTTGAATGGATTTTGGTTCTAGATTTAATTTGAAAATAAAAAATATGTTAAACTAAATTATAATTGAATAAATAGTTATTATCCTTTTTTAAGTTTTTAGTAATAAATATAGAACCATTTTTTTTATTTTTATCTTGTTTTTCATATTCTTTACCTATAATTTAGATGATTCAATTGATTTAATAAATCCCTAAACTAATCCATCCAAACTAATCAAACACAAACCCCTTTCTTATGATTTCAAAATCCAATTAAATCAAAATCGAATATAATAAACCAATTTATATTTCAATTTAATTTGGTTTACCTAAACTTATTATTTGGTCAGCTTAGTTCTATTGGCTTAGTTCAATTTAATTAGTTTAACAAATTTATCAACCAATGCAACTAAATCGACTAAGTTACACCACTACATGGCAAGTTAGAAAAACTTGATGATTTCTCAAGGATGAATGAAATCACCCCAAAAAATCAAAGGCTAGTGGAGACACCAAGCCAAGATCATAGGAGAGATTTTCACAACCAGTGACTTCAGCATTTTGATTGACAAAGCTAAAATGATAGGGCACCCAATTAAGTATCATAGGGAGAGGTCGCCAACTCTAATTTATCATTATCCTACTTATTCTTTGTTGTGAGTATCTATAATTGAGTTCATTAAGGCCATTTAAATTAAAGAGTATTATAAGAAGCCATTGTCTATGAGAGCAAGAGTTCAACTTAGAGATCAGTCAAAATATAATGTTTTTACAAAGATCGTAAGCATGACAAAGGAAAGTTGTCATCTGAGAAGTCTTCTAGAGGAGTTAATCAAAGCTACCAAGTTGATAAACTCTTTTGTGTTCCTGAGAGGAGACCCGACAAGCCGGTAATATAGGAGACAAGAAATGAGCCTATTCCAGCACAAATAATTATTTCATTGGAGTATAACAAAGATCATGTCGATTACATTTTTCTGAAGCTGACAAGCCAAATGGAAACTCATTCAATGGTGCAACAATGGTCACTACTCTCATTACGATCAATCAAATCAACACCATACTAATTGATACAAGGAGTTTTGCTAACATAATCCATAAAAATATTCATGATAAGATGAATTTAAGTTCTTCCAACCATACTCCTATTACAAGTCCCCTATTTTGTTTCTCTAGTAAGAGAAGAGAGACTGTAGGAACAATCACCCCGCCAATTAATTGGGGTAAAAGTAGAATGCAATTTACTGCAATAGTTGATCTCGTTATAATTGATGCCCCTATCATATATAATGCTATATTCGACCAACCTTAATTAAATACATTATAAGTTGTCTCACCTTATCACATTGTTTTGAAGTTTCTAACATAAGAACAAAAAATTAAAAGTTAAAAGCTACTTGTTGCAATCTCGGGCATGTTATTTAAAGTCAGTAGGTAATGTTGAAGACTGAATTCTTAATCATGATATTCAAGGAAGATCCAAGCTTGGCACTTTCTAAGTTATTGAAGAAGATCCAATCACAAATGATGCAAGACAGATATGTCGTATTAGTACTTGTTTCTAGCCAAGATCACAAAGACAAGTTAATTCAAACTCTCAGAAGCAATGTGGGGATACTTTCCTGATCAACAATTGAGATAAATATTAATGTCACTTACCACATACTTAATATAGACCAAAAAATAATATTGATAAAGTACTAGCCAAATCACCAATTTCTGCAGCACTAGCCAAATCAATCCATGAAGAGTTCAAAAGCTTTTGGAGACCAAATTTATCAAAGAAATTTAATATCCAAATTGGATTTCCAATGTGGCGATGGTCCAAAAATTAAATGATAAAGCAAATGTGCATCAACTTTGCTAACTTGAATTCAACCTATATGAAATATAGTTACTCTCTACCATGAATTGATGCATTAGTCGACTCTATAGTTATCTTTCATGTGATACGTTTTCTAGATGTTGTTTCATGCTATCAACAAATAAAAATGCATTTGAAAAATTCAAAGAAGACAGGTTTCATTACAGTTGCTGGTCTCTATTGTCATAAATTTAATGTCCCTTGGGCTAAAAAAAGTGAGGGTGACTTATCAGATAAAGATGAATTTTGTATTCAACAATCGGAAGGGAAGGAAAATTGAAATCTATGTTGATGACTTTATTGTAAAAAAGTAAAAGTTTTGAGCAACGTATTCATGAAATAAAAGAGAATTTTGATTCTTCTATAAAATTCAACATGAGATTAAATTCTCTCAAATACATTTGGCGCAAAATCTGAAAAATTCTTGGGTTTTTTTATTACTCTCAAAGGCATCAAAATGAATCTAGCTAAAAATACAAGTAATTCCTGAAATGCCATATCATAAAAACACAAAAAAGCTGCAAAAAATAATTGGTCAAATAGCCTAGCTTAGTTGCGTCATTTTAAAGTCAAGAGACAATTGTCCCACATTCTCCAAAATTCTCAGGAGTGCTAAAAACTTATGATGGACATAAAAGAGCGAAAAAAGTTGGTTGAAATCTCTATTAACAACACCCAAACTGCAAAGTTTGAAGCTTGGGGAGAACTTATTACTCAATCTTGGAGTCGATGAAGAGGCAATCAATCATGCCATAGCCTAATTCTCTCCCTTCTATACTACTAGCCCGAAACCAAAGACCTCATCCAATATTTGCACTTCAATCAAACTAAATGATATCAATTATCTCATGTCTTTCATTTTCTTATGGGATTCAACCATCTTAATTCTTCGCCTTCAAAACAGACAGACACTACCAAATGACAAACATATGGATGCTCAAAGTCTTGAACAACATATCATATCTACCATCACGCTCCACACAATTACACAAGGGATGTAGAAATTTCTACACCCACCTTTTTTGCAAGTTATCAACATTCCTTGAACATACACTCAGCACTTAGAAAATGAAAGAGAAAATATATATATTCAAAAAAAATCCTCATTTTTTAACATTCTAAATCTTAAATTTATGTTAGTTTAGGCGGTAGAATTGATTTGGTCTCTTTTTAAATAGTTGGGAAACTAAATTGATTCTTTTTTTGTTGTCTAGAACCATTTTGATCCTTCATAGATAGCTAGGGGACCACAACAAATTGATCTAAAATGAAGCATGGCATAAAGCTTCATAAGTTTCACTGGAGATAATACAATATATCATTACCATCCCTAGTCTTACACAAGAAAAAAAAAATGGAAAGAACTAACTATTCAACATCGCTGTACCTGCTGATGACCAGTCAAGCGAGCTTTTGGCTGTTTACTGACAGCAGGTTCCCAGAGAATCATAGTGAAATCATCAGAACCTGAAACTAGTCTTTCAGGAGCATTGCTCTTCATTTTGTTGTATTTTTTAAGAGCTGCCTAAGACCAAGAAAGTAATCACATAAAACAGAATCAATGGCAATAAAAATATAGGCTACTTCAACAGCAAGAATAGAAAGTGTATATATAAAAGAAGCATCATATAATGAAGTTTTACTATAACCAATCCTTTTAATTAGCGCCAAAAGTAATTCAATAACAGTAATTGTTATAAAGTGATAACAATGAAAATGCTCTTGCTTAAATGCTTCTGAAAAACTTCATAAAGAAAGCACAAACATTACAGTGGATTTTAGTATGACAAGCAGTAGTATACCGCCAATATCTTCTTCCAATATAAGACCACAGAAACAAATTGAAGAAACAAATTAAACCTTATTCGCTACTTACAAAAACTAATATCCGATTTAGATTAAAAATGTAAACTATCAACCTTCTAAAATTAAAATTTGTTTTTGTCAAAGGCAATGTTTAAGAAGGGAGAGAAAAGTACCTCCTTCATCTCCTCTGCAGATGAATATGTTTTACCAGTATGATCAAATGCTCCAGTTCGCAGGGTGTACTCCGTGCTTAAAGCGAGTGAGTTCACCCAATGACCGTGTCCCTGAAATCAAGATAAACAATTTCATGCACGGTACTTAATAGAGCTTATTCATGATTGTGCCTTCATACACGAACACAAAGTCACAGTTTAAAATCAACATGAGCTTTGCTTACACACGAAAATGTAGCCATAGTTTCTGGAATTGAAATAAACATTCTTGTTCAACAGATGATCTATTGTGTGGTGCGTTAGCATATAAAGAAGTTTGATAGAACTAGGAGATCCCAGTGGCCTAAGAAGGGGTTTTAAACAACTAGCCAACATGAAGCAAGATGCACTACTTACAGAGAATTGTTCTTGGTTTCCATCTGTTAGTACATCCTATCTTTTAAAATTTTTTCCCCTAACTGATCTTATGCCTTTGACCTTGAAAGGAGATATGTCTTAGATATAAGTTGTCAGCCAGCTGAACAACCATAGTTGGCATTAACACTGAACCATTCAGAATTATTCTAATTTTCTATGCAAAATTTAGAAGTTTTTTGGATTTATAAGGCTATCTTCCAAATTCATATAAATCATACGTAAAACTCATCAAGTTTATAAGCGTAAGTATATGTTCATAATTTGTTTTTGTTCCATCCTAAGGTTACCCAAACCAAGAACACAACTCAGCCTGGAAAAGAGAAGAACCCAAGGTTTAACTTGAAAGTCACAAAAATAATACATTTAAATAAATAAATAATGACATCAATTTTGAATAAATTTTTATTTTTAAGACTTTTTTTGCTCACCCAAGTCTAAATAATGAGACTTTATTATAGTGTAGGTAGGATTCAAATTCAAGACTTTAACAATAACTTCCGCAACCCTTACCAACCGGACTAATTGGCACCCACAATTTATAAAACCTGAATGCAGCAAAAACATGAATTCTCATACCTAAACAAAATCCTTCTATTTTACAGTATCTTTTCTTGCCATAAAAGATACGGAAAAATAAGAGAATAAGGAACAGTTACCACTCGTCTGAGGCTAAATAAAATACAGAATTCTCGAAACTACCACTTCAAGAAATATATCAAAGAAGTTGACAAATCAAGGTTTCATTCATTAGCAACACTAGCAAGAAGGTTCAAATGTACCTTCAATTCACGTATCAACTTTCCTTGTGAAGTCTCCCATACCTTTATTGTACAATCCTGAGAACTGCATGAGTTTTAGACCATCCAGTTATACAAAACACCCGTAAATTGAACTAAAAAAATAAAGCATCATTTTAGAAAAAATTACAATATTTTAATAATCGCATTTGTGTTTAGATGACAGTTTCAGAAAGCATTAAAAGATCAACCAGGAGATTGGATAGCAACACTTTAAATGCTTATTCAAGTTTAATATAAGAACAGATCATTACAGAATAATCTAAGTACCCATCAGATCTAATGAAGCAATCCTGATGCACTAGTGAGCCAGCTAAGAAAGCTGTGAGCATAGGCATACACAGCAAATTTTCTATTTTTCACAAATTGTAGGCAATATAGAGCTATTCATTGTGTCTAATATGTTTTAGCAAACACCGAATTCACTCATGGCACCCCCTCATAATTAAGATGAATTTTCAACAATTGTTTGAAAATTCAAGAACTGAGCTTCATTAGATTTTTTTTGTCCACCCAAGTTAATAAGGTGAGACTTTAGTGTAGGAGGGATTCAAACCAAAAATTTTTACAATAACTTCCCAGGCCCTTACCATCGGATAAATTGGCACCCACAAGCTTTATTAGAATTACACGCAAAAAAAAAAATAAACTCAATCAAAAGGGTTGGCAAAATTGGGTAGGCATGTTGATGCAAATTTACTTCTAGAAGTCTAGAAAGTAGGGAAGGGTTATTGGGCAGAATTAGAAAAGATGGCATTGGTTAAAAAAACAGTGTTCCTCAAAGAAAATGTACAAGTGACAGTGGCACTTTAAAAAAAAATGTAGAGTGCTTAAAATGACTTTACAATTATTTAGTTGTATTAGTCCATACAAAAAGAATACCACCCAAAAAAAAACAAGAGATGAACATATGCTGCAGGAAAACGAAGAAAAAAATTTAATTTCTCAGAAATAGTGACTAGGTTCACCCATAATTTACTTTACTAGTAAAAAAAAATTCGAATCACCTCAATTCAGTCATGCAGTTGGTTCTAACTAATAATAGTTTTGTTTTTTTGTTTTCATTTTTTGATTGAAATGTGGATAAGGGTCTCCTTCGGTTTTCTTTATACCAATTTCCTCATGCACACCCAAGAAGGCAACCCATCCTATAAAAATTAAGACTAGAATACAAGCCTTGACCTAAATAAAATGAAACTAAATATTATTATAAAAATTGCACTGGAAAAGTGCAGATGTACCTTGTATATATCACTCCATCACCGCCCCACTTAACACATGTCACTGCAAGAGTGTGACCTGTAAGAGAAATAGTACACCTCCTCAAAGAAATATCCCAAATTCGGGCATCCCCATCCTTGCTGGAACTAACAAAACGACGGCATGGAGCTTGCAAGTGTACAGGTTCCCAAGAAATAGCAGTAATCCACTTTTTGTGGCCCTGAGGCAAAACAAAATTAATAATGTTCAAGAATAAAAAAAAGTGTTAACATAATGAAAACTGGGAAAAAAGTGTTAAGTTCACAAATAATTGTCAACTCCACTTCAATAAATAATATATCCATTCATAACGGATGGATGAGTATACATGCACGCAAGCTTGTTCCACTCGTGTCAAAGTGCCAATACATGGACTAAAAACATACTAGATTCTACAATATTGGATAACTGTTTGAACAGATATTAGAAAATTACTTATTTTGGTTAAAAAAAGAATGAATGCTATTGAAATGAAAAACATGTAAACTCAGTTTAAATTATCCTCAAAGAATATAAAAAGCCAAATCAGAAAATGTTGATAGACACTACTTATTTTTGGCAAAAAAAAAATGATTTCCAATCCTTCACAAAAAAGAAATGCATTGAATTCCATGTGTGGCCGCGTAGGGAAGTCTCATAATGCTGCAGAGAAAAGGAAGACTCCTGCTGTTGCCAATGGAGGACATATATTGCTTCAATCACCTAATTCAAGTAATTAGGTATTAAATGTGGTAATTGGCTGTTGAGTGGATAGCCAGTGTTGTAAACGTTAAAACTATATTTGTATTACCATGGGATGCTAGGGTTAAATTTTTAAATTAAGCCTAATTATAATCTTAATTAGTAAATTAGGCACCGAAAAAATAAAATTAACAAAATATGCCTAGTCATCCGTTGAACGGACGATTGGCGCCAATGTGGCATCCACGTCAGCGTCAGTTGAACGGATGATTGGCTCATCCTTAATTTTTTTTTAAAAAAAACTGGGGCAGCTGCAGTATTTTGCCCATATCGGCCTCATCCGGTGTTGGAATTGAGTGAGCGCGTTAGAATCGAAACTCTAAAACTTCGATCAAAATTACGATTGTGCACGGTTTCAATCGCGCATAGCGGCAAAATTTTGAGTAACCGCCTTTTTTTGTCCATATCGCTAATCGAATGACGACTTGTGCGTTGGAATCGCAAATTCTAACTTGATCAAAAAAATTACGATTATGGCCCCATACGCAGCAGTTTTTACGAATAACATTATTTTAATTGAGATTTTACTACTAATGAAAGAAGAAATAATTTTAGTTAGTATCCATGGAGAATATTAGTATGAAAAAAAAATATTGAAATAGTTCCTCAAGGACATGGCATATATTACATCATTATTACATCATATAAATCATATCAATTTAACTTTAGTATTCATTATATCATCTAGTTCAATCTAGATTGAATTTTTGAATTTTAAACATTTTTTTTTAGTTTAATGTTCAATCTAATTTTCAAAATCATTGTGTTAACATAAAATTTTCATGAAATTTAAAAAAATAAACTAAAATTTGATATCACCATTGATTAAACACATATAGCCCCCAAGCGGTAACCAACCTCAATTTTGAGGGTGGACAAATTTGTTATACAAATAAATTAATTTAAATAAAATAAATAAATAAAAAGCAAAGGCATACCATCAATCCATTTTTTTTAAAAAAATGCACACTAATAACTATTTTTCAAAATAAAAGCTCAAAGTTAGTCATTTTTTAAAATAAAATATTATTCATCATCATATCTTAACTGATTTTCTCTTAAATTACTATCAATCTCCAATTTGTGGCAGATTTTTAAAGAAGAAGAATAATTTTATAAGAAATAAAAATATAAATTATTAAAAACTTACGAGAATCATTACTCTATGGATTAATTTTTTACTCCTACAACAAGAATCATCATCTCCATCTAATTAAATTTTAATAATATGGCTTTTAGTTGAAAGTGTATGGGAGAATTGTAGCTGCGAATCGGGCCATAATCATAATTTTTTATTAACATGAAAGCTGTGGAGAATTTCGTTACGATTCCAACGATATCAAGCTTGCTCGATTCTGACACCGGATGAGTCCGATATGGACAAAAAAGGCGGTTGATCAAAATTTCGGTCGGCCACAGCTTTTTTGCGATTAAGCTGCGTATCAATCGTAATTTTATTAACGAAAGTTGTGGAAAATTTTGTTCGATTCCGATACAAAGTTTCACCAATTCGGCGTGACAGGCCGATATGGGTAAAAATCTTGCGCCTAATTTTTTAAAAAAAATTAAGGATATGAGTCGTCAGTTCAATATTGGCTATTTTGTTAATTTTATTTTTTTGCCTAATTAATTCTGATTACAATTTTAATTTAAAATTTACCCGATGCTAGTCAGGAAAGGTATTATATTTAAAATATGCCCAGATTTCATATATCCTTGCCAGGACGGTCAAATAAGGTTTTCTTATTGTTATTAGGTAAGAGAGTTGCACTATGATGACAAGGCCTCCTTGTATTCCGTTTTTCAAGCTACCTTATCACTTTCTATCCATTGTTTTCTAGTTTTCTAATGTTTAATACGGTAACTGAGGAAAAAATTGCACCCTAAGTCCTTCAATAGTCATGGCATGGCCACCACAAAAGATAGCCCAACATCAGATGTTAATGCCAAGGCAATTGTTGGTTTCACCAAATAACTTGAGGAGGAACGAAGGTCCCATCATCCGAATTACAAAACAAACTCAATGGCCACAAGGCCCACAACTGAATCCAGTAGTCACAATCCGTTATGATGCATTTGTGCAGGAGAGAAAAGAAAGATTACTTCACAAATTGGATACTCACATTTCAAGATATGAAAGTAGAAAAACAACATGGTGATGTCATGACTCATCAACTCCATGATGAATGACAGAAAAAACTTCATGCATCACAAAACTGCGAAAAAGATATACTATGCAATAAAAGAAACCAACTAAACACAAAAAAAAAACTTTTGACTATTTGAAATCAATGCAAAGGCAAGGTGATCTTTCTGTAATAGAATACTACAATATTCCTATTGGAAATTGGAGACTTGATATGCTTGAAGATTTTGAAATCAAAGTATGGAAAGGGTAGCCAATGTTACAAGAAAATCATTAAGGAGCAAGTCTGCAAGTTTTTTACTTAGGACCCAACAAGAAAAGTCTGGGAGAATTCCGAGTAAAAAACCACTTCCTGGCATCTAAGAATCCTTTTCAAAAGCCAAAATAGAAGAAGGTATTAAAAAGGTTATGCTAGGAGCTAATCCTAACTCTAAAAGTTCTACCAGTGTGCTTTGTAGTCCCCACTTCTCTAATGCAAAATGTCAAAAGAAAACAAGATGTGGTGCATGCTGTTGGAAGGACATGCAAAAGAAATATATTAGAAAATTCACAGCAAGCATGCTGACTGGAAACCCACGGGTAATATTCAAGACAAGGATCCATAAGCAAAGCAAATGGAAGCTCCAAAAGTTACATCAATATTCTTACACAACACCACTATCAAAGGTGCATGTTCCTTAACTCAAAAAGATAATTTTCTAAACACCCTCATTGTTAGAGAAAAAATTTAATCCTTAGAGTATGAATTCTGATGCATCAAATCACAAGACTGAAAATGCACTTGTATTTTACAAAAACAACCCCTATAAGGAACACCCCACTGTTCAAATCACGGATGACTCTCTTAAATGTGACTTAGTGTTGGGGCTATTATCATCTCTAGATATCTAATACTTAACTTTCTTTTCATCTAAATTATAATTTTTTGTCCAAAAACAAACTAACTAAAGATCTTAGCTGTATGGTCAGATTTTTATCTGATATAAAAGACTCAAATTTGATGAAAATAGAAAATGCTAAAATGCGTGCAGGATCGCCACCTTGAAAATAACTATCCAAGAAAATAGCAAAAAAAGGCTAACAAGATTAATCAAGATAATGCCATCATGGCATAGCACTATCGATTAGGTCATCTTAATGCGTATCAAAAAAAATTTCTCCTTTATCGTTCAATAAAAATTTCAACATTTTTTTAGTGTGGAATCTGTTAACCATTCAAATATGTTTGAAGTTCTTATACAAAGAAACTGATTAGTGGGTGGTATTTGGTGAGATTTACGATAAGAAAAGGCAATGAATCATTAGTTTAATGCATAAGAATGTGTTTTGGAGTATATGGTGGAATAGTGAGAAGTCAAGAGGGATATAATGGTATGAATGCCAAGACTAATCTAGGTTAAGCGAGTTTGGACTGATTTGAAAGATCACATCAGCGAATAGGGTTTTATGTGAGATAATTAACTGAAAATACTTGTAAAGGGTTAGCTTAAGATGTCTATTTGCGATCTGAAGTAGATTGCTAAATTTGGTGAAGTTTAAGTATATGTTACGGAATAGAAAACAAAACTAGGTCCTAGTCTTGCCTAGTTTCACTGAGAGCTATAAGTGAAATTTTAGAGTGATAGTGAGGCTTGAATTGGGTGGCGGCTATTCTTGGAAGATGCATAGGATGTGTAGGCAGATATGAGGAAGTATTAGAGTAGACGTTTACATGAGTAACAAGATAAATAAAGATAAATATCAAATCTTACCAAAGATTGATCGTGCTTAAGATTGCCACACTTGAAGCAAAATGAATAGAGTATTTCTCCACAAAATTTGACAGTCAATAATGGCAATTACATAACATATCAAGATATATTTATATTTGACTCTTGAGCTACTAGTTTTGAAGGGAAAAAAGAAAGAAAAAAAAGGTTGATAGCCATTAATGAAGGAAAAATTCCAACAACTTATTTTTAATACTTCTTCTATTCCCAAACATGTCAAGGCCAATCATTGGTGTCCTTAAATAAAAAAAAATACAAATTATATTAAAAATATTCAAAATTTTGAACTCTTTATTAAGTTCTTGATTGAACTCATGTAGTTAAGCCTTTTCTTTAGTCTCTTCATTGAATTTTAACCTTAACTCTAATTATTAGATTTTTAATTAAGCTTTTGGCTAGATTATCTTGATCCATATGATGTGCTACATCACAAATACTACATAGCTTCTCATCATTTTCCAATAATTCACAATGACATTTGAGGATCATCAAAAATCAATAGCTTCATTGGTTCTAGGTGGTTAAGTGGTTTGTTATGTTCATTATTAACCATCACAAATACTACATAGCAAGGTGATCTTTCTGTAATAGAATACTACAATATTCCTATTGGAAATTGGCGACTTGATATGCTTGAAGATTTTGAAATCAAAGTATGGAAAGGGTAGCCAATGTTACAAGAAAATCATTAAGGAGCAAGTCGCAAGTTTTTACTTAGGACCCAACAAGAAAAGTCTGGGAGAATTCCGAGTAAAAAACCACTTCCTGGCATCTAAGAATCCTTTTCAAAAGGCAAAATAGAAGAAGGTATTAAAAAGATTATGCTAGGAGCTAATCCTAACTCTAAAAGTTCTACCAGTGTGCTTTGTAGTCCCCACTTCTCTAATGCAAAACGTCAAAAGAAAACAAGATGTGGTGCACGCTGTTGGAAGGACATGCAAAATAAATATATTAGAAAATTCACGCAAGCATGTGGAAACCCACGGGTAATATCCAAGACAAGGATCCATAAGCAAAGCAAATAGAAGCTCCAAAAGTTACATCAATATTCTTACACAACACCACTATCAAAGGTGCATGTTCCTTAACTCAAAAAGATAATTTTCTAAACACCCTCATTGTTAGAGAAAAAATTTAATCCTTAGAGTATGAATTCTGATGCATCAAATCACAAGACTGAAAATGCACTTGTATTTTACAAAAACAACCCCTATAAGGAACACCCCACTGTTCAAATCACGGATGACTCTCTGAAATGTGACTAGTGTTGGGGCTATTATCATCTCTAGATATCTAATACTTAACTTTCTTTTCATCTAAATTATAATTTTTTGTCCGAAAACAAACTAACTAAAGATCGTAGCTGTATGGTCAGATTTTTATCTGATATATGTTTTTCAAGACTCAAATTTGATGAAAATAGAAAATGCTAAAATGCGTGCAGGATCGCCACCTTGAAAATAACTATCCAAGAAAATAGCAAAAAAAGGCTAACAAGCAGATAATCAAGATAATGCCATCATGGCATAGCACTATCGATTAGGTCATCTTAATGGCGTATCTAAAAAATTTCTCCTTTATCGCTTCAATAAAATTTCAATATTTTTTAGTGTGGAATCTAACCATTCAAATATGTTTGAAGTTCTTATACAAAGCAACTGATTAGTGGGTGGTATTTGGTGAGATTTACGATAAGAAAAGGCAATGAATCATTAGTTTAATGCATAAGAATGTGTTTTGGAGTATATGGTGGAATAGTGAGAAGTCTAGAGGGATATAATGGTATGAATGCCAAGACTAATCTAGGTTAGCGAGTTTGGACTGATTTGAAAGATCACATCAGCGAATAGGGTTTTATGTGAGATAATTAACGAAAATACTTGTAAAGGGTTAGCTTAAGATGTCTATTTGCGATCTGAAGTAGATTGCTAAATTTGGTGAAGTTTAAGTATATGTTGAATAGAAAACAAAACTAGGTCCTAGTCTTGCCTAGTTTCACGAGAGCTATAAGTGAAATTTTAGAGTGATAGTGAGGCTTGAATTGGGTGGCGGCTATTCTTGGAAGATGCATAGGATGTGTAGCGGATATGAGGAAGTATTAGAGTAGCGTTTACATGAGTAACAAGATAAATAAAGATAAATAGCAAATCTTACCAAAGATTGATGGTGCTTAAGATTGCCACACTTGAAGCAAAATGAATAGAGTATTTCTCCACAAAATTTGACAGTCAATAATGGCAATTACATAACATATCAAGATATATTTATATTTGACTCTTGAGCTACCAGTTTTGAAGGGAAAAAAGAAAGAAAAAAAAGGTTGATAGCCATTAATGAAGGAAAAATTCCAACAACTTATTTTTAATACTTTTTCTATTCCCAAACATGTCAAGGCCAATCATTGGTGTCCTTAAATAAAAAAAAAATACAAATTATATTAAAAATATTCAAAATTTTGAACTCTTTATTAAGTTCTTGATTGAACTCATGTAGTTAAGCCTTTTCTTTAGTCTCTTCATTGAATTTTAACCTTAACTCTAATTATTAGATTAAGCTTTTGGCTAGATTATCTTGATCCATATGATGTGCTACATCACAAATACTACATAGCTTCTCATCATTTTCCAATAATTCACAATGACATTTGAGGATCATCAAAAATCAATAGCTTCATTGGTTCTAGGTGGTTTAAGTGGTTTGTTATGTTCATTATTAACCATCACAAATACTACATAGCAAGGTGATCTTTCTGTAATAGAATACTACAATATTCCTATTGGAAATTGGCGACTTGATATGCTTGAAGATTTTGAAATCAAAGTATGGAAAGGGTAGCCAATGTTACAAGAAAATCATTAAGGAGCAAGTCTGCAAGTTTTTTACTTAGGACCCAACAAGAAAAGTCTGGGAGAATTCCGAGTAAAAAATCACTTCTTGGCATCTAAGAATCCTTTTCAAAAGCCAAAATAGAAGAAGGTATTAAAAAGGTTATGCTAGGAGCTAATCCTAACTCTAAAAGTTCTACCAGTGTGCTTTGTAGTCCCCACTTCTCTAATGCAAAACGTCAAAAGAAAACAATATGTGGTGCACGCTGTTGGAAGGACATGCAAAAGAAATATATTAGAAAATTCCAGAAGCATCTTTGGAAACCCATGGGTAATATCCAAGACAAGGATCCATCAGCAAAGCAAATGGAAGCTCCAAAAGTTACATCAATATTCTTACACAACACCACTATCAAAGGTGCATGTTCCTTAACTCAAAAAGATAATTTCTAAACACCCTCATTGTTAGAGAAAAAATTTAATCCTTAGAGTATGAATTCTGATGCATCAAATCACAAGACTGAAAATGCACTTGTATTTTACAAAAACAACCCCTATAAGGAACACACCGTTCAAATCACGGATGACTCTCTTAAATGTGACTCTTGTTGGGGCTATTATCATCTCTAGATATCGATACTTAACTTTCTTTTCATCTAAATTATAATTTTTTGTCCGAAAACAAACTAACTAAAGATCTTAACTGTATGGTCAGATTTTTATCTGATATATGTTTTTCAAGACTCAAATTTGATGAAAATAGAAAATGCTAAAATGCGTGCAGGATCGCCACCTTGAAAATAACTATCCAAGAAAATAGCAAAAAAAGGCTAACAAGCAGTATTAATCAAGATAATGCCATCATGGCATAGCACTATCGATTAGGTCATCTTAATGGCACGTATCTAAAAAAATTTCTCCTTTATCGTTCAATAAAAATTTCAACATTTTTTTAGTGTGGAATCTGTTAACCATTCAAATATGTTTGAAGTTCTTATACAAAGCAACTGATTAGTGGGTGGCATTTGGTGAGATTTACGATAAGAAAAGGCAATGAATCATTAGTTTAATGCATAAGAATGTGTTTTGGAGTATATGGTGGAATAGTGAGAAGTCTAGAGGGATATAATGGTATGAATGCCAAGACTAATCTAGGTTAAATGAGTTTGGACTGATTTGAAAGATCACATCAGCGAATAGGGTTTTATGTGAGATAATTAACTGAAAATACTTGTAAAGGGTTAGCTTAAGATGTCTATTTGCGATCTGAAGTAGATTGCTAAATTTGGTGAAGTTTAAGTATATGTTACGGAATAGAGAACAAAACTAGGTCCTAGTCTTGCCTAGTTTCACTGAGAGCTATAAGTAAAATTTTAGAGTGATAGTGAGGCTTGAGTTGGGTGGCGGCTATTCTTGGAAGATGCATAGGATGTGGAGGCAGATATGAGGAAGGCTTAGAGTAGACGTTTACATGAGTAACAAGATAAATAAAGATAAATATCAAATCTTACCAAAGATTGATGGTGCTTAAGATTACCACACTTGAAGCAAAATGAATAGAGTATTTCTCCACAAAATGTGACAGTCAATAATGGCAATTACATAACATATCAAGATATATTTATATTTGACTCTTGAGCTACCAGTTTTGAAGGGAAAAAGAAAGAAAAAAGGTTGATAGCCATTAATGAAGGAAAAATTCCAACAACTTATTTTTAATACTTCTTCTATTCCCAAACATGTCAAGGCCAATCATTGGTGTCCTTAAATAAAAAAAAAATACAAATTATATTAAAAATATTCAAAATTTTGAACTCTTTATTAAGTTCTTGATTGAACTCATGTAGTTAAGCCTTTCCTTTAGTCTCTTCATTGAATTTTAACCTTAACTCTAATTATTAGATATTTAATTAAGCTTTTGGCTAGATTATCTTGATCCATATGATGTGCTACATCACAAATACTACATAGCTTCTCATCATTTTCCAATAATTCACAATGACATTTGAGGATCATCAAAAATCAATAGCTTCATTGGTTCTAGGTGGTTAAGTGGTTTGTTATGTTCATTATTAACCATAACAAAATTATCAAGATCTTCCTTAAAAAATAAAAAGGAGAGGTTAGTTAAATATTCCAGAAGTTCTATAAAATAATATAAACCCAATTCCAAAACAGAGTTCAAGTTCTTAAACCAATAATAAAAAGGAAAAACTATAAAATAGAATTATTCTTGAGGAATTCTTCATAAAATAGGTTATAAGTTTTAAAAGTTCTTATGTCAACACCTCCCAACAAAATGACATAATCGAAAGAAAAAATAAGCATCTTTTAAGTTGGTAGATCATTTATGTTGTTAACTCATGTTCCTAAATAGTTCTAAGGAGAAGCAATGTTGACTATTTCATACATCATCAAATGAATGCTATCATGTCATGCAATTCAAAACACCATGTCCAATGATCCTTGAATCGAATCCTACAATTCTTAATTTATCCATAGTTTCTACCCAAATTTTTAGTTGTACAATATTTGTACACACACACCAAAAATTCTAACATAACCTTGACACTTAATCTCTTAAATGCATATTCTTGGGATATTGCCCAAATCAAAAATGTTATAAGTCTTATTCACATATAAAAAAAATTTAAAAAAAAATCAACACCTCTATAGGTTCTAACTTTCTTTTAAAATAAACCCTACTACCCCAAATCTTCTATTTAGAAGAAAATCCCACCACTCAAAAATATTATCTTTGAAAAAAACTATTACCACACCTACTATAATTGATAGCCAACCTTATTTGATACTAGGTCTATTATCATCCCTACACAAATTCAGTCTATCCAGGATACTCATGAAAGTCCGTATCAGATAAACACTCAAAGAGAGTTTAGCAAAGATTTGATTATCTACACAAGGAAAAAGAAATAATGTAACTACAATCCTAACAAACCAAATTAAGATTTTTAATCAAATATTAAGATCTTTAAAAAACCAAGCAATACATTTACAGACAACAATGAATCACCGAATGATCTACATCTTTATATTGCTCAAGAGAAATGTATGTTCTTTCAGTTAGCACCAATACAAAATTATGTATCCTATGAAGGGTTGTCTGAAAAATTTTATCCATTTACCGCAAGTCGCATTCATATTCAAATTCTTAAAAATAAGAAACTCTCAAACAACCATTGTGAAAATGTGTTATTCTAGAAGAAATTCAAGCACTGACAGGAAATAGAAAATCACCGACTTACAAAAAGGGAAGAGCACTCTTGGTTGCAAGTGAATCTTCTCTAGTAAGTATAATACTGAGGAACAATGATAATACTCAAACAGCTTTTGATTGCCAAAATATATGTTGAATAATATGAGATAGATTATAAAGAAACATTTGGTCATGTTGCCAAACTTAATTTGATCTATGTATTATTATCTTTAGAGACAAACTATGATTGGTCACTTCAGAAATTTGACATGAAGAATACATTTCTCAATGATCACTTTAAAGAAGTATTCATTGGCATTCCCTCAAATTTGGAAACTCAAGGCAACATAAACCATGTAAACTTCAAAAAACCTTACATGTACCTAGTTTGAGAAATTTACAACAAAAAAAATTGTAAAGAAAAAATAGTTTCTCCCAATTTCAAATTGGTCACACCATATTTATAAAAAATCACCAAAAATTGATGTCTGCATTATATGTTGATAACATTATTATTATTGGAGACAATGAAAAAGAGATAGACAAATTAAACAATCTTCTAGCTAGAGAATTTGAAGTTAAGACCGTTGACACCTCAGATACTTGGCATGAAGTTCCTAGAACAAGGAACAGGACATGTGTTTGTCCAAAAAAAAAAAAAATCATGTTCAAGACATCCTAAAAGAGATTAGAATGCTTAACTCTAATGTCTAATCCATCTCACACCTATGGATCCCACTAAAAAAATTCGCATCAATGATAAAAGTCCTCATGTGGACAAAGGAAGATACTAAAGGGTTGTTGGAAAACTAACCTATCTCTCACCCGTAAGGCCCAACATTAGGTCTCAATAAATATGATGAGTAGGTTCATGAATAATCCAATTGAAGAACATCTAAATATCATACATTATTTATCTTTTCTTAAAATACCCAAAGAGGATTCAAAAAAAATAAAAATTGTACTTCAAGAAAACTTGAAAAGGGGGCATTTATAGATATTCATTGGGTTGGATCGGTAATTGATAAATATCAACCACCGATTATTGTATTTTTGTAGGGAAAATCTTATAGCCTAGAGGAACAAGAAATAAACTGTGATAACAAGAAGCATTATTGAATTGAGTTTCAGGCTGTCTCTTGGTGTATGTGAAGAAGTTTGGCTTAAAAAATAGCTTAAGGAATTAAGAATTCAACTTGAACACCCCATATAGCAATTATGTGATAATAAATCTTTCATCAATATTGCAAAAGTTCTTGTCTATCACAAGAAACAAAATATGTTGAAATAGATCGAGACTTCATCAAAGAGAAATTTTAGGTGGAATCATAAGTATTGCCTACACGCCTACATCCCTTCAATGGATGACAAACAGTGGAAGGAGCACATTGCTTCGATCTCCTAATTCCAGTAATGTGGCAATTAGGTATTAAATGGAGATAATTGGCTGTCAAGTGCATAGCTGGTGTTGTAGGTTATAACTTTACTAGCATTACCATGGTATACTAGTTAGGCTATGTAGAATATGCCCAGCTTTCATATTTTCTTAGGAAGATTCAATAAGGTGTGCTAGCTGTTAGAAACTGAGAAAGAGAGTTGTCCTACCTTGATTAATAAAGATTGACTGCATTCTATTTTTCTCAAACTGCTGTTAAAAACTCTGCTCTCTGTTTTTCTGATTTTCATCAGACACAATATGGATGGAAAACCGTAAGAGAATTTAAGATGATACACCAACAACTAACAATGCAATGGATTAAAGCATTACAAACTAATGTTGAATAAGGATACCAAAAAAATCGTAGCAACAACATTAAATACAGACAACTGGAGAAAAAGGAATTATCATGTAGAATTTACAGTAAATGGATTGCCGGATTGTTTCCCAGTTTGAGGATCCCATAATAGAAGCTCTCCGGACTTGCTGCCACTCACCAGATGTTTTCCATCTGGCGACCATGCTATACATAGCACCCAATTTTTATGTCCTACAAAATTAACAAATATTCAAGAAATTGAACTATCAAATGAAAATTTGCATATAAAACCATTCCGATCTTCTTCATTAATAAAATATAATTACACTAAATAAAACAATGAATTTTTCTTTTACAAACAAAAACAAAGTCTAAAGCAAGTGCAACTAAAAAATAAAAAGAGAAAATACCACAGCAATATAAAACAAGAAAATGTATAAAATACAATAGTTAGCCACAAGCAAGTAAGGCCTAAGCTGGAATGCCAGTGAAACTCAAGAAAGCAAGCAAAACCTGAGGTGGAAAACATTTTCAGAAAAAAGCTTAATAAGTTCCATGCAATATGAAAAAGATAAAATGAGAAGATCCATTACATAGAGCACATATAATCACCATCAATCTTATCACAACTACTAGGAGTTGGCTTTACAAATGCTCCAATTGTTCCAATTTAAGTCTATATACTTATCATATAAATAATTCTCCAACTACTCAGTGTACGCATACTTTCTACTACCTTGTCTTTCATAGCTGCTATTGCAACTGTTTTTTAATGAAAAAATAACTCTATTATTCCTAGATTTACCACACATGCATCTTTTTAAAGCCTTAAATTTCTTTTAACTACCTATCTTTAACTCTAGAAAATACGCCCTCATTGATATCCCTATAGTAATTAAAACTTTCAAAATTCCATCAAACATGCCTACATATCACTTTATCCATCAATAATATTGATTGCTAATTATTATTTAACATTCACTAAGTCAAAAATTATATACTCAATATTTATTCTATTAAACCTTAAACATTATCTTATAAAGGTATTCTCTATTATTCAAACTTTTCACTTTACAAGATGCCTCACCCATCAACACAATGTCATGCAAATAAAAAAATAACAAGATATCTAACTTTAAATATACGTTATAAACATCTCCGTGATCAATAAAAAAAGATGTAATTTTAAAGTTTATCTAATCTTGCCATGATTAAAAATTCTTTAGTCACTCGACAACTATTTCTAATATAAATCAATACTCCACCATACATACCTAAGATAACCTAAAACTCTTTACACATTATTTTCTCTTTGGAATCTATCAAATCAATTTTCAATGTACTTGATCATTTGTCATTGAAGGATTAGCAAATATCATATGATGATCATTTTCTCTTTATATATCTCCATATCATAGAAGTTAAAACAAAAATTACATCTATGGTATGTCTTCTAGGCCAAATTGATTATGTGAGATCGATGTAATTTTTCATCCCTTGCCATGACTTCATTTTATAATTCACAAATTTGGCTCCTAGTAATTCCATGACAAGGGTTTATCCCAAGCAAAACATCCTTGGTCATACCACCATTTCGACATCTTTTCTATCTCAATGATTAAAAACTATAACAAAAAAATTCATGCACATACCTCTTTCTGCCATTTAGCTAACCATTTCTTTCCATTATACAGTAGATTTCAAAAAATGACTATCCTCCACTAGAAATAGTTAAGGCATTATTGAGCCATTAATTCCTACTCTCACCATTCAAAAGTTCAAAATAAGCTGAACACATACATTAAATCTATATACACATCATATGTATGCATATATATGTGTGATTTGGGATTGTAGGTGGGGAAATCTGAAAGTACATGTTCCCATAATCATGAAAAGTAAACATAGGAATGAATATTATGAATGATAGTGTAGTATTTTCAATATTTCCTAGTTTATTTTCTTGTAGTGCATGTCTATGATGATAATCTTATTGACAATAGTATGTGTTCCACATTGTTTTGATTATCTTGATGTGATATAGGATGACTCAACGTTAAGGATTTTTAATACAACTATTATGATGTGTAGTATGAAATAATGTAAAGAAGTTTAAGGCTTCAAAGATTGCAAACACATGATTAAATCATCAACCGCATATTCAAGTAATTTCTTTAAGACAACTAAAGTCTTTGGATCTCTTTACAATTAGGTTAGACATTTTCATCAAACAGGCTTTTCCATGGAAAAAAAATGTCAAAAGGCATCTAAGAAGAGTATCACCATTCTCAAGTAAATTAGAATCATCTAAAAAAAAGATTTGGGCATTACATGGATATAGGTGTTCGTGCCAATGAAAAAAAAATGCATCTGAAGAGGAAACAAACTCAAAGAGAAAGTGAGCAAGTTTAGAGATGAGATTTATAAGGTTTGGGATGATAGTAGACTTGAGAAGCCCATGTTAATTATTTAATTCGCTGGAATATTAGGTTGCTAATGATTAAGTAATTCGTATGAAGTTGCTTAGCTTGATTGCAATTTTCATTAAAATAGAGTATGCTTGAATTCTGGAATATTATTACTTATAGTTAGTTGTCCAGCATATCATAGCTTTCATTGTTTGTTTGTTTATTTATTTATTTCCAAGAGTGAAAAAAGTATGAATAAATCACTTTTGCTTCACCATCACAATCAAGACACTAATGATTGGTTTTGGGCTAGTCTTATAGTTGACTCACTTTAAGTTAAATAACATTTGCTATATATTTTATTTGGATGCTTGCTTTACATCTAAAACTGTTATTTGTTTGTATGAGATGAAGTTTCTATTATACAAGCTATATGTGTGAAGCTTTGTACACATATATTCATATGCAGCCGTGGAATATGATTTTATTTTTTTGCTCCTTGGCATAGTTAATACATGGTTAAAATACTTTAGGTTGTTTATGTAATTTATCTAATATTTCATGACCCAACATCAACACGATTGAACTGGCTATCATATTGATGGTCCAATCTCTTGGCCATGACCAGGTTTTATGCCTATGATCAAGTTAAAGATGGCCAACGTAGCATATCGTTCAAAAGTTGTAGTAAACATACACGCTACATTCTACATATCCCAACAATAATGCACAAAAATATTGAGAAATTCCAAGAATGTAATTGCATGGTTCAGATACCAGAAGCCTGAGGTGGATTAATCCCCATTGTAAAATGACGGGAGAAGAGAGAAAAATATAACAAACGAGGAGGGATGTAATGAGCATTATGTGAACCAGAATTATTACTTGGCACTCAAGCAAGCAACCCTGCATCTTGAAATCAGTATGAGGTGACAGACTTTATCTATTCACAAGGACAATATGGTCAACAAGTGAAATATAAATGACGCAGCCACTACTGTTTATCAAACAAAAAACTTCCTAGTGATATAGCCTCCGACTTACTGCAAATTCAACACAGCATCCTGCAATTTGGAAAAGGAATTAAAAATTAAAGATAGAAGCAAAGAAAGAAAATTTACCTGAACAATTGAATAATGGTGTCTGAGTGTTAAGGTCCCACAATCTTACAGTTGTATCACCAGATCCACTTGCAAGGTTTCTGCTATCAGGACTAAAAGCAACGGAAAGTACAGCTTCTGTATGACCTGTAAAGGAGATGGAAAAAAAAACAATATTACTTCTCTACAGCTTTTCATCTTCAGAAAAACAATCAGAAAATTGAAATTTGCGAAAGAAAAAAATAATCATTACAATCATATAAATTGTTTTTTTTTTCTTTTTTGAGTCAAGAAAGTGCCCCTGCTCTCGTAATATGAGATGTTATCTCGCATCACATCCCCTGAACCTTAATAATATAAGTAGTAAAATTTGTAAACACACAATTACATTATAACTGAACTCCATTACCATACGATCAAATCAAATGATAATGAATATCTGCACAAAAGTAGTTAGATAAGTAAAATTGTATAGCTTTTTTTTTTTTAATATTGTATAGCTTAATATATTGACCAAAGAAAATCTTCTTAAATGGAACTGTTGTTATAAAAAATGCAGTGCCTTCCGCATGATACATGCAAAATAATACAGTTCTAGTTCAGTGATTACAAAGATTTTCATATAAAAATACTAGCATTACAATATTATGCATCAAAAAATACAGATCATGTTCTGTCCCAACTAATCAACTACCCGCATTTTACTTATTATCCTTCTTCAACAAACTTTAGACCATCTTAACAATGCTTTTATAAAGTAGCTTGTTCACTCACAATAGCAGTGAATCATTGGCTGTCCTCTATTAAATGACAACATCTCAAACATAGTTCCGTAAGCTGCTTCTGAGTTTAACTCCCACACTTCTTCCAATTAGCTACTCCCATGCTTTCTCCTATAAAATAACTTCAAGATTTGTCCTTCCGAGCTCCAACAACAAATTAAAAGTTGAGAGTGCCTAAACCATTTCATAGGCTTTTCACATAAATACTAGCTACCTCCTTCCGTGTTCCATCTATTATCTGCCGTCAATGTCCACTAAAATCATCTCTAAAAAGGTAACCTCATCCTTAATGGGTATAACATTGAAATCTTCACAAAATAAACTTTGATCATCCTTTGTTACTCTAAGCTTTTGATCGATGCAACAAATGCAGCAATGTTATTATATAAAAAATTTCCCTTTAACTACATATGGTATCTGTTACAAAACACAAAAAAGTTCATCAAAAAATTTTTTATCCCAAATATTTACGATTTGATATTGGTCTTTATGAATCCTCCTTACCAATCTATCATAAAAAATATGTTATATTTTCTTCTCTTAATTTTGACCATCTAGCTTTAAACCAATGAGGAAATTCATATCCTTATCCCCAGTTAATGGAAATGTCGATCCTCCATCATACCAGTTAAATGCATTCCTTCTGTTAGCAAAAATATTGTCCTATATGTAGAGCATTAACAATCAATACGCTAATAAAGTTTATCAAAACTATTCATCAAAATTTTAGTGAAAACCTCATAAATGACAGATTTATGTCTGATAAATATTCAAGAAATAATCTTGAGGTATTCTTATGTAATATAATATGGATGTATACATCCAGCATTGACATCTTTACTAAAGCAACCAACATAACAGCCGGAACATAAAAACAGGAATGCATTGATTAAAATAGCTGTTTTCTTCCCCTTTTGCTCACGCAACAGCACTTCACATGAATGCATGCCCACTAATTAGGGGCAAAGGGAGTGTACCTCTTAGAATTCTAAGGATTTTTTTGGCTACAAAACTCGTAAATTTCAAATTTATTATATGTTTTAGCAACTGTTCTCCCTAATCTCGAGCAAATGACTACCAGTGGCAGGTCAACTCCAAGCACTGAATTTGGCCTCCATCTCTAACGTCTTTTAGAGTTGGCTTCTAAATGAATCTATCACACAGCATCAGACACCTTAAATCACGTGTCCAGTTTTAATTGCGTATGAAATTTACTATGAATTATCTAAAATTACTTTACACAGTACAGAATGTTGCTTTAATGAATTCATTGGCTTGGCTTTTTAGGCAAATGCGTGAATACCATGCTCTCTTCCATTAGTTATTTCCTTTTAAAAAAGTTTAATTGTGTTTTGGCAGGTTCATCAAATATAGAATCACAGAAAAAAAAATTTTGAAGGGTTTTGATTTTTATTAAAATACTGTCCGTTCATAAAAAAAATGATTTTAAGTATTGTCAACAACATTATGCATGTGAAGTTTCTTTGTAAACAAATAATAAACGTATCCGTATATGTTCTCGAAATTAACATTATGCGTTTAGGTTCTCTTCTACAATACTAATAGAGGGTTGCATGTTAATATATGTAATAAAAAATATGAGAAATGTTCTCCAAATGCACATTAGCGAGTAAATAAAATAACATCGGGATTTTAAAAGTAGCCCTGAAAAAAAGAGGATAATTTGATTATATCTTAAATTATTTGACAATTAAGAATATGGAGGAACATAGCTATAGATAGGGGTGTGCATTTCTTGATTAAAATCGAAAATCCAAATCGAACTGAACCGAATTTTTTAGTATGGATCGGTTTCATATATGTTATTTAGACTTCGGTTTGAAATTTAGAATATTCTGATTTTGGTTTTTGGATAGATTTTGTATCTTCCTAAATAAATTAAACCGAAAATTTATAATATTAGTTTTACCTTTTAAATGGGTATCATGCATTTAGCTTTTGAGTGACACAAATAAAATATTAAAAATATAATTTAGCAAAATAAAATTTATTGTCAATTTTCAAGCCTTCAAGGTGTATTGAATAATTTTGAATAGACATTATTATTTTTTATTCATTTTCAAAAAGTTTATAAGATAATTAACTCATAATTTTAGTTTCTCCTAAACCAAACTGAAAATAAATAAATAAAAAAATTTAGACTGGATAAATTCAGTTTATGTTAAATATTAAACAGTTTGATTTTTCAGATTCTAAATTTCAATCCAATCGGATTAGCAAATTAGAGAACCAATTTGTCCAATTCGACCGAATGCACACCCCTAGCTATAGGCTATTTGTTGTATCAGCATTAATGAGTTAAGATAGCAAAAATGCTAAAATAAATAACCTGCAATTGTAGCAGAACATCGATTGACTGGACGAATTCGAAAAATTGCTTGAGCTTGGTACACTATGCGTAAAACCTTCTCCACCGACACTATAGAATCACAAAAAAATGTAATTCTTCAGCAGTTCACAATAAAACATATCTTTTGGCAAATATACATGAGAAATGACCCTATAAATGCATAAATAAAAAATATAATTCAACTCATAGGTAAACCACCTTTATTCTTTTGCAGATATTCTCCTAGCTGCACAACAAGCTCTTGGTCCGCTATATAAAATGCATATGGAAGCTTTTCCTCCTATTAAGCAGGAGCGGAAATAAAACAAGACATGAAGACGATTCAAGTTAGCTTTCAAGTAATGGATCTAGGCCCAAACTCCATTTCATACCTTTTAACCTTTAAAATTCAGAATTGACAGTATCAGATATTAATCTAACAGACAAAAAAAGAACCCTCTATGCTCAGATAACATGCTATTACATAAAATATGTAAACCAACCCAATGATACATTCAACAATTAAGGAATTTATTGTGACCACCAAAACGATCTTAATGACATAGTAAAGAAGTAGGTACACAATCTTAAGTTGCCAAACTTGCCTTCAATTAAAAAAAAGAAATAGGTAGCTTGCATATTAGTTATTACTATATATTCAGATATGTCAAAAGCCCAATTCAAGCAAAATCAACCTAATTCAAGGCAAGTCAACAGAATAAGGACAAAAAAAGAAAACTCATCATGACCGCAATGAACTCGCCATAACACATTGGATCTAAGGTTTAACAAAACCTAAGCTCAAAAGCAATGCTAGCATTTATTCAAACAAGTCACCAACTTCATCCAACAAGCCGATGACTTTAATAACAAGTTGGTGATTTCGTCCATCAAATTAGTTATTTCAACTAGTGATAATTTCAATCAATAATCAACATAAACTCTTATGCATCTCAGGCTATGCACCTCATGTAGTTAAATAACAAAAAACTTCGACATGTATTTTCTATTTTCTATATATTTTTGAGTAGCAATGAACCTCAGCCTGAATTTATAAATAGAGAATCAAGGGGGAAGTTCTAATGCATCAAGTCATTTGTACCCAAACTTTTAGAAATCTAATGAAACCTCATAGCTTCTCTCTCTAAATTTCTACTTTTTTTTCTCCATATCATCTGTAATATTTGCCTTGTGGAACCTGTTGGTAAGGTTCGAGCATCGCATATGAATACATTAGGATCTAACAACCTTAAAGATTCAGTGAGTGTGGATTAAAGCAAAAAAAAAACAAAATTCAAGTGCCACAAGCAAGAAAAGCAGCAAAATAAAGAGGACTCAATAAACAAAGAGAACAAAGCTACATCACCAAAAAATAACTAAGGTGGAAGAAAGGGATACAAAGATGATCCAACAAGTGTTAAAGTAAATTCATAAAGTCACTCCAAGAATAGAGATAACAAAAGGATCATTTGATTCTATTATACAAAAATAACATCAACTCTATGATAAACAAAGCCTAATATTTGAACAGTGATGAAACATCTACTCCACCTCGATGAGTTAAGAAACGAAAATTTCACCCCACAAATGCATTCTCTAAAGAAATCATTGAAGCATAGGCCCTAATAAAATTTAAAATTCAACTCTTAGATTCATATAACGAAAAATTGGATCTAGATGACCATGTGGCATACGTTGATTCAGCTATTTTACTATTGGATATTGATGATGCAAAAAAATAAGAACTAATGTTTACAACATTTAAAGAGCCCTCATTGAGATGTTGTCAAAACTTTCATCGGAGAGCATCAAAAATATTGTAGAATTTAGGAGATTATTTATTTCATAATTTACCCGCTTAAAAAAAAATAAAAAATTCTCAAGCTCTCATAAAAATCAAATAAGAACATGAAAAATCTCTACAAAAAATAATCATTCTCTTGCAATGCAAGTGTTGAATGTCAAAGAAAATTCTCAAGCTCTCATAAAAATCAAATGAGAACATGAAAAATCTCTACAAATAATCATTTAGGAGATTATTTATTTCATAATTTACCCGCTTAAAAAATAAATAAAAAATTCTCAAGCTCTCATAAAAATCAAATAAGAACATGAAAAATCTCTACAAAAAATCATTATTCTCTTGCAATGCAAGTGTTGAATGTCAAAGATTTAAAAACTATTGTAGCTCTAGCTTTATTAACTCGAGATCTTAAAAAAGAGCCATTTAAATATGTGCTTGAGTTAAAGCATTTGAAGACGTTGGTAGAAAAGTTAGAACTCGCCAACAACCACATAAATGTAAGAAAATACAATCATATGAAAACATCAAAACCCCAAAATTTTGAATATAGGAACTAGCAACGACATCAGCATCAAATAACTTAGACATGAGACAACTTCAATTTGACTAAAATCAAAACTCAGTATGACACTCATCATGATCCACTGCCATGACATTCTTATAAGCAGTGAGTTGAGCATAAGACCAAAAATCTCTTCCATGCCCCTTTGCAAGTATCTTATCCTAAATTGGCAAATGCAATTAATGATAAAAAAATATCTTTGACAACCGTCTCCAATGAATGCTCTACAGCAAACCCAAGATCTAACAAAATATTGCACTTTCCATAAAGATCATGTTTATGGTCCGACACAAAAGAATATCAGCATCAACATAACCTAGTTTAAAACCTCGTCAAAATCAAAAAGTTAAAGCAATTTTTGAAAGCTCAACAAGAAACACAATTGGAAGGTGGAGAGAAAAGAAGGAATGAAGTCACCCAAGTGTAAGTTATCCAAATAGCAAGAAACATAACTTAAATATAAAAATATGGTAAAGAGAAGTATTTTACTAAAGCAATATCTCAATTATTATTTTTAAATAGTGAATATTAAGATGCTTTTATTTTAAGATGATTTTATTTGATATCTATAAAGTAATAAAATTTAATTGTCGATACTTCTCATGTTTAGTAAACTCTTTAATAATTATCTACATAAACTCGCTAAAGCCCTTAGAAACTATTTACCAGCATTCGCAATTGATCCTACAAATCGAAATTCACTAGTCGAATTGAAGAATGATTACTAAGGAAACTTATTGACTACACATTCTAATATTTAGAATCATTTATTAATAGTCAGTGTTCCATTTCATCAATTGAAATTTGATATTTGATATTGAATTCACTGGTAAGCTTTACAACTCATTACTCAAGGAACAAAAAATTGACATTTATAATTCGACCCTTCATTATTTACAATTTGATACGCGGTATTCGAGCTCAAGAAACTTTAAAATTGAATAGCAATTATACTCAAGAAACTCAATGTTTAATCACTTGATTCAGGGGTTCTTCTAAAGATATGTTATTGAGTGATATTTAGTAATCCAACAATATAATTGGTAAATCATTCAAGTTAAATGATTCAAGTGATTCACTTAAATACAAAACATATTTAAGGATGGAAAAAGCCTAGCTCTAAAATTTGACTTCCCCTTATGCGATAAGGTTTGCATTAACATCAAAGTGCATTCTATTTGGCGAGTCAAGATTGATACCACCCCAAAGACAAAAACTCTAATATAAGGTGAGGCTCATCTTAAGCAACAATTTAAAAATCTAAAAATACACCCAAAAAAATAAGCAATGCAAGGCTTGAACATTTATAATTATTGTTTATATCTACAAAAAAAAACTTAATTAATTAGACCACACATTGGAATATAATATATACTCAACATCTTAATGGAAACCTCGTCAAAGTTGGATAATAATATCAAATCAAACATAAATTCATTCGATTACAAAAAATAAGAAACATGTATATACATACATACATAAATACATACATGCATATATACATACATACATACATATATATATATATATATATATATACATGTGTGGGTGTGTGTGTGTATTTGTATTTCATCAAAGCAAAGATCACAAAATGTATATCAAGAATCATTTCTTAAAAAAAATACTCACTACCCATTATTGGAACTCTTCTCTCCTATATCTTTTCATTTCAAATAGTTCTTAGTATCATGGCAAAAAAAAGCTGAGATTTCGCTAAGCACAATTAATTGCACTTCAATCTACAAGCACATCCAAACAAAAGACAAATCCTTCTTGGCATTTAACCATGATTTCATCCTTATGCTCATCAAAGCTGATAAACTGAACTTCGAAAGATATTACAACTTGCTTTATCATTAACATCTTCAACTTTTCTTCTAGCTCAATATTCGAAGTTTGAAGTAAATGTAATAAATGCACAATTTCTTTTCATGATAATTTTTATTCAGCTAAGGATGATTCCAAATATTTATCTTACTTTGTAACTAGGCTATCCTCAATTCATTATAAGCATTCAAATTCATTGCTTTTCTCCAAATGTCTTTAAGACTATGCAAACCAGTGTCAGCTTTCTTTGCAAACTCCTCGCATAGAACTTCATCTTCTACTCGGCTAAAATGCATTGCTACAAAATTAATTCATAAATCCTATTTCTCTTTTGAAAGGAGACACATGTCACTCTTAGGACCACTATTCTTGGCGATCACCTTGTGAGAATTTGCCAAAAATAAAGTACTTTATCAAAAAAATATGTATCGCAGCATAATTGATATGTGGCAATTAACAACAAATAATTTTTTTTTGAGTGACCAAGTAGATATTTTTAGAATATAACAAGGCCATAGCCAAAATCCACTAAAAATCAATTTATTTTGGGAAGAAGTGGAAGAAGGAAATCAACACTAATGCCAAATATAACCCAACCTCTTTGTCCAAGTGAAAGGCCGACTTCTTTTAATCATTCCTATTATTTAAGTTTACTTAAAGGACGAGAATAAATTATTTGTTTTCTCTTTACTTTTCTCTGCACTACTAAGCTTGGTAGTCTTTTGTTCAAGGGATATCTCATTGATTGATATAACCAAAATCACAACAGATAAAATCGCTTGAGATAAATTAGCCTAGCTCATGTAAAGTAAGGATCCAACTCAAAATTTTGAAAAAAAAAAAGAAAGATATATAATAAATAAATAAGGGTCACAATAAAAGTAATAACAACAAAATAAAGAAAATAAAAGATTTACTAAAAAATTTATGTGAAGATAGTTGTTCAAGTAAAATAGTTGCATCAATATATAACATCAAACTACACTTCACACAATCTAACTCTATCTCTTGCAAGATCAAAGTGAATTTAATTTCTCCTCAAAATAATGCGGAGTCAACAATTTGATGGAAGAGATATCAATTGGATATGTGCTAATAGGGCATTCTTTATCCATCTTCATAAAAATTTTATAAAAGAAAAAGCTTCTGTTTAAGTCTCTTAATTTAATTCTTTGATTTTTATATAATTTAAGCTAAAAATGGTAGAATTGTCATTGAAATACCTAATAGTGAACATATAGCAAAAAAGACTCAAACTCCAATGAACACATTGTTCTTGAAAATAAATGATAAATTTAACTATACTAGCAAATGAGTTCAGACAACATGGGCATGCACCAAGCCACAATACTACAAGACTGTTAACAGTGCAAGAAGCAAAGCTAGAACCAAAGCTCATCAACTTGGATAGAATTGGGAAATTCACTGGTGATCAAAATTTAAGCAATGTAGTTGCCCCCAATATCATACTCACTACATAGCTATTTAATGTTGCATTTTGTCACCTACAAGTATGCCCCAGTCTGCCTTCAAAAGTTTTTAGTACATCTTATAAACATTTTCAAAGTGGCTGAAGTTTTAAGATGTAGAAATATTGTCATAGAAGAAAGAAGGGGAAAGTGTTATATAAATTGTAAATGAATTAACAAAGACTGATATATAAAAGTATGCACCAATTAGTTTGGCCCAGTCTACCTTCAAAGGTTTTTAGTGCATCTTATAAACACTTTCAAAGTAGCTGAAGTTTAATGATATCGAAAAATTATCATAGAAAAAAGAAGAGGAAAGTGTTATATAAGTTGTAAATGAATTAACAAAGACTAATTTATAAAAGCGGGTACCAATTAGTTTGGTTATGAGGGCTTTAGAAGTTGTTTTCAAAGCCTTGAATTCAATCCTCACCTGCACAATAATAATAATCTCCCACCTTGCAGAATTTTGGGTAAGTAAAAAAAGAGACTAATGTATGGAAGAACTCACAAAAGGTGAAGTGTTTCACAGTCAAATCATACAAGTCAAATTGCTTGATTGCAAATGAGTATAATGAATTTAAAGTGACATAAAATGTCCAATCAACAAAAAATAAATAGATAAAAAAATTATCGCATCAAATCACAAAATTAACTAGTTCATTGCAATCAAAAATTTAGCTAAGCAAGATGAGTAGAAGTCACCGGTATATTTTCAAACTCAGTAGAAATAGATGAAGTCATTCCTCCAAATAAAATGGTACCATTGGATCAAAGTTACCTCTTTAGATAGCAAGCCTTGATGAATAAAGTGGAGAAATATGAATTCGAAACCACCAACAAATTGGTTAATTTGTGAAGAAGACAATCCTTTTCACAAAAAGACCTCGCTTTTCAAATAATCTAATTCCAACCTAATATTGATTGTGACTCCAATTGACATGGCATCAAAACGATTTGTGAATATTGCAAACCTCTCTAACAAGTTGCCAAGGAAAATTTTCTCAAATTCTCCAAAAAGTTAAAGATCAATAATTCTTTCAATTGCTTTCAAATTCTTAAGTTGCAAATTAGCTTGCAGGGTGAGTAGCACCTTCTTCAAACCTTTGAAATCATTAACTCAAGGAGTTCCATTTTCAACAATTGGAGAATTTGAAGTTGACACTTTAGATAAACTCTCTACTCTACTTGATCTTTGCAACTAACAACCTCAGTAATTTTCCCATGTCACCAGCTATAGCACAAATCAGAGAATCATCCACTTGACCAATCTCATTAGGTGGCATCTATGTCATCACAATTTCTGTCATTTCCATCCAAATAACTCAGTGAAGAAAAACTACCACTAAGTTCTTTGCCTAGATGGAGTTTATTATGGGTACTTCAATAGCAACATCATTCTTTGTATTCGCATAAACTTTCTCTTCATCCTTTTTGGAGAAGGTGAAAATGAAAATTCATCCGAGTCCTTCCTTACCTATCAACCTTTATTCATCTACACCAACATCCTGACAACCTCCTGAATGAAAAACTTCTTACCACCATCCATTGCTCTTAAGGAAAAAGAAAGAAGATAAAGTTAAATCCTTTATGAAAAGGAATTGAGATGTTATTTATAGTTTTCCTTAATATTATATAAATCAACAAAAATATCAAATCATAGATATTAATCCAGGTCAAATTATTTACATATAAAAAAAAGATATTTTCATTAATTTTGTTGTTCTATTGCAGTTATCATTCAAAGATATAAAAGAACAAAGAAACGAAATGAAAGTCTAAAATATCTCAAGCCCAATTCAAGTAAAATCAATCCAATTGAAAGAAACTCAGTAGAATAAGAAAGATTGAAACAGTAACCTCATTAGGCCCACAACAAATTTGCCACATCAGACTCGATCCAAGCTTTAACAAAGTACAAGCTCAAAAGCAACTCATCAACATTCTTGAAATAAGTTAGCAATTTCATCTGGCAAGTCAGCAACTTAATTTAACGACTTGGCAATTTCATCCATCAAGTTGGTGACTTCAACTAGTGATAGTTTCAATACTCATATGTAGTTCAGACTATATACCACGCGTATTTAATAGCAAGAAGCTCGGTTATGTGTTTATATTTTGTATAGCTTTTTTTATAGCATGAATGTTAACCTGAACCTATAAATGAGAGGTTAATGTTAAATTTTGACACATCAAATCATTTATAATCAAGTCTTGTATTTTTGGCAATCTAATAAAATCCCGGAACTTCTCTCTCTGAATCATCTAGATTTCTTCTTCTTTACCCTTTTTCTCTCTACTTTTTGTTATCTTTGTCTTTTGGATCTTGTTGGTAAGATTTTGGCATTGCATGACAAAACTTCGCTTTAAACCAATCCCAGCTTAAGGTACAAGAAAGGAAACTGAAAACTTCAAATTTCATCTCCTTACAAAGAAAAATGCAGACTTTCCAGAGGTCTATTTCCTGGAAGATAAAATAAAGTAAAAGGGCGGTAACATACAACTAAAACATCCACATGCCAAAATCAAAGGTAAAGAAGGCCATGAAGATTACATTTTGGTGGAGCTTGTTGACAATTTGCTGCAGCTGGAGTGGACCGGCGTTCTGCGGAAGATAGAGGGGTGCACCAAGGGGTTCTCCTTCCGAATTCGTCAACAAGCACATCACACTGTTGTTGAAATTTATTTCTCCACCGTCGGCTGCCGTTTCCATCTCTCTGAATCTTAAAAGTGCAACTCGATAGTTGAAAACGATATCGGTGTAAGAACAATTCGTGGTCAAAGAACTCTCACGCGAGAAACAGAGAGACAAAATTTACTCGGAATTCCTAAATAAATCCTAAATCATAAAAACCTGAACCCTAAACCCATCCATCCATCCTACGACAGACGTAGCTCACTCACTATGTAACACCTATCAAATATGAAAATATGAATTTTTTTACTTAATAACAGACTTGCCCGTCCAGTTTAAACAGCCAGATAAATGACATTTGAATGTGCAAAAAAAAATTTAAAAGGAATATATAAATAGATTTAAGACATAATATTTTTTTTTAAACAAATCGAGCTCACAGAGAAAAATAAAAAATCTCATTTCATTTTTGAAAAGATCAGAAGACTAAAAGAAAATGTTATATTACTAATTTAATGGATGATGTATTAAATAAAAATGCATCGGTAAATTTTCTAAACTGTTTTATATGTATAGTTTTTTTAAGATTTATTAGTAGTATTCTTTTAAATTCTTTTATTTAATATATATTTATAATCGTTAGAAGTTCTTTCGAGAGAACTTTGCTTGTTTTGAATCGTTGATAGATATCTATACTCTACGAGAGTCCATTTCATTATTTTTTTTTCAAATTTTTGTCCCTATTTGGATATAATATGTTTAGTATATAGCATTACATGCTGTTTGGAGGTTAATTGGTTAGTTTTAGAACAGATTATCTCAGATTCTCATAAGAGAGTACACCCCATTTTCTCATTTTTTCAGCTATTTAATCCTGTTTGGAGTTAATATATTTACTATATGCCTTTAGAAGTAGTTTGAAAGCTGATTGGTTGGTTTTTATGGTTATTTTGCATGTGTACTCTTTGTACTATCTATACTCTCATGAGAGTACACCCAATTTTCTTAATTTTTTTTCAGCTTTTTTGGCATGTTTGGAAAGAATATATTTAATAGATTCCGTTAGAAGCAATTTAGAGGCTTATTGAATGATTTTGAAAGTAGATTTGCATATGTACTCTTTGTACTCATGAAAGTACAAACCATTTTCATATATTTTTTCAAGATTTTTTAGCCTATTTGGAGATAATATGTTTATTAGATGGCATTACAAGTAATTTGGAGGCTGATTGATTAGTTTTGGAGACAGATTTGTATGTATACTCTATGTACTCTCACGAGAGAATAACTTATTTTTTTTAATTTTTTCAGCTGTGGGGCTTATCATATGTTTACCATAAGCTAATGTAAGATGTTTTGAGATATTTCATACAGTTTATTAATTTTTGGAGCTGTTATGCATGTGTACTCTCAATACTCTCATGAGAGTACACTTTATTTTTTCAAAATGTTTAAATATGGGGCTTGCAATTTATTTATAATAACCTATTGGAAGATGTGTGGAGAGGTTTCATGAAAAATTTGTTGGTTTTAGGAGCTGTTTCGTATGTGTACTCTTTGTACTCTCATGAGGGTACACTCAATTTTTTCAATTTTTTCAACTATGGGGCTTGTCATATGTTTAGGATATTCTATTGTAAGATATTTTGAGATGTTTCATGAAGAATTTGCGGTTTTGAGCTATTTTATGTTTCTATGTACTCTCATGAGGTACACCACATTTTTTTAAATTTTACAATGGGACTATATGTTTGGTATATCCCATTGTAACTGTGAGATATTTCATAAAAGAATTTGCTGATTTTTTTGGATATTTTGCAATTCTGTACTATGTACATCCCATTTTTCTTAAATTTTCAATTGTGGGCATGTCATATTTTTAATATATCACATTGTAATCTGTTTGGAGATATTTCATGAAAAATTTGCTAATTTTTGAAGCTGTTTTGCATATGTACTCTATGTACTCTCATGAGAATACATCACATTTTTCTAAAATTTTCAATTATGGGGCGTGTCATATGTTTACTATATCATATTGTAATCTGTTTGGAGATATTTCATGAAGTATTTGCTTATTTTTGAAGTTGTTTTACATGTGTACTCTATGTACTCTCATGAGAGTATACTCTATTTTTCTAAATTTTTTAATTGTGAGGTGTGTCATGTGTTTACTATATCCCAATGTAATATGTTTGGAGATGTTTCATGAATAATTTGCTAATTTTTGAAATTATTTTGCATGTGTACTTATGAGAGTACACAGAGTACACCCCATTTTTCTAAATTTTTAATTCATGATATATATATATATATATATATATATATATATATATATATATATATATATATATATATATATATATATGTATGTATGTATATTATATCATATTGTAATATATTGAGATATTTCATGAATTATTAGTTTTGAGTTATTTTGATGTGTACTGGTACTCATGAGTGCACCATTTTTTAAAATTTTTAGTGGGTGTCATATGTTTACTATATCCCATTTAATCGTTTGGAGATATTTCATGAATAATTTGTTGGTTTTTGAAGTTATTTTGCATGTATGAATGTACACATTTTCTAAAACAATTTCAATGTGGGGAATGTAACATATTATGAAGTATTAATTAAATGAAATGTTAGAGATTTTTTTAATATTAGTTTATTTTATAAGAATATAATTTTCTTAAATTTTTAATTGTGAGGCATGTCATATTTTTATTATATCCTATTGTAATCTATTTGGATATATTTTATGAAGAATTTGCTAATTTTTAGAGCTATTTTGCATGTGTGCTCCATGTACTCTCATGAGGGTACACCCCATTTTTCTTAAATTTTTAATTGTGCGGCGTGTCATATTTTTACTATATCTCATTGTAATCTGTTTGGAAATGTTTCATGAATAATTTGCTGATTTTTTGAGTTATTTTGTATGTGTACTCTATGTACTCTCATGAGGGTATACCACATTTTTCTTAAATTTTTAATTGTGGGGCGTGTCATATTTTTACTATATCCCATTGTAATCTATTTGGAAATATTTTATGAAGAATTTGTTAGTTTTTAGAGCTATTTTGTATGTGTACTCTGATGAGGGTACACCCCATTTTTCTTAAATTTCAATTGTGGGGCATGTCATATTTTTACTATATCATATTGTAATCTATTTGGAGATGTTTCATGAATAATTTGCTGATTTTTGGAGCTATTTTGCATGTGTACTCTATGTACTCTCATGAGGGTACACCATATTTTTCTTAAATTTTTAATTATGAGGCGTGTCATATTTTTACTATATCCCATTGTAATCTGTTTGGAGATATTTTATGAAGAATTTGTTAATTTTTGGAGCTATTATGCATGTGTACTTTGTGTACTCTCATAATAGTATACCCCATTTTTCTTAAATTTTCAATTGTGGAGTGTGTCATATTTTTACTATATCCCATTATAATCTGTTTGGAGATGTTTCATGAAGAATTTGCTGGTTTTGGAGCTATTTTGCATGTGATGTATTTGTGTTTGAGCAGGTGAATGAGGTAAATGACCAGTGCGATGATGAAGTTGTTATGTCTAATGACCCAAATGTGGGAAACTCCTTGGCAGCACTGTTCACAATGAAAAGGAGGTAATGCACTGTACTGTGATTATGCACATCAAACTATGTTCAATGTTAGGAAGGATTATACTAGTTATTGGTCAAACTCCAAAAAATTAAAATCAAAGGACTTTTTATGTGCAAAAGTAGATCGGAAGAAAGCTGTCAATCTAAACTGCTCAATCAAATTCTAGAAAATATATACAAGGAGTGGTTGTCCGGCCATGATTAGATTTTTTATTGATTTAGATGAGAATTGAAAGGTTAAAAAATATATAAAAAGTCATAATCATTTATTGGCAAAGCCGGGTGACCAACATCTTCTCATATCATACAGAGGCATCAACGATGAGAAGGCGGCTATGTTGAAGAGAATGACAGAGGCTGAAATTAGAGCAACTAATGCATTTAGCTATCTAAGTGAGGAAGTTGGCGATGTGGAGAATATTGGCTTCATAAAAAGAGATATTTTCAATTTCATCCAAAAGGAGAGAAGATCGAGGATTACGAGTGGTGATAGTAATGCATTAATACAACTGTTCAAGGAAAGCCAAACGGAGGATGAGATGTTTGTATGGGATGTCCAAGTTGATGAGTCAGATAGCTTGGTTAATTTTTTTGGAGCAATGACATGTTAAGGATAGAATATGATTATTTTGGGGATGTCATAATTTTTGATATAAGCTATCGACTTAATAAATATAATCTTGTATGTGCCCTATTTTGTTGGAGTGAATCATCACTAGCAAAATATTTTATTTGAAATAGTCTTTCTATCAGAAGAGACAATTAAGTTATTCAGATGGCTATTCAAAATATTTCTCTAGTTAATGAGTGACAAACATCATAAAACAATATTCACTGATCAAGATCAGGCAATGACGAGAGCTATCAGAATTATATTATAACATACTCGCCATAGGTCATGCCAATGACATATTTCGAAGAAATCTCATTCGAAGGTATATTGCTTTAATAGTAATAAAACAGTACAAAGTCTATTTTATACATGCATGAGTAAGTGTGACTCACAAGAAGAGTTTGAGCAAGCTTGGTTTACCATGCTAGATGAAGGAAATTTGTATGATCTTGCTTGGTTGTCTGAACTTTATAAAATTAGATGCAAGTGGTCGATCACATTCTGCAAAGACTCATTCTGTATGGGTATCTTGTCAACGCAATGTAGTGAGTCCACAAATAATGTATGTCATGGAATATCTAATCCAACAAGTTCAATCACAGATTATTTCTTGGGATTGGAGAAGGTTATGGACACATGGAGCCGGAATGAACATGATGAAGATTTCAAGTGCAGTCAGTCAGCAATTATTCTTGTTATTAAGACCAGTCTAATTATGAAACAAGCCGCTATGTTTTACACAAGAAAGCTTTATACAATATTTGAGAAAAAAAATTTGCATGGAGTTGGAGGATTAGCAACAAATGTGTCAGATGACAATCCTATGGAGTATTTGGTGAGAATTTAAGAGAATAAACATGCTTCCAAAACATAGACTGTCCATTTGGACAAGACTTGCCTAAAATGTAACTTGTAGTTATAAAAAAATTGAAATGATGGGATTACTTTGTGCCCACTACATCCAAGTTCTTAGTCAGGAAGATATTGTGCGCATTCTGGATAAGTATCTTCTCATGCCATGGTCAACCAGAGCAAAGAGGGATATCTACTTTGATAGTGCTTATAGGAACTTAAAAGATGTACAAGGCAATGATGGAAATGAAACTGGCATTATTTTTCGGAACCACATCAGTCGATATGCATATCAAATAAGCACCAGGGCACAAGGTAATAAGATAACTGAGTATATGTTGGGATCCTTACAAAAACTATCTGATAATGTCGACTATATATTATGTGGGAATTCACCTCCAACTGACAGAACTGCTAAGAAGAAGAAGTCGACCACAACAGATAAAAGAAATGACGTTTTAAAGGATCTAGTTAAGCAGCGACCAAAGAGTGTTTCAAATGCAAGGCTTAAGAGATATTGGGAGAGAACTAAGAAAGCCAAGAGTAATTTTTATTTGCCTCTGAAGTTATAGTATTAAATATTACTTTTAAACTTTAAATCATAATATTTTTGCTGTTACAGAGACCAAAGAACAACTTGAGAGGGGTGGAGAACATATAGGGTCACCCATTGCAACACCTTTTTTCTATTATGCCAGAGTGCTTTTTAGAGGTATGCATGAAAAACCTATCAATCATGCTCTTATATATCATTAACTAATATGATATTCTACTCTAGAAATTTAACTCAAACTCAACAATCAATCGATGAAGGTACACTAAGCGATGATGGATATAAGGGAAACATTTTAATGCATGATATCATTTAATTATGTGTTCTTCGCCTGTACATACTTTAATGTCGATTTGACTGAAAATGTGTTAGTTAGTAGATAGTATGTTGTACTTGGTGATTAATCTTTGTACTTCGACATCTATTAGTTTTGTTTTTAATGTGGTGGTGATATTCTATAGTATAAATCACTGAAAATTCCCATCAACAGATTATGCGTTCTATAACCAAAATTTATTGAACATTTTATCTCCAAACAAGTGAAACAACGTCCAAACAGCTTACATTTACATCTATTAACTATTTTATTTGCAAACAGGGCAAAATAATTAACATAAGAGGAAAAAATGGGGTGTACTCTCTAGAGAGTATAGAGAGTACGCGTGTTAAACAGCCCATAAAACCAGCAAAACAACCTCCAAACAGCTTGCATTTGCATCTTCTAACTATTTTATTTGCAAACCAGGGCAAAACAACTGACAAAAAAGGAGAAAATGGGGTGTACTCTCTAGAGAGTACATAGAGTACACGTCCTAAACAACCCCTAAAACTAGCAAAATAACCTTCAAATAGCTTGCATTTGCATCTACTAACTATTTTATCTACAAATAGGGTCAAACAACTGACAGAAAAGTGAAAAATGGGGTGTACTCTTTGGAGAGTACAGAGAGTACACATGCAAAGGTGCTCCGGAACTCCCCAATTTGAATGAAAGAATTGGTGAAAATGCTGGAAAAAAATGTCGAAAAGCAAGTATACTCTCATGAGAGTACATAGAGTACAGGTGCAAAACATCCCCTAAAATCTACCAGGAAATCATTCAGATTCGAAAGACAATTTTCTGAATTTTTTTAGAACTTTCAATTAAATTTTAGCTCTCTAGCAAAACAATAAATAATATTTAATAAATTATTAGAATATATTGGACTGTGACATTGAGTTTCGATAAATGGTAATGCTCTTAAACTATTTTCCTTTTTAAAAAAAAACTGAAAACAAAATAAAATAAAGCATGATTTTCAGCTTTGATCTGAATTAGTAGGAGTAAATGGAATTATTGTTAACACGCACGATCCTTATAAGACATGATTGGAATGATTCTAAGTTTGGATCCGAATTATTTTGGCTAAACGATACTGCTCTTATCAGGCACATATTTTATAAAGCCTAAAAAAGGTATCCACAATTGCGTTTACATATTTTCATCTTAAATTTGATATTTTATATTTAAAATTTTAATTAATTAGTTTATTTGTACTATATTATTTATTGCTACTTTTACAAACAAAGTATAGTTTCAGAAATATTCAAAATATTATAAATGTAAATTTTTTAAAAAATAACTATTTTATCTTCGATCAGTGCTAGATATCATTATTTTATACTGATAATTTATGTAATATTATTGAAACTTCAAATACATTTTTAGTATCTCAAATTTATTTTATTTTAAATTACAATCAATAAAATAGAAATGAGAGAACTGGAAAAATGAGGAAATAGATGTACTCTAGAGTGAGTACACCGCAAAATAGCTCAAAAAAAAGCTACCAGTCAAATATTTGTAATGGAATATATTAAACATATTCTCCAAACATACAAAAATTCGAAGAAAATGAGAAAATGGTTTGTACTCAGAGACAGAGTACACATGCCAATAAAAAAAAAGCTACCAATCGCCTCCAAATTGCTTCAATTGTAATAAACATATTCTCCAAACAAATAAAAAATAAGAAAATTGAGAAAATAGTGAAAGAGAGAGTATACCTACAAAACAAATAAAAAAGCTAACAATCGCTCCAAATATTTGTAATGAATCTATTAAACATATTCTCTCCAAACAGACCAAAAATTCTGGAAGAAAATGAGAAAATAGTCTGTACTCTCATGAGAGAATAGAGAGTACACATGTCAAACTGCTGAAAAAAGCTACCCATCGGCCTCCAAATTGCTTCAAATGGTATGTAATAAATATATTTTTTCCAAACAGGCCAGAAAAAGTAAAAAAAAAAGAGAAAATAGTCTGTACTCTCAGGAGAGATAGTACACCTGCAAAATAGCTCAAAAAAGCTAATATTCAGACTCCAAACAAGATGTAATAGAATCTACTAAATATATTCTCTCTAAACAGGCCAAAAAATTTGAAAAAAATGAGAAAATAGTTTGTACTCTTAGGAGAGTACACCTGCAAAATAGCTCAAAAAAGCTAACAATCAGGCTCCAAACACCTTGTAATGGAATCTATTAAACATATTCTCTCCAAACATACCAAAAAATATAGGAAAAAAAAAGAGAAAATAGTATGTACTCTTAGGAGAGTTTAGAGAGTACACCTACAAAATAGCTCAAAAAGGTTAACAATCAGGCTCCAAATAGTTTGTATTGGAATCTATTAAATATATTCTCTCCAAACAAATAAAAAAATTTTAGAAGAAAATAAGAAAATGATCTGTATTCTCATGAGAGTATAGTGAGTACACATGACAAACTGCTGAAAAAAAGTACCCATCAGCCTCCAAATTATTTCAAGTGGTATGCAATAAACATATTTTCTCTAAACAGGCTAAAAAAGTAAAAAAAAAAATGAGGAAATAGTATGTACTCTTAAGAGAGTACAAAGAGTACACCTGCAAAACAGCTCAAAAAAAGCTAATATTCAGGCTCCAAACAACATGTAATAGAATCTACTAAACATATTCTCTCCAAACATGCCAAAAAATATAAAAAAAAAGAGAAAATAGTCTGTACTCTTAGGAGAGTACAGAGAGTACACCTACAAAATAGCTCAAAAAAGCTAACAATCAGGCTCCAAACACCTTGTTATGGAATCTATTAAACATATTCTCTCCAAACATGCCAAAAAATCTAGAAAAAATGAGAAAATAGTATGTACTCTTAAGAGAGTACATATAGTATACCTATAAAATAGTTCAAAAAAAGCTAACAATCAGGCTCCAAACAGATTGTATTATGATCTATTAAATATATTTTCTTCAAACAGACCAAAAATTCTCAAAGAAAATGAAAAAATAGTCTATACTCTCATAAGAGTACAAAGAGTACACATGCCAAACTGCTGAAAAAAGCTATCCATCAGCCTCTAAATTGCTTCAAATTGTATGTAATAAATATATTTTCTCCAAACAAGCCAGACAAAGTGAAAAAAATGAGGAAATAGTTTGTACTCTTAGGAGAGTATAAAGAGTGCACCTATAAAATAGCTCAAAAAAGCTAATATTTAGGCTCCAAACAACATGTAATGGAATATATTAAATATATTCTCTCCAAATAGGCCAAAAATACAGAAAAAAATGAGGACATAGTACAGAAGAGTACACCTACAAAATAACTCACAAAATTAACTAGTCAGCCTCCAAATTACTTCAAAGAGGCCAAAAAATTTAGAAAAAAATGAAAAAAATAGTTTTTACTCTCATGAGAGTGTAGAGAGTACACCTGTAAAGCAACTTGAAAAAGCTAAAATTCAGGCTCCAACACCTTGTCATGGAATCTATTAAACATATTCTCTCTAAACAGGACAAAAAATCTGGAAAAAAATAAGAAAATGATTTGTACTCTCATGAGAGTACAGAGAGTACACATGCAAATCTACCTCCAAATTACTTCTAATAGAATCTAATAAACATATTCTCTCTAAACAGGCCAAAAAATTTGAAAAAAAATGAGAAAATGATATGTACTCTCATGAGAGTACAGAGAGTACACATGCAATTCTGCCTCCAAAACTAACTAATCAACTTCCAAATTGCTTCTAATGGAATCTAATAAATATATTCTCTTCCAACAAGCTAAAAATCTAGAAAAAAAATATGAAAATGGTTTAGAGAGTACACATACAAATCTACCTCAAAAACTAACCAATCAGCCTCCAAATTACTTCTAATGGAATCTAATAAACATATTCTTTCCAAACAGGCCAAAAAAATTTGGAAACAAATGAGAAAATGATCTGTACTCTCATGAGAGTACAGAGAGTACACATGCAAAACCAAACCAAAAAGTATCAAGCAACCTACAAACTGCTTATAAGGTCATTTACTGAATATATTATATCCAAACAGGTTCTAATGGCATCTGAAAAAATAGATGAAAAAAGGATTTAAAAGCTCCACATATGTTATCTACTAAACATGGCATCTACTAGACATGTTATCTCTAGAAAGGATTTAAAAGCAAAAAAAAGCTTCTAATGGCATCCATAAATACACCACACAGATATATTTTTAAAGCAATTGATTTCCAACATATCAAACTTCAATTCAATATTTGTCAAATTAGTTTTTTCATACCCAAATAAAAAATTATGGAAGCAAACTTAGCCCTGAAGCAATTCATCTTCTTTGGCCAATCCTGGTGGTCAGCCGAGTCCACTGGAGGTTTGCTGATTGCTGCCTCCATGTATTTACAGATAAATATCCCACAGTCGACACTATTTTCTTGGACTGGTAGCCCACTCATCACTTCGATTGGCCATTCTATGGGATCGCTCTAGAAAGACTGGCCATCATCTTCGACAAATAATTTGATCTAAATAGTAAAAAATATAGTCAATAATTAGGCACAAAATATGCACTTTAGGCAAACCAAAAATGTGAACAATTCTTACAATCTCAAAAAGAAGGGCCTTATGAATTGGGTTTGACAATGAATCATAAAAATACCAAGCCCCTTGCTTAGTATGCCCAACTAAGAGTGTCCAATACTAATTATTTATAACTGGAAGTAAGAGTAACTTAGCCCTTGAAACACTATCTGCAGTGACATGCTGGATGAACATTTTGTTTTCCTTCTGTAGGCCATATTTAGCATAACTCTGCAAGAAGTAAAGATAAAGTTTATAATTAGTAGCTTCTAACTATCTAAACTAGGAATGGATCGTATTACCCAAAGTTTTGTGGAGTAACTTACCCAGTACAAGCATAAAACTTACAGATAGGGGACATATAGCCCAGGACATAGAGAGTACTTCTCGGCCAGTAAAAAGGCGAAGGCATCGACATGTGCATCTGACAGATACTGATCTGTCAACAACTCATCAATCTAGCCTGGCGCAATGATGATATTCTCAGCCATGAATATGCTATCACCCCTGCATGTGAGAAGTATGAGAAAGTGAGTCTAATTAAATGAATAAGTGATTTTATGTATGCAGAAGGAGTTGAACGAAAAATAACTTACTTGTTCTTGAATCGGGAGCACGAGGTATCAATGAGCTACAACATTGGCTTGGGCATGACATCTCTTGAAGAGAAGTCAACAATATGATGTGCCTCAACTGGCTGCAAGGAAATTAGTGATGACGAGCTAGATTCATTATGAATTAATGCTTAATCTGCTAAGATGATGCATACCTTCGCCTGATGCTCCTCAACCACCATGATAGCAGTTAGTGGTTCATCCACTAATATTGGATCATCTTTGCTAACCTACATAAAAATTTAGTAAAATCAGTTACTATTAGGTTAAATTAAAAAGAAAGCAAAGTAATACCTCTTCTACTATCTGCTCATCCTGTGTGGAGGCTATCACATGAGTTATTCTGCATCGTGACTTCCTATAAGTTTGTGTGAAGGGCGAAGACATAACTTTCCCCTCATCCAGCCTTCACACCACCAATGCCGAAAAGGTCGTGCGATCTTCATGTCTAGTGGAAGCCTCCATAGGAGCTTCCCCTGTGGTGGCCTCCACAGGGGCTTCCCCAATGGAAGCCTCCACAGGAGCTTCCCCAGTGGAAGTCTCCACATGGGAAGCCCCTGTGATAGCCTCCACAAGAGCCTCTCCTGTGGTAGCCTCCACAGGAGCTTCCTTTGTGGTAGCCTTCATAAATGTTGCCTCTGTGATAGCCTCCTTAAGAGATTCTCTTGTGGTAACCTCCATAGGAGCTTCCCCCATGCTAAGACCCTTCTGCCTAGCAACCACCACCTCAATAGTAGCTACCCGCAAATCAATTATATCAATTCTCTCAGTTATTGATGCTTCAAAAGATGATACTCTCTCTCCTAGGGCTCTGAAACCTGCAAGTATTCTCTCCATCGCAAAGTTTTCTAAATGGGTACTAGCAAAGGGCTAGATACATTGGAAGGGGGAGAATATCGAAGAGAGACGTATGGAGATTCAGTTGCACTGGATTTGGAATGGGCCATCTGACTCGACATGGTTGTTTTGGATAGCAATGTTTCAAGGAGCCATGTCTTCTCTTCTGATATATCCTCAAATGAAAGCCAGACCTGTGTTACACCAATAAGAAAATATGATAATTTATAATATGAATAAATACATTCTAATATAAATAAAGTAAAATTATTTTGTTCACCTGGTGTCCTCCCAAACTAGTGAATGAGTCATCTGCAAACTTTATTTTTGGCCATCGTAATATAATTTTTTGAAGAAAGGCGCCTTATGATGCCTATGCTGCTCAGCTGATCCAATGAATATTTATATAAGTTAACTTCAATACATCAAATAATACAAATCTGAAGATGTAGAACGTACCATTAGAAGAGTGACAAAGCCACTCATATACCCGGATGCTTTCTGTGTCAAAATCTTTGATGTAATACCATCAAATTGTGAAATCAGAAAGACCCAAATGACATCTACCTAATTGTACTCAGAAAATTTGTCTATGTTGTCCGCATAGGTAATCAATTTTGATGCCACTCTATAGTTGTAATATATAAAAAAAATTTGAAAGCAAAAAATGTATGTACAACAGCACAAATTATGCCGTAGTCAATGAGCGATCCAAATTCTTAAGTTTATTCTTAAAATTCACTGAGCTGAACTTTGACAGTGGGGATTTCTATCATATGACCTTCTCCCCTCTGTTTGACATCCCTATAATTAATGCAACTTCATTTAGGATTAAAGGAATGCATTGGCCACCAAAAAAGAATGAGTCTTACTAAATTCCATGCAGCCTAATAAATTGATGCAAATGAAGCCTCCTTAAAATGTTAATAACTTCATCAATAAAGCCTGCTAAAATATTATAGAACACCGCTCTAATGGTGGTAGGCCTGCATCTGAAAGTTATCTTTTTCTTAGATGTGTTAAACGTCAAAATGAAAAGTCAATTAATGAGAATATTATCAGCAGGATGGGGGCCTAGAGAGTACACAAGCAAAATAACCACTAAAATCAGTAAATTATTCATGGAATATCGCCAAAAATCTTCCAATGAGATATAATAAATATATGACAAAACCCATAGTGTTATAAACTGGAAAAATATGGTGTACACTCATGGGAAATAGACACAAAACATATTATATCCAAACAGGGAGTAATAGCTGAAAAAAATGAGAAAATGATATATACTCTCATGAGAGTACAGAGAGTACACATACAAATCTACCTCCAAAATTAACAAATCAACCTCTAAATTACTTCTAATGAAATCTATTAAACATATTCTCTCAAAATATGTCAAAAAAATCTGAAAAATAATGAGAAAATAGTCTGTACTCTCATGAGAGTGCAGAGAATACACATGTCAAACTGCTCAAAAAATCGACCCATCTGCCTCCAAATTGCTTCAACTGGTATGTATTAAATATATTTTCTCCAAACAAACCAAAGAAACTGAAAAAAATGAGAAAATGGTCTGTACTCTCATGAGAGTACAGAGAGTATACTTGCAAATCTGCCTCCAAAACTAATAAATCAGCCTCCAAATTGCTTCTAATAGAATCTAATAAATATATTCACTCCAAACAGACCAAAAAATTTAAAAATAAATGAGAAAATGATATGTACTCTCATGAGAGTACAGAGAGTACACATGCAAAATATTCCTAAAAACTAACCAATCAGCCTCCAAACAGCTTGTAATGTCATATAATAAACATATTCTCCACAAATAAGCCAAAAAATTTGAAAAAAAAATATATGAAAATGGTATGTACTCTCATGAGAGTAAAGAGAGTACACATAAAAATCTGCCTTCAAAACTAACCAATCAACCTCCAAATTACTTCTAATGAAATCTAATAAACATATTTTTTCCAAACAGTCCAAAAAATTTAGAAAAAAAATGTGAAAATGATCTGTACTCTAAAGAGAGTACAAAGAGTACACATGTAAATCTACCTCCAAAATCAACCAATCAGCCTCCAAATTACTTCTAGTGGAATCTATTAAACATATTCTCTCTAAATAGGGTTTAATAGCTAAAAAAATAGAAAAATTAAGCTGTACTCTCAAGAGAGTACAGAGAGTACACATGTCAATCTGCCTCCAAAACCAATCAATGGGCCTTCAAATTGCTTTTAATGGAATCAATTAAATATATTCTCTCCAAATAGGGTTTAATAGTTGAAAATATTGAAAAAATAAGCTATACTCTCAAGAGAGTATAGAGAGTACACATACAAATCTGCCTCCAAAATTAACTAATCAGTCTCCAAATTGCTTCTAATAGAATCTATTAAATATATTCTCTCCAAATAGGGTTTAATAGCTGAAAAAATTGAAAAAATAAGTTGTATTCTCAAGAGAGTATAGAGAGTACATATGTCAATCTACCTCCAAAATCAACCAATCAACCTCTAAATTATTTCTAATGGAATCTATTAAACATATTCTATTCAAATAGGGTTTAATCGCTAAAAAAATTGAAAAAATAAGCTGTACTCTCAAGAGAGTACAGAGAATACACATGCAAATCTACCTCCAAAATCAACCAATCAGCCTCTAAAATGCTTCTAGTGGAATCTATTAAATATATTCTCTCCAAATAAGGTTTAATAGCTGAAAAAAAACTGAAAAAAAATAAGTTATACTCTCAAGAAAGTATAGAGAGTACACATAAAAATCTGCCTCCAAAACTAACCAATCAGTCTCCAAATTGCTTCTAATAGAATCTATTAAATATGTTCTCTCCAAATAGGGTTTAATAGCTGAAAAAATAAGTTGTATTCTCAAGAGAGTACAAAGAGTACATATGCCAATCTACTTCCAAAATCAACCAACCAGCCTCTAAATTACTTCTAATGGAATCTATTAAACATATTCTATCCAAATAAGGTTTAATCGCTAAAAAAATTGAAAAAATAAGCTGTACTCTCAGAAGAGTACAGAGAGTACACATGCAAATCTACCTCCAAAATCAACCAATCAGCCTTTAAAATGCTTCTAATGGAATCTATTAAACATATTCTCTTCAAATAAGATTTAATAGGTAAAAAAACTGAAAAAATAAGCTGTACTCTCAAGAGAGCGCAGAGAGTACACATGCAAATCTGCCTCCAAATTGCTTCTAATAGAATATATTAAACATATTCTCTTTAAATAGGATTTAATAGTTGAAAAAAATTGAAAAAATAAGCTGTACTCTCAATAGAGTACAGAGAGTACACATGTTAACCTGCCTCCAAAACTAATCAATCAGCCTCCAAATTACTTCTAATATAATCTATTAAACATATTCTCTCCAAATAAGATTTAATAGTTGAAAAAAATTAAAAAATAAGCTGTACTCTCAAGAGAGTACAGAGAGTACACATGCAAATATGCCTCCAAAACTAACCAATCATCATCCAAATTACTTATAATGGAATCTATTAAACATATTATCTCCAAATAAGGTTTAATAGTTAAAAAAACTGAAAAAATAAGCTGTACTCTTAAGAGAGTACAAAGAGTATGTATGTCAATCTACCTCCAAAGCCAATCAATCAGCCTCCAAATTACTTTTAATGGAATCTATTAAATATATTCTCTCCAAATAAGGTTTAATAGCTGAAAAAAATTGAAAAAATAAGCTATACTCTCAAGAGAGTACAAAGAGTACACATGCAAATCTGTCTCTAAAACTAACCAATCAGCTTCCAAATTACTTCTAATGGAATCTATTAAACATATTCTCTCCAAATAGGGTTTAATAGCTGAAAAATTTGAAAAAATAAGCTATACTCTCAAGAGAGTACACATGTCAATCAGCCTCCAAAACTAACCAATCAGCCTCCAAATTGCTTCTAATGAAATCTATTAAACATATTCTATTTAAATAGGGTTTAATAGCTGAAAAAATTGAAAAAAAATAAGTTGTGCTCTCAAAAGAGTACAGAGAGTACATATGCAAATCTACCTCCAAAATATTTCTAATGGAATCTATTAAACATATTCTCTCCAAATAAGGTTTAATAACTGAAAAAATTGAAAAAATAAGTTGTACTCTCAAGAGAGTACGGAGAGTACATATGCAAATCTGTCTCCAAAACTAACCAATCAGCCTCCAAATTGCTTCTAATAGAATCTATTAAACATATTTCTCCAGATAGGGTTTAATAGTTGAAAAAATAAGCTGTACTCTCAAGAGAGTACAGAGAGTACACATGTTAATCTGCCTTCAAAACCAACCAATCAGTCTCCATATTGCTTCTAATGGAATCTATTAAACATATTCTCTCCAAATAGAATTTAATAGCTGAAAAAAAATTGAAAAAATAAGATGTACTCTCAAGAGAGTACAGAGAGTACACATGTAAATCTACCTCCAAAACTAACCAATCACCCTCCAAGTTACTTTTAATGGAATCTATTAAACATATTCTCTCCAAATAGGATTTAATAGCAGAAAAAAAAGTGAAAAAATAAGTTGTACTCTCAAGAGAGTACAGAGAGTACACATGTCAATCTGCCTCCAAAATCAACCAATCAGCCTCCAAATTGCTTCTAATAGAATTTATTAAATATATTCTCTCCAATAGGGTTTAATAGTTGAAAAAGCTAAAAAATAAGCTATACTCTTAAGCGAGTAGAGAGAGTACACATGCAAATCTGTCACCAAAACTAACTAATCAGCCTCAAAATTACTTCTAATATAATCTATTAAACATATTTTCTCCAAACAAGCCAAAAATTTTTGAAAAAATTGAAAAAATAAGCTGTACTCTCATGAGAGTATAAAGAGTACACATGCAAAATAGTATCCAAAACCAATCAATCAGCCTCCAAATTACTTTTAATGGAACCTATTAAACATATTCTCTCGAAATAGAGTTTAATAGCTAAAAAAAATTGAAAAAATAAGCTGTACTCTCAAGAGAGTACAAAGAGTACACATATAAATCTCTCTCCAAAACCAACCAATCAGCCTTCAAATTATTTCAAATGGAATCTATTAAATATATTCTCTCCAAACAGGCCAAAAAATTTAGAAAAAAATATGAAAATGGCATGTACTCTCTAGAGAGTATAGAAAGTACACATGTCAATCTGCCTCCAAAATAAATCAATCAGCCTCCAAATTACTTCTAATGGAATCTATTAAATATATTCTCTCCAAATAAAATTTAATAGTTAAAAAAATTGAAAAAATAAGATGTAGTCTTAAGAGAGTATAGAGAGTACACATATAAATTTGTCTCCAAAATCAACCAATCAGCCTCTAAATTGCTTCTAATGGAATCTATTAAACATATTCTCTCTAAACAGACCAAAAATTCTGGAAAAAACTGAAAAAATAAGATGTACTCTTATGAGAGTACAGAGAGTACACATGCAAAACAGCCTCTAAAACTAACCAACCAGCCTCCAAATTACTTCTAATAGAATCTATTAAATATATTATCTCTAAATAGGGTTTAATAATTGAAAAAAATTGAAAAAATAAGTTGTACTCTCAAGAGAATACAGAGAGTACAGAGAGTACATATGCAAATCTGCCTCCAAAATCAACCAATCAGGCTCCAAATTGCTTCTAATGGAATCTATTAAACATATTCTCTCCAAACATGCCAAAAAATTTGAAAAAATTATGAAAATGATATGTATTCTCAAGAGAGTGCAGATAGTACATATGTCAATCTGCCTCCAAAACTAACCAATCATCCTCCAAATTGCTTCTAATGTGATCTATTAAATATATTCTCTCCAAATAGAATTTAATAGCTGAAAAAAACTAAAAAATAAGTTCTACTCTCAAGAGAGTACAAAGAGTACATATACAAATCTACCTCCAAAATTAACCAATCAACCTCCAAATTGCTTATAATGGAATCTATTAAACATATTCTCTTCAAACATGCTAAAATTTTTGAAAAAAATTGAAAAAATAAGCTGTGCTCTCATGAGATGTAGAGAATACACATGCAAAATAGCCTCCCAAACTAACCAATCAGCCTCCAAATTGATTCTAATGAAATCTATTAAACATATTCTCTCAAAATAGGATTTAATAGTTGAAAAAATTGAAAAAATAAGCTATACTCTCAAGAGATTATAGATAGCACACATACAAATCTACCTCCAAACCAACCAATCAGCCTCCTAATTACTTATAATTAAATCTATTAAACATATTATCTCCAAACAGGCCAAAAAATCTCAAAAAATAATGTGAAAATGATCTGTACTCTCAAGAGAGTACAGAGAGCACACATGTCAATTTGCCTCCAAAATCAACCAATCAGTCTCCAAATTACTTTTAATGGAATATATTAAACATATTCTCTCCAAATATGCCAAAAAATTTGGAAAAAAAAATGTGAAAATGGTCTGTACTCTCATGAGAGTATAGAGAGTACACATACAAATCTGTTTCCAAAACCAACCAATCAGCCCCCAAATTACTTCTAATATAATCTATTAAATATATTCTCTATAAATAAGGTTTAATAGCTAAAAAAATGAGAAAATGGGGTGTAATCTAAAGAGAGTACAGAGAGTACACATACAAAACAGTCCTAAAAACCAACCATTCAGCCTTCAATCTCCTTGTAAAGCCATGTAATGAACATATTAAATCCAAACAGGGTCAAAAATCTGAAAAAAAAAATGACAAAATGGGTTGTACTCTCCTAAAAATATAGAGAGTACATATGCAAAACTGAAATAAATAACCATCAAACAGCCTACAAATAAATTATAATATCATAGACTGAACATATTATATCCAAACAGGGCTCAGAATTCATCAAATCCTTCATGCAACAGCACCAAACATCCTATAATGGGATATACTAAATATATGACAAGCCTTACAGTTGATAAATTTGAAAATAACGGCATGTACTATCATGAGAGTATAGAGAGTACACAGGCAAAATATCTCCAAAAATTAGTAAAATAGTTTCATTTCCTTTAAAGAACTCAAATGTTTCAAATGTTCTCTTATTCGATGGTGAGAACAACAGAGAAAACTCTAAATTCATTAAAGTTCAAGAATGCAGGAATAAATTCCTCATGCAATCGCTTATAATACCTCAATTTTTAATGTCAAGATTTAGCAAATCTCTGAGGGAAGGTCGGACGCACGCTAGGAGAGAGCGGGAGCTGAGCTGAGAAAAATTTCTACACAAAAAGAAATCCCTAAACTGTTCTGTAACGAAGAATCTGGAACGACGTACGTAATATTTTCTCCTCTCTCTGTTTGACGGGGGGTAGGGCGGTAACGTACGGCGTCGTTAAGACGCGTCAGTTCATGATGTTAAGTAAAAAAATCCATATTTTCATGTTGGACACGTGTTGTGTAGCGATTGACGTCCGGACTCCGCACGTAATATTTTCTCTGAATCATCCTCGGAAGCATTCTACATACACCAATATATATATATATATATATATATATATATATATATATATATATATATATATATATATATATATATATATATTAAATATTTTGTGATATATATATAAATATTCTAAAAATTTTATACAAGAGATCTTAATATGATCAAATTAATCAAGTAGTTATTTATAAGATTGTAAATAAACTAATATATTTGATGAACAACTCAAATTTAGCATGATAAATATTTGTTCAAATTAGTAAATAAATAAATTTGATTGTTTTTAAAGAACTTTATGATTAACTGAACTAAATTAGAACATATTCCAATTCATTTATTTATGTTTAAAAAGAAGATCATTTATTGTTTAACAAATAATTTATTAAATACTTAATATAAGCTCGATGATAACTCATAGATTATTTAAATAAAATATGATTAAATAGAACATATTTAATTACATAGTTTATAATAATATATTATAATTTAACACTAATAATATTATTAATTAATATTTATTTGTTAATCGATTTATTAATTAACTCATCACATATTTTCTTTTTTATTCCTATTTTTGATTAAAAATATAAACTGCACCACCTCCATTATATTGAAATCACTCCATTAAAAATAAATAAATAAATTCTTGAATCCTTCACCCTAAGTAACTTAACATGTCTTCCTCGATGGCTCTTACCCTTGTCGCTCATCTCCCCCTCTTTCGCTAATCTCTCTCAATCTCCCACTAGGGCTAAGGTCGTTGCTAACCACACAATGCCACAATGCTTGAAAAGGGATTCGAGATTCTTGAGAGGATGTCATTCTAGATTCCTAAAGATTTTATTTATTTATTTCAATAAATTAACTTATTAGTACTTATTTATGTTATTTGATTGCAATAATTTTGCTTGTAATTCATATAATATCTTAATTGGTGTAAAATAGTTATATACTAATTTTGAATTTATTCAATTACTTATTTATTTGACTTTTTAACATTATTTATTCATAACTTCATATAAAAGTCAAGTACTAGTTTAAATTTTTAGCTTATTTACTAAGTATCTGAAGTATTTGTTCAATTAATATAAACAAGCTAAGTTCAATCATTAAAAACTTCAACAAGACGAAGATGGACCAATATCTTAAACCTCTACTCAAGCTTGAACCGATATGAACAAATTCTAATATAATCAAATCAAGCCTAATCCATGACATAGTAGACTCAAATACCCAGCGTTACTCATTTAAAACCACTTTCATTTTTTTTTTTTGATTTATTTTATTTATATTTGATTCAAAATAAAATATATTTTATAGTAATTGTTGCGTGCTAGAAAATTAGTTACGGTAGAATAAAAGTTTACGCCTTAGCTTTGTTGTGAAATTCAATACACACACAGATATTTATAAAATGAACAAGAAACTCCATGATTTTTACATAAAAAAATCCCTTAAGAAGGGGAAAAATCACGGGGTCTAGCCCGGTAAAAATATTCCACTATGTATCTATTTCGGAGTACAAAATTTTTTCGATAATGAGATTATAAAATTGTATATGAAAGCCAGCAATAGAATCAGAATCGGTAACAATAAATATCAGCGATGGTTAGACTGTTATTAATGGGATTGGTGATGGTGACAGCGAGGGTCGGCATGGCGGTCAGCGGTGGTGTTGACCGGAGAGATGGGCAGCAATGATGTGGTGGTAGTTGGTGGCGGTGTGAGCGGTGGTCGATGGCAGCGATGATCGATAGTGGTGGTGATAATGGCGGCAGCGATGTTGCGGCGACTAGCACCGATTGTGTCGATGGCCGGCAGGTATGGCAGCGGTGATGATCGGTGATAGAGGTTGACGACGGAGAGGACCAGTGATGGTGGCCGACGGCGGTGGTTGGCGGCCGACGACGGTGGTCGGCAACCGTCGAGTGGTGGCACAGTTATGTTTAGAGGATCTTCAAGTCTTAGAGCTCTCTCTTCTCTTTAGCTTAGGCTCTCCTCATGTGAAGAATTAGGAGCTATTTATAGATTAGAAGGATGACGTATATGTAAATACATGCAAAATCCAAACCACTCCATCAAATGGCTCAAAATAATTTCTTTGATCATCTGATGTACTTTAAGTATTTGAATCCTCAAATGAAGTTAGAATAAAGAAATATTGGGCTTGTTAGATCCAGCTCATCAAGACGCTTGATTTGATTATAAACACTCCATATTTAGGAACTATTTAGAGATTTAACTGATATCCCAAAGTTTTCAATGATACTTTAAGTGATTCATCTGGACTAGTTTCAACTTAGGATCAAATTGCTTTGGACATCAAGATTCGTGCTTCGGCTAATTGAATTTTTAGTGTCATGTTAATTGACCCTCTATTTTTGGATGACATTATCTCTATCATCCAAAACTATATGTCAAATAATTGAAAATAATAAATTATTCAATGAAATTTACAGATTCATTAACCATATAGTTTGAGAGAATAGATCTTCATAGCTGCACAAGATTATGATCACAGAAGCGGGTGTAGGGCCGTCGTTGCGTGTGGGTGCTCGCGAGTGCAAGGCTGTGGTTACGGGCTTCGGACTTACTTACTTTCGCTAGCGTCGCATAGCATACATCGATGAGCATTTTTTTTCATTTTTTTTTTTAAATTTTTTCCATTTCTTTCTATTTTTTTCCCTTTTTGCCACTATAATGGATCTATAAAAACCTCTCTTATGGTTAAGTAAGGAGACACAGCTCCCATATGATCTAGCATTCTTCTGCGTTATATGAGAAATTATTTAGGAGAAGTTCAAGGACTATGATAAAAAATTACTTTATTTTCTTTTTATCAGTGAAGCACTTACCATCTTCTTAAGAGAAGGTCATTCGCTTTGCTGATCAAGACCCTTAACTCATATGGTGAGGCTCTGATTTTCCCTCTAGAGAGGCTTCAATTGTTCTCATCAGACTGACCGGGTTTGGAGGCGATCAAAGCCCGTAGTTCGTACAGTGAGGCTTTGGTTTTCCTTCAAGAGAAGTGTCAACTGCCCTCGTCAGACTGACCAAGTTTGGAGGCGATCAAGACCCGTAGCTCATACGGCGAGGCTCCAGTTTTCCCTCGAGAGAGGCATCAACTATCCTCGTTGGACCGACCAGGTTTAGAGGTGATCAAGTTCCGTAGTTCATACGACAAAGCTTCAGTTTTCTCTCGAGAGAGGCATCAACTATCCTCATTGGACCGACCGGGTTTGGAGGCGATCAAGACCTGTAGATCTTATGGCGAGGCTTCAATTCTTCCTTGAGAAGGTATTAACTGTGCTCGTCGGACCGATCGGGTTTAGAGGCGATCAAGACCCATAAATCAGACTGCGAGGCTTTTGTTTTCCCTCGAGATATGTGTCAACTGTCCTCGTTGGATCAATTGGGTTTGGAGGCGATCACCGTATTTTCTACTTCTTCTTGTAGGAAATTAAATTTCTTGAAACTCCAATAGATGGTTCAGTAGTTGACAACTGCCAAGATGGCGGAAAAGCGTCAATTAGGAATCATCCCTCGAAAAATTCAGAAAGTCTAGCAGGTAGTTTCAAAGTATCATTAAAAAGAAATAACTTTTTTTCTTTTTTGATCTCATATGTATGCGTATATTTTTCGTCAGATTGTAGGTGAAAAATTTTATCCAGAGCTATCCATAAGCAACAAAGTCACAAAATGATATGTCCAAGTATTGGGGTGAGTGAGTTGCTTCACACAATTCTCAGACCTTTATCTTTCTCTCCTCTTTTTATTTGTTATGTATTTTTGCAAAATGATGGCAAAAAAAGCCTAATAGTGTGATACCTACAGACGATATATCATCTACTATCACAGCTAATAATTTAATAGTGCTTCACATGAAATTTCATTTCCCCAATGAGTTGGTGGCTATCATTACCAAAAAGTTTGATCGAGCATGTTCTCCTCCGCCAATATACTTTACTATTTTTCAGATGATTCTTCATGCGGGACTGCAATTCGCTTTGGCTCCTGAATTGATTAAGGTCTTTAAAATATGTGGTGTAGCTTTGTCATAATTTTCATTTCGAGCTTTAATGATCATCATTAGTTTCACTGTCTTCTTTAGAGAGTGTGATGTGACTTTGAATATCAAATACTTGTATCGAATATGTAGATTCACATGTGATGCTCAGTGTCATATTTATTATCAAGCTATAAAAAATTGGATAAAATTTTCAGCACGAGATCTATCTAAAAATTGATCAAATGGGTTATTTTTTATGAAAAATGAGTCACTGAGAGATGAGGAAGATTGAATGACCTTTCAGATCCATTGCTGATTAAAGAGAATGAAATTTTAACGACTCTTAATATTCCTGATATAGGAAGCTTACAGCACGAGTTACGCCACATTGACAAGTATATAATTGAAGATAGAATGTTCAAGGTCGGCCTTTCCATTCAGGCAGGGCGATCTCATGCTCTTCCATTGAAGAGATAAAGTAAAGGTGATGAAAAGTTTCCTCATATTCACAAGATTCTTTCAAGAAGCTAGTTATGAAATCATGGTGACAACAATATTTCTTCTTTAAAGAAAAAGAAGACATGTGCCGAAGTAACTACGTCAAATATTTGCCAGAATATGTTCACCTCTAGTTGGCCTCTGAGAGTTTAACTATCTCAACACATAATGGGGGGATTCATTTCTCGAAGCTGCATATTTTTGAAGAGGTGTTAAAGCACGTATGCTCTAAATGTCAACGAGCATATGAATTAGTATGTTATCTTCTCCTTCTCTTTCTTTTCTTCTTTCCTTTTTTCTTCGTGTAATATTTGTGATTTTTTTGATTGTATGTAGGCCAAATATTATGGCTGATGGCTCATTTGGGTGTTGCTCTAGACGAGTGAAATACTGAATTTGTGAAGGTAAAATATTTGCAAGGTGAGTACGAGCGAAAGATGAGTGCTAAGACCAAAAAAATGACAGCTCTCGAGGATCAACTAACCGGGTGTAGAACTGAGCTAGTGAACATATCAACTTCTCTTTCTCTCCAACGTCAGGAGGTGGAGCGTACTCGTGATGAGCTGATTGAGGTGAGGGAAGAGACTCACCAGAAAGAGAAAAGACTCGAGGCATTTGCAGTGAAGAAGAAAGCTCTTGAATTGAAAAAGAAAGCATTTCATGATCATCTTTTTGAGAAAGAGTTTATAATGTCAGAAGCAGAAGCAAATGAAATCTCCTTGAAGGCAGTGGAAGACTTTAAAAACTCTCTAGCTTATCGTATTGCTATCGAGGACCATGTCCAAGAAACTTGTAATCATATTCTTGATGTTGAAGTGAAGGACTTAGAGTGACAATGTTTCGAGGAAGGCTTCATCCGAGAATTCCTAAAAGGAATCCGCTTAGTACATTGTAAACTAGAACTAGTATTGAGAATCTATCTCCCAACCAAGTATATGAAGACTCTTTGCTAGATTCAGGAGATGAAGGGGTTGAGAGTGAGTTTAAGAGAGCACTTCTGCTGGTGAGGAGGATGTTCATATCATGTAGTATCACTTGAGGATGCATTTTTTTCCTTTTATCTATGTATTGTTATTTATTTATTATTATTTTTTGTATCCAGAATTTTAATTTTTTCTTATATCATCATGTTAGAGCTATCAATGACATTAGTAAACTAAAAATTTTGGGTGATTTGCTCATATTTTATTTTACCTATCTGAGGTGATTAGTCGAAATATTATTTGACGATGTTAACCTATACAGAAGAGGTCGTGGGAAGTCCACCAAAGACTTTTCGCCTATCTAAAGTATTAGTCAAAATTTTATTTGACGTCTTACCTATATGGAAGAAGCCGTGGAATGTCCACCAGGACTTTTTGACCTATCTTAGGTATTAGCCAAAGTGTTACTTGACTTCTTACATGTATAGAAGAGGCTGTGGAATGTTCACCAAGGACTTTTTGACATATCCTAGGTATTAGTCAAAGTGTTACTTGACTTCTTACTTATATGGAAGAGGTCCGATCAAATCCCCTTGGGATTGATCATGCCCTGACTGAGACACAATGTGAGTTATGCATTCCTCAAGTGGGAGGATTAAATGAAGGAAATTGTTTATATGTAATAAGCTTGAAAGAAAAGACTATAAACTCATTACTTTAATAAGGTCGATGATACAATCATAAATTAATTTTAACAAACATATGAGTTGAAGAGAAAATAACAAACGAGACAAAATAAAAGTTGTAATAATTATACAGTATGAATTACTAATAATACTTTCAGAGATTCTTCGTGTTAGAAGTTCGAGGTAAGATTTTTCTCTCTAGATTCTTAAGCTTAAATGTTCCTGGCTTGACCATAGCTGTAACCACATAAGGACCATCCCAAAGAAATGAGAGCTTATTGCATTGAGGGCCTTTATCCGTAGCTTCAAGACTTTGTAGAACCAAGTCACCGACAGAGATGGGATGGGGTTTCACTCTTCTGTTGAAGTGACGAGCTACTCTTTGGTGGTAGGAAGCAGTCCGAAGTAGGGTCATGCCACAAATTTTGGGGAGTAAGTCCATGTTATGTCGGAGTTTTTCTTCATTACTATTATGATTGAATGATTGAACTTTTAGACTTGAAATTCTGATATCTACTGGTATAATAGCCTCTATGTCGAAATATAAATTATATGATGTCTCACTAATCGGAGTTCACGAAGTAGTGTAGTAAGCCCAAAGAACACTAAAGAGCTCCTCGACCCATTATGCTTCAGCCTTCTCGAGGCGCATTTTTAACCCTTTTAATATAGTCTTATTGGTAGGTTCAGTCTGTCCATTAGTTTGAGAATGAGCTACAGTCGTATGCAACAGCTGAATGTGAAGATCTTTATAAAAAGACGTAAAGATTTTCCAGTAAATTGGGTTCCATTATCGGCGATGATCTTTGCAGGAAGACTGAATTGATATATTATATTTTTCAATATAAATTATTTAGCATTTGCCTCCGTGATTTTAGCGAGTGGTTCATCCTCCACCCATTTAGTAAAGTAGTCAACAGCTAAAATGATAAACTTTTGTTGCCCTAACGCTACTGGAAAATGTCCAATGATATTAATTCCCCATTGAGCAAAATACCATGAGCTTTGAAGGGATGACCTATATGTGGTGTATGAGAGATATTAGAGTGCAACTGATAACCTGCACATTTTTTTAAAAAATCTAAGGCATCTTGCTTCATCGTAGGCCAATAGAGCCATTGCCTTATAATTTTAAAGACTAGCACCCTTCCTCCTAGGTATTCTTCACATACCCAGAATGAACCTTTCTTAATGCAAAATTAACCTCTGATGGTGAGAGGAATTTAAGGTATGGCCAAAAAAAACTCGTTTGTGTAGTTCACCTCCGATAATAATAAAGCTTGCAGCTTGCCTTTGGAGACGAGTTGCAACAGTTGGGTCTTCAGGAAGGGTCCCTTCTTGTATAAAGGATAGGATTCCATAAAGGTTCCTTCATCTCATTAATTATTTGTATTACCCATGACCCTTAGATACTAGAAAAATATATTTTCTCAATATGCCTTCTCTTAAATAGATCTCTAATAGCAGAGGTAGTGAGCTTAGCGAGAGCATCAGTTCTAGTATTCTTATCTCGTAGTATGTGAATGATTTGATGTGTCTTGATATAGCCAAAAAGTGACTTCACCAAGCTGAGGTATTATGCTAGTTGGGGATTATGAGTATTAAAGTTTTCCTCTACCTAGGAGGCGACAAGGTGAGAGTTAGTGTGGATCATTAAGTTTTGAGCTTTACAATCGCTGACAACTCTCAACCCTACAATGAGAGCCTCATATTCAGCCATATTATTAGTTGTAAAAAATTTTAGGTGAAGACATACTCTGAGGTATCCTGTTGGGAGAAAATAAGTAAGATTCCTGCTCCGGCACCAATATTTCTTGAAGCTCCATCAACATAGATGGTCCGTTGAAGAGACAAAAGTGTGTAATAAATAGCTCATTTGGAGTAGGGGCAGTGTATTTCACTACAAAGTCTGTGAGTACTTAAGACTTTATGTCTGGCCTGGGTAGAAAATAAATATCGAACTCTCCCAATTCTACGGATCGTTTGATTAACCTCCTAAATGCCTCTAGTTTCTATAGAATGGTCATCAATAGTAAATAGGTACAAACACCGGTGGTGTGAGCTTGGAAGTATGAACGTAATTTTCGCATTGAGAAAACTGAAGTTAAAGCCATATTATCTGCCAGTGGATAACTAATTTCTATATCATAGAGAATTTTGCTGACATAGTAAATTGATCGTTGTATTGCATTTTTCTCTCGCACTAAAATTGAGCTTATTGTATGGGAAGAGACAGCAAGATATAAGTATAACATCTCTCATTGGATAGACTTGGATAGTAAGAGTGGAGATGTTAAATATTCTCTTAGTTGCTCAAAAGCAGCTTGACATTCGTCAGTCCACTAAAAATTATTATGTTTAACTCCCTTTAATATTTTAAAGAATGATAAATATTTATCTCTAAAATGGGCTAAGAAGCGAGATAAGACATCAATTCATCCATTCAAGCATTGAACTTCTTTGATATTATTAGGAGGAGCCATATCTCTGAGTGCTATGATTTTCTCAGGATTAGCTTTAATCTCACAGTGGGTGACTATGAACTCAAGAAATTTTCTTGACGTAACCCCAAAAGTACACTTGATCGGATTAAGTCACATGTTATAACGTCGAAGAAGATTAAAGCATATTTCTAAGTCAAAAATGTGTTGTGATTCTTTCAAGTTTTTTATTATCATGTCATCTACATATACCTCCATTGTGTGGCCTAAAAGGTCTTTAAAAATTTTATTCATAAGGCGTTGATAGGTAGCACCAGCATTTTTAACCCGAACGACATAACTTGGTAACAATATAAATTTTTATATGTTTGAAATGATATTGCTTCTTCATTCGTTGGGTCCATTTTTATTTGGTTGTAACCTGAGTAAGTATCTAAAAAATAGAGCATTTGATGCTCAGACGTAGCATCGACTAATTGATCAAATCAGGGGAGGGGAAAATTATCTTTCGGGCAAGCTTTATTGAGATCAGTGTAATCAATACACATTCTTCAAGTTTCATTTACTTTCTTAACCATGATAATATTTTCTATCCATGTAGGATAATGTACTTCTCGTATGATTCCCGCTTCTAAGAGCTTATTAACTTCTTGTTCAATAGCTTGGAGGCAATCACTTATAAAGCTCTACTTCTTTTGGATGATCGATTTGAATGTTAGATCAATCTCGAGGGAGTGCATGATCACATTGGGGTCGACCCCAGGCTTATTTTTTGGACTCTAAGCAAAGATGTCTTGATTTTAGTGCAAGAAGTCTATGTATTATACCCACTGTTCGTCTAAAAGCAGAGATCTGACTTACACTGTTCATAAAGGTTGGTCATCTGATAATGAAATATGAAGTAAGTCTTCTACAGGCAAAACCCTATGGGGTACTTCTTCATTTCAAAAATTAAAATTCTCGATGCTGAAGGTCACAGGAAGGCATGATTGAAGTTGTTTGAGATAACACAATTGTGTTATTTGTTGATTTCCACATACCACTCCAACCCCAATGGGGGTTAGAAATTTCATCTTAAGATGAGATACCGAAGTAACAGCACAAAAAATTGATTAGAGGGGCCTTCCAAAGATAACATTGTACATTGAATCTGACTTGACTACCATGAATTGAATTGAATGAATCATTTATTGAGAAAATTCTCCGAGAACAACAAGAAGGGTGATTGCCCCCTTCACTCGCACATGGCGATTATCAAACCCATATAATGGTCTTGCAGCGGGTTGGAGTTTTTCTCTAACTAGGCCCATGCTAAGAAATGTTTCGATAGAACTCTCATTATTAATCAAAATTCTCTTAACATTATAACATGGGTCACCGATCCCCGCACTGATGACAAGTGAATCTTGATGCAAAACTTGGACTCCTTCTAAGTCCGAGTTATTAAAAGTGATGGAATGATCAATACGAGATTTCTTTAACTCTAGCTCTTCAGAGGTGGTAATGAGAACTTGATTAGATAGTAGTGGACATCCTACGGTTGTTTCAGTTTCTCTAACTATCTGACGACTATTTTGTTATTTTTGTGATGATTGTCCTAGTTGCCCCCCAATTGGAGTTATGTTTGCTTGAGTCGATTGATTTTGCATAAATCGACGTAGAAATTCTTATTGAATGAGCCTCTCCATCTCTTCTTTGAGTTGTTTACATGCCATAGTAGTATGTCCACGACTTCGATGGAAGTGACAATATTGCTCCTGATTTTCTGGGTTTGATTTTAGCGGATGTGGCAACTTGTCTTCATCTCGAATAGCCATCAAGATGTTAACACGAGATGTGTTCAGTGATGTGTGTTCCTTTTCTGATCACGATTCACATCGTTGATGTGAGGGACGTGGAGGGAGATCACGACTGTCCTGTTACTTCTTTTGATGGGATTGCCGATCTGTGTTCCCTGTGGCACTCTTACATTTTCCTATAGATTATTCAAATTATTTACGATGAACATTAATAGCCTCATCAGCAGAAATTATACTTCCACACGATGAACCAAGTCGGCATATAAGCAGACCATATCTCACATTAGTGACGAGTAAAAAGGCCCGCAACGGAGCCCTCCAAGGAAAACTACTCTAAATAATTTAGGATCTACTCTAGATATTTGGCGAGCCTCTAAGGAGAACCTCTGGAAGTACTCCTTAAGTGATTCACCCTCATTTTGACGAATGCCTGAGAGATGAAAAGAATCTTTAATGATCCTCCAGTTTGCAATGTACTGTTCTACAAAAATCTTGGCAAGTTCGTCAAAGGTATGAATGGATCCCCTTGGAAGGGAGTATAACCAAGTGCGAGCCTGACCCATGAGGGTGACTGAAAAGACCTAACAAAGCAGTATGTCAGGAGCTCGTTGGATATGCATGATGGTCTTATAATGGTCGATGTGTTCATATGGGTCAGTTTCCCCATCTTAGGAGTCGATGCTTAGAAGCTTGAACCCTACGAGAATAGAATGTTGAAGAATAGCTTCAGTCAAATGTGAAGACTCTTAATAGCCGCGATGAGAAGTGGGATGATTTCCATCTTTAAGAGGAATTCTTCTCGCACCAAGCGTTGTAATTCCGCACATATAATATGACGGGTGGAATCAATAAAATGAGAACGTGTCAAGCTACTGACAATAATTGGTGGATTAGCAATCGATTGAGCTGCAAGTGATGGATGAGTAGAATTAATGATATCAAGGAGGTCAACATCACGATCTAAAAGCGGAGAAACTTCAACCTGAAGGCGAGAAGGCTTTGTATTAGCATTTTGACCTCCCATGGCTAACGATCGATCTTGGGAGAGATGCGTTTGCTGCAGTAGTGGCTGTCGTGTTCCTTATAAAAGTTGAATTATCTCATTTTGAGACTCTTTCATTCGGCGCACAAGATCTTCTAGAGAGATTCCTGTTATGCGTTCACCGATAGGGTGCCTATCATGGGAAAGTGAGGCTGAAGCTTGACATCCTTGGTTCAAGGATTGATTTCGAGAGTGACGGGAGTTGGAGCAGGAAGCTCCATTATTGCGAGTATTACGCCCGTTGGCCATAATGCAAGTGCTCATAGAGATTGTTATTGTGGGATTTGCTTCCTATAGACGACGTCAAACTATTGCGTGCTAGAAAATAAATTGTGATAGAATAAAAGTTTGCGCCATAACTTTGTTATAAAATCTAGCACACATAGAGATATTTGTAGAATGAACAAGAAACTCCAGGTTTTTTACGTGAAAAAATTTCTGAAGTGGGGGAAAAAACAACAGGGCCTAGCCCAGTAAAAATCTTCAACTATGTATCTGTTTCAGAGTACAAAGTTTTCCCGATAACGGGATTACAGAATTGTACATGAGAAAACCTAACAATGGGAATCTCAAAATCAAGTAATAACAGCTATGCAACAGTGGTTAAACTGTAACAGTTGTTGGTGACAGTTGGTGATGGTGAACACTGGGGGTCGCGTGGTCGACAACGGTCGGCGGTGGTGATGACCGGCAGAGATGGCTGGCGGTAGTCGACAATGGTGATCGACGCGGTGGTGATAAAAATGATAACAGCGGTAAAGCGGCGCGGCCGGCGATGGTCGGCAGACTATGATAGTGGTCAGCGGCGATGACCAACGATGGTGGTCAACAATGGTGGCCGGTGACCGTGGTTGGCGGTAATGACCTGCGATAGCGGTTGACGGTGGCGAGGACCGGCTATGGTGGCCGCGGCGGCGGTCGGCGGCGGTCGGCAACCATCGAGTGGTGGCACGATTATGCTCAGAGGATCTTCAAGCCTGAAGCTATCTCTTCTCTTTAGCTTGGGCTCCCATCATCTGGAGAATGATGGGCTATTTATATATTAAAGAGATGACGTTTCTGTAAATACATACAAAATCCAAACCACTCCATCAGATGACTCAAAATGATTCCCTTGATCATTTGATGTATTTTAAGTATTTTAATACTTAAATGAAGTCAGAATCAAGAAATCTTGGGCTTATTAGATCCGGCTCGTCAAGACGCTTGATTTTATCATAAACATCCCATATTTAGGAACTATTTAGGAATTTAACTGATATCCTAAAGTTTCTAATGATATTTTAGGTGCTTGATCTAGACTAGTTTCAACTTAGGATTAGATTGGTTTTGATATCAAGATTCGTGCTTTGACTAGTAGAATTTTTAGTGTCATATCAATAATAGTTATTTTTTAAAATATTAATTTTTAAAAATATTATTATTTATTTATAAAAATAAATACTACAAAAACTTTAAAAAAAATCAACTAAACAAAAACTCAAAACAAAATCTATCATAAACATGGCTACATATTTGTAATATATTTTAAAATAAGTATAATCTTTTTAAAAAAAAACTTAATCCATAATACACTTACTTGTACTACTAACCACATTATAACTTTCTCTGGAAAAAAATACTGTAAAATATTTTGCGGACCAAAACACTTCAAAATTTCGTAAGTCTAGATTTCCTTCAAACTAAAGGCTCGAAAAAAGTTTGAACCAAGTTAACACAGATAGAGAACCTCCTTTCAAACTCCAGTTTCACAAAATCTCATCGGCTAGTCTCCTCCAAGCGCCGAGCTGAAACTCTTAACAGAAAATGACGCACTAATCAGCCTAGCTAGTAGGCTATCAAAGTATTGACGTGCTAACGACCGCAGTAGGAGGTAGCATTATATACTAGAATGTGCTGCGGAACGGGCTCAATATAATCGCAAAGAATCATATGATGCATGAGATCCAAAATATTTACAGAATCAATTACAAGTAACTAGCATCATCCAATGATGAATGCGTAATAAAACAAGGCAATTTTTTTAAAATAGATACGGTTAAAACCGAAATTAGTTAATTGAGTATTGATAAAAAAAAATTTAAGAATAGATACGGTATCGGGCGGCCGCCACGTCGTCTGCGTGGCGTGCTTCGTGAAAAGTAGCCGCAGTGATTGGGCATTCTCTAATTTCGACGGCTCATATCTTGAACGATTAAGCCCACTAATTAGGCGGCGGCTCATTCTTTTAGCGATCGGCCCGATCGCCCAGCCTCGGTTTTCCTCGATTTCTTCCTCCGAACTCCGCTCTCCGTAGGAGCACGAAGTCCGACCCAGAGCAGATCCTCCGCCTCTCGGAACTTCGACCGCCCGGCCAGTAGGTCTCACCGCCTGCATTGCATTTTTTTTCCACCGTTTCACACGCATTGTCCTATTGGAAAATATCTGGTCATTGTCGATGTGTTAGGCGATGACTGTAGTGACCGATATTTTGCATATGCTTCTGTTGAACTGCGTTTTCATCCATTGTGTTTCAATCTATTCGTGCGTCGGCGACCTTCTACAAAGTTAGGTGACGCGTGATAATCCATGCTCTTCAGCGATAGATGGCCAATCGGTCGATCTGGTAGTATGAAATTCATTTATGTATGTGAGCTTATACAACCGAGTGTAATCGTGACACGCCGTGAGATGGTTTAACCGTCAAATCCCAATGCGATGACATGTGGGCATGGACAATGATATATTGTTGCCACAATTACACACATTATTATCAGTAAATCAACTCAATGATCATGGACTGTCAAAAACCTGCATCTCATGTGGGTTTATATTCACAGGTTTAGGGAAATGCCTAGCCTCTCTTTCAGTACGTTGTATTAGTGTGGAGAACCTCTGGGTATAAATAGACAAGTTGACTTCCTCTTGATGAGTAGCAGTGGATAATCGTTTCATAAACAAAACTAAGTTGTAATAGAAGTGATTAAACCTCGGTAAACCGTGCTTTGATTGCGTTAAAACACTCGGCATTTGTTGTCATTGTCCCGTAACGCATACCACCATCGCGTGCACAACAGTCACGCTCTACAAGCCAATTGTACGCTTCTTCTTTCACATTTTTAATGTCTAGCATTAAATTGTTGAACTGACGAATATCATCAGTGTTACCTGCCATGTACATCTTTTGGCATAGAAACTCTACATCAGCAATTCCCAGTCTGCGTACGACTTTTTTAAAATTCTCACGCAAATGGAGCAAACAATGCCTATGCGCTGCCCAAGGAAAAATCTCTTTGCATCCACGCAATAGACCAGCGTGTTTATCCGATATTATGCATAAATCACGTCTACTAGACACCACGGGTAACATATCATGCAGGCACAACAAAAACCACAACCACGAATCAACATTTTCTGATTCCACAACAGCAAAAGCTAAAGGAAACAACCCATTATTGCCGCCGATACTGGCAGAAACGGTGGAAAAAAAAAAAGCATAATGCGGTGAGACCTACGCCTGGCGGCCAGTTCGAGACGAGGAGGGCTTCTCGGTGGGTCGGACTTGGTCGGCGTTCTACGAGCGGAGTTCGAGGAAGAAATCGAGAAAACCGAGGCTACGTCGATCGACCTATGTCGAGCCCACCTTAGCGGCGGTTCGTCAAGTCGCGATGGTGGGCGGCCTTCTGATCGCCCATCGACATTTTCCGGAACGCGGCCCGCGCGTCGTCTGCGGCGTGCGTAACTGATAATTGAAGCATTTCTTAAATTTTTTTTATCAATACTCAATTAGCTAATTTTAAACATCTATTTTAAAAAATTGCCATAAAACAATTGCGATGAAGTCTTAGCTAGCTAGCCACAGTTCATGATAAAGGCTTTGATTGTTTTAGTGTTCGGCGACTGCACTGCCTTCTATTATATACGTCGGTGTATAACTGAGAAGCTCAAAACAGTGTCTAGTGAAGACTAGGTTTGAGATCCTATGACACCAGAGTTCAAACGAGAGATTCAAACTACTTATTCACCTATTTTAAAATGAATTATTTTTCAAGTGAACGATGCAACAACTTGTTTATTAGCGCCACTTGTTAATTATCATAATGTTGGTTGAATTTCAAGTTAATCTTACTATTAAAAACAAGGTGTGGATTAATTCATCATCATATTAATATTGATTAAATATATTATTCAAAACTATCCCTCATTATTAATATTTTGAAAAATATTTGAGTATAAGTATTTTAAATCTTTTAATACTCATCCAAAACTGAGAAAATTAAACAATTAGACTTGGGAAACACGCACAAATGAACACATCTAACTATTTATTAGCATAGTTTCTACTTTGCCTTCATTCGATCAACTTTGCCTTCAAATTTTGAAATCAATTTTAAACTTTGCTTTGAAACTAGAGCTAGCTTTCTTTGCTCTGTTAGCCTTAAATGGTCACAATATCATCTACATGTAAGAAAATTGGTTTGATTCTTTTATCATAGTCCTCCTCATCTCCCTTCAATTATTAAAGACACTGATGACCATGACTCCTATGAGCCTTGTGATTCATATGAGTGCATTTAGAATTCTAACATTTTAATGGTTATAAGGTTTCAATTCTTTTTTCTCAGTTAGGCTAAGAAAACATCATTGTTTCTTAATATTCATTAGGCTTCTAACAAGATGTCTTAAAGATTAGGATTTGTCTAATTTTTTGAATGATTTTTCATCCTTAGCCATCACGTTATCTTTAATGTGCCAAGGGTGACTTTTAATTTTTCGAAGATAATTTCTTATAAATTCTCTTATTGTACTCTTATCATTCTAAATTTATAAAATGTCACTTTAATTAATTCACTAATCCGCTTAAAAGGTTGTTGAAGCATTGATGCTAATAATGATCATAGTAGGAGCTAGTACTACAAGAATTGTGATGGAATGCACTAAATATATTCATATAGAACTATATGATACATTGATCAAAAATACCCCAAAATTGATCACAAAGAACAAATTGGTAAACATGTAGTGAAACAATATCAATGAGGTCCTAGTAAGTCACAATTCATGACAAGGCTATGCTCCTGTTAATGTTGATGGTTGCACTAGCTATTACTATAGTCATCAATGGCAACACTACATTAATCACCTTTTAGGAAAATCAACATTATGTCATCAATGGGAGCTAGGTTAAGCTCAATGCTTGGTGAAGACCGATTATTGGGAGTTGGGACCATGAAGCTAAAGTTTGGTTGGAACCACTTATTTGAATCAAAGTTGAGGCTTCCATATGAATTTGGGTGATATATTAATCCAAAAAAAAAATATTTTAGTGGGTATTCATTAAAATTAAAAATATAATGATTAATAGTCTAGATGAGTGAATTATGAAGTATAAAACCTCTAATTCACGTATATAAATAAGCAAGTGTATTACTTATTTCAAAATAAAGTAATTTACAAGTGAATGATACTACAACTTGTTTATATAGGCCACTTGTTACTATAATATTGGTTGAATTTTATGTTACTTCTTCTATTAAAAATTAGATATCGATTAATTATTGTATTATGGATATTGATGGAAGATAACATTTGAATCCATCCCTTCCTATTATTTATACTTAGAAATCTTTGATCATATTTATTTTGAATCTTTCAAGACTCATTCAAAACTAAGGAAATCAAACCTCCAAGCTTAAGTGAGACACACAGATGAACAAATATGACTATTTACCAATATAATTGCTACTCCTTCATTAGTTTAAGTTTGCATTCAAAAATCAATGTCAATTTTAAACTTTTCTTCAGAACCAAAGCCAATTGTGTTTGCCTCTATTAGCCCCATTGATTTGTTCAATATTTCATCTACAAGTAAAAAATGTTTATTTTGATCGCCCTACTCTAGTCCCCGTCATAACCTCTTATGATTTGCATCGAAATATTAAGAATTTTGATGCTTTAATGATTAGAAGGTTTAAATTCTTGTTTGACAATAAGGCTGAGAAAAAGAAACAAATTATCAACATTCTTCAATATTCAACATGCTTCTAAAAAGATGGTTTAACTGATTTATTAATTTTCTATTTTTTTAAAGGAGATTTCAACTTTGCCCATTTTGTTATCTTTAATATGTTTAATATAAAATTTCTTTTTGTAAGATAATTTTTTGCATTGTCTTGATTGAACTCATATAATTTTAAATTGTATAATTTAAAAAACAACATAACATGTTGGTTTAGAAATATGATGACATATATTATTAGTGGACTCATTATGTTGTGTTGATAAAATACATATATTAAATAAAATTTTCTTAATTAGTATTGAACACTTTGCTAGTATTTTACATGATTTATTTAACCAAATGTAATTTTAAAGGAGTTATTAAAAAATCATATTTTATCATGTTCTTTCAAATTATTTTTTTGATTCATATTTTCTTTTGCATTTGTGAAATACTTTTTAGACATAGTTGTTACTAGAGGCAATAAACTTTTGATAAACCTTTCTTTGATGTGTGTCTTTAATATAATCTATATTGAGTATAAAATGAGGTATTATCCATGTATCAAACAATGATGTGGTCTTAATATCTAAGAATTAATATTGGATGTCTACCATTTATAATTTGCATAAACATTTAAAAAAGGTATCCAAATCATTTAATAGTTCCATTTGACAACAACATTACCTTGAAAAAGTATTTTATCATTGATGGTTAACATCAATAAATGGTGCACATATGTTTTATTTTTTCTTTTTGAGTTTATAACTCATGTACAAAATAATGATATCTTCAAAACATTGATAATCTACACTTCACATATCATCAATCCCAAAAAAAAAAAAAAAATCTATCAAATTCATTAAATTGAGCCTTCCATACTAATATGTAGGGGTGTGCACTAGTCAGTTCAAACCGAAAAATCGAACCAATCCGACGTTATTTGGTCAGTTTGATTCGGTTTTAATCTCACAGTTTGGTTTTTGGTTGTAAATGCCTAGTTATTCGGTTTTCAATTTTTGGTTCGATTTTTTTTTAAAGATTGGTTAAACCGAATAAACCGAATAAATTGAATAAACCAAAATTAGTTAAAAAGTCAAATATATATATATATATATATATATATATATATATATATATATATATATATATATATATATATATATATATATATATATATATATATATATATGTAATTTTGATTGTAAATGCTTAATTATTTGTATAGATTTATAAATTTTTAATAGACTAAGAAATTTTTAATATATAAACTTTATTAGATTGTTTTAATTAATTAATTCATTAAAAAATATTTTTTATTTTTTATTTTTATATGCTATTCGGTTTAATCAAAAACCAAACCGAATAAACCGAATTATAATTCAGTTTGGTTAATTTGATTTTATATGCTATTCGGTTTGTTCGGTTTAACAAAAAATTCAACCGAACCGACCGAATGCTCACCCTTACTAATATGTTGTAAATTACTTATCTTTTGTTGAACAATTGTATCAGTTTCATCATTCTGTCATCTAATTATTTTATCTTTTTATATAAATTTTATGCATCTATTTCTTAAAAATCTAATAAATTTTATCCAACAACTTCCTTTACAATATAAAAAAATGTATAAGTAGTTCTAAGTCCAAAATTTGTCATTATGTTCATCATAACGGCTCTTTTATTATTTGTTTGTCTATGAGGTTTTAATAAAAACCAACCTAGCTTTATTAATGGATGATTATAAATTTAAAATAAAATTAAAACTTTCTAATTATCACTCTCAGCAATTAAGGGGTGTTTAAACGGATTTAGGATTTTAGTTGGTTAAATCGTAAATCCTACCAAACACCTGCGATTTACTAAATCCTTTTGTCAGAATCTCAAATAAAGTTGGGACAAATCCCAGATTTGTTAAATCCGCCGATTCAGGGGATTTAACGGGATTTACAGATCGCGAACCTCGCCGTATGGCAGGAATTGGCATCTTGTCGCAACCCCTTCCAACAATGCCTATTTCTTCACCGGATCGCTTTTCCGAAATCTTCGACGTCAGCTCTAGCTGCCTCTCGTTGGATTGCTACAGTGTGTGTTGGTTCCTTGCCAAATGGGGTGTCGCCTTCCCCGCAGAGTTTTCGGTAGAGTTTCCTTAGGTAGAGTTTTCGGTAGAGTTTCGTTAGGGTCAAGTTTTCAGCAAAGTTTCCTAAGGGTTTCGAATGCCGAAATCTCATCAATCCTTCTTTTTTTTCAATTCATTATCTTTATTTTGATTTATTTTTAATTTAATTTAAAATTATTTGAATAATGACTAATTAATATATCATCTTTGCTTAATTATGATTTAATGAAATTAGACTAACTAATATGATTGATTAATAGATTTAAAATTAATAATTAATTGATATATTATATGATGATAATTATAAGAATTGTGTGCTTGTACGTAAATGCCCCTTAATTTAGTTATGATTATATTATTTTTATATAAACTAATTAAATATAAATTCTTATTTAATTTACTTATTAGATTATTAATTAATTATGATTAATAACATTCTCTCAAGATTTAATGGGATTTCAACTTTTTTAATTCTAGGTTTATAGGGCACTACATGTAACACTCATTGCCTTAGTAACCTGGTATCTATATTGAATGCCCTAACTTGTATCGAATAGTGTGTTTGTGTGCGTTTAAGAGTTTTTTTTTGGTGAAATCTAGTGTACATATGTGTATATTCAAACAATATGAAGACCTTATAAGAATGTTATCGTAATATTTATTTAATTGTATTATCAGCAACAAAATTTATTAGATCCAAATAATATAATATTTATTTATATTTTTTAATGATCATGTTATATTTGTTAAATGTTGGATTTTAATTTTAATATTATATTCTTTTATTTATTTATTTTTATATTTTTTTAAATATTATTATTTAATTATAACAGACTTAAATTCTCATATAACTTATCAAACATCTTTCTGGATTTAGCAGGATTTAATAAATCTGTTATCAAATACTTTTCAGAATTTAATAATTCAGGATTTACTAAATCCAGATATACTAAATTTACTAAATCCTACTTAAAATAAATCCAATCCGTTGCCAAATACCCCCCTAAATCTCCCCCATTAAAGGAGATCTTGTTTTAATGTCGATGATCTGAAACTTATTTCGTTAGTTGCTTCAGAATTATATTTCATAAACTTACCCATGAGTATAAATAAATTTTTTGGGAGATTTACATACATACCACATCAAACATGCATATTTACATATCTAACAACTAAACTTAAATATTTACACTCTTCTTCGACCACAGGACTGAAGATCACGGCGCCAACGCCTCAGCCCTTTCGACCACAGGACTACAGAGTAGGCGAAGATTGAGGAGAAATAAATTAAATGACGGTCGCAGCCGAGCGGGCGCTTTACGAGTCGTGCATCCTTCTGTCTCTCTCCGTGTACACCCATCACCCAGACTGCGCTGCTCGCAACGCCGGTTCTCCATCTTAGCTCCGGCGAGCAGCCAGGCCTATCACATCACCGAGCTACCACTGACTTTGGCACACGGCACCGTCGCTCCAGGGACGGTTCGCCGGCGGCCGATGAGCCCATCAACTTCGAGCTTGCAGTCTTTCTCTTCAACAACGGCGATTACTATAGGTGCCACGATTTCCTGGAGGAGCTCTGGTACGAAGCAGAAGAGCCTACTCGAACAATTCTTCATGGCATCCTCCAGTGCGCCGTAGGCTTCCATCATCTCTTCAACCAGGTGATGACAGAAAAACTGTGTCTTTGTAAAATTTGTTTTAGATTAAGCTTTAGAGATACCTAATTTATTGTTTTGTATCGTGTTAACAGAACTACCGGGGGGCAATGATGGAGTTGGGAGAAGGTCTCTGCAAGTTGAGGAAGATGGGATTCGAGAGCGGGCCGTTCCTTAGGTTCGAACAGGAGATCTCCGAAGCTTTGGAGTTTGTTTACCCGACACAGAAGGAGCCTGCCGCCTGTAAGATTTACAAATTTTTTTAAAATTTTTTTTGTCAAAATAATGTTTTCTTTTTTACTTTTTTATGCTAAGTGCTATGGATTATTCTTTTATTAATTGGTGACGAAATCAGATTTACTCTAACATGGAACTCCAATAACCATATGTAAGAATTTTGCTTTACTTGCAAAAAACTAGCTCCCATTGAAGTGTCAACATGAATTCGTTTGCCACCAAGGACATAAGAGAGTTCAGGTGGCCTTATGGTTAATCTAGGGCTTTTCAAATTTCAAAAGTCTGATTTAGGGTTCGAATCTATTACCTTATGGTTATAGATGTAGTTGTCTTGTTGATCACTACATTGATGGTCCACCAATGATACACCATTTTATAAGATAATATCCGGATGATAAGATAAGATGTTGTAAGTTATAAGGCAAATGCTCAAAATTAGAGGACATTTAAATGAAATTAAAGAATAATGTCTTGGATAGTCTTGTCTTGATAAAAAATTTGAATGTCTTCCAACTTTGAGCATTTCTCATATAACTCTAAACATTTTTTCTTATTATCCTGATATAGCTTGGATGAGGATATCGTAATTTAGATACATACCACAACGTTCTTATATATTTACATATCTAATGCATAAATTTTAATATTTAAACAAATAACACCTAAATCTTTAATATCACATAAAAATATCACTATCATTAGCTTTTTAAAGTGAAATGTATTCCGTCATGCATAAAAAAAGTTATATATATGTCTGTACCGATGTACATATATATGTATGTATGTATATATCAAATTTTAAGTGTTACATATGTAAATGCATAAAAATTGTGAGGTATGCATGTAAATCTTGCTTTAATTTTTTATTTGCGTACATCACGAACATAAAAAGTAGGGTTCATGATATTGAAACTTTATAGGTGTGGGTAGATGCATGAAGATAGCCAATAAGAAGATTATACATAGCTACGCATGGCGCTATCTGTACCAAATAATTTTATCTTGGGGGAACTTTTTTGTTGCATGATTTCCTCTCGGTACAAGCAGCAAGGATCTTGTCCTCCTTCCAATTTATTTCAATGGATAAAATGGGTTGCGCCTATGCTGTAGTTCAATATACTGAGAACACTCCAAAAGAGCAGCAATCTACTCTATGAAACCCTGAACGAGTAGTTTCAAGTAGTTAAAAATGCTCTATGGCTTAGAATTTGACAACTCAAACGTTTTTTTTTTTTTTCATAATGTAATTTGATATGATCTGGTTCTACGTCATAGAAAAGATTTACTTTTTCTTCTAGACTGTTTCTTTGTAAAATGGATAAACTAGATATATATATATGATATATCTATTTAAAATTTATAAATCAAGCACGAATCTTAAGTTAAAGCATGAATGTAAATCGACTCAGTGGGACGAGTCTAACAACACTAGAATAGAGTCAAATCGAACCCAAATGAGCTCAAATCAAGTCCAAAAGCTACATATGAAAACTTCGAAATACTGATTGGATAATCAAATGACTTCCAAATTTGGCATGCTTATAGTTGAATCGAGTGGCTCAATGAGACGAATCCAACGAGCCTAAGATCACTCAAATCAAATATCATTTTAACAGTCAAATCACCGAAAAACTATCTATATGATCAAACAAATCAATATAAACCGTCCGATAGAGTGTTTTGAGATTTTGGCTACAATGACCAAAATGCCTCTCTCAAAATTCTATAAATAAGATTCCATTCTTGTCATGAAAAGAGGGAGGAAGGAGAAGTTCTGGAGAGAGCTAACAAGTCACATCACCATTGTTGCCGATCACCGCTATCGTGCCGCTAATCGCCACCAACAACCGCCATACTACCATGTTGTGTAATTGTTTGTTACCTGATTCTGGAATTTCTATTGTCAGGCTTTATCGCATACAAACTTGTAATCCCATTATTGGGAGAATTTAAACTTTGTACTCCAAAACAGATATATAGTGAAACATTTTACAAAGGCCGTGATTTTTTCCTTTTAAGTTTTTCACATTTACTAAGGACAATCGAAGGGCACCACAACTTAGAGGAAATTGACAATATCAACAACAGGATAGAATTGATTTTGTTGGAGAAACTAATGAAGAATCCCCTCATGATCATGTGAAAATTCCCCATGTACGTTGTTCTAATATGGATATTGATGATATTGCTAGTTTAACTCCTTGTTCTTATGCCGTCCGACCAACCTTCAATCCCCCTGCCTCTTTGATGGGGTTGAATCAGCCCCGTTTTATTGGAACATACCATGAAGCCATTAGAAATGAGTTGCAACGTTTAGTCCAAGAAGAATTTTCTTAAAGAGATAGACAATTCATTCCTCGTTGGAGCATTCAAGAATCTTCTCCTTTGCATGATACAGTTCTTTAATAACTCATCTCGGTGAGGTTTAAACTACCTAACATGGAGCCTTACGATGAGACTTCTGATCCTTATGAACATATCGATAATTACAGAACTATTATGCACATCCAACAAGCCTCCGATGCTTTATTCTGTCAAGTTTTTTCGATTACTCTCAAAGGACAAGCTCGTATGTGGTTCTATTCCCTTCATCAGGGGAGCATTCCCAACTTCTCTTATTTGACTAAACTCTTTGTCGAACAATTCATTTCAAATCGACGAACCATTAAGGATCCATCTCACCTTTCCGGAATACGTCAGAACGAAGGAGAAATACTAAAAAAGTATTTTCAAAGATTCTTGAGTGAAGCTCGACAAATTCCAGAAGTAGACCTTGAATTATTACGATGTGTTTTTCTGGGAGGCCTAAGGCCTGGACCATTCTACTCGTCATTGATGAGAAAAATAGTTCCTTCTTATGGAGACCTCATACGGAGAGTAGAGGCACAGATCATGACGGATGAGGTCATCAATGCCCATAAGAAGCTATACACATATTCTTATAAGAAACATAAAGGAGACGCAAATGATAGTCTTCATGCATCTCAACCAAAAAAGCATGATTGCCAGAAGTTTCAGAACCTACCCCCTAAGCCTGCCCAATCATCGTGTTAGCCTTGCCCGCAAAAAAATATACACTCTTAAATGCCCCTCGCATGAACATTTTAATGGCTATTCAGAATGAAAATAATATCAAATGACCTAATCCTCTTAGATCGAACACCGAAAATCAGGATTAGTATTGTTCTTTTCATCGAAGATACGGACATACCACTGAGGCCTGTAGATATATAAAGGAAGAAATCGAAAGATTATTACAACATGGCTACCTCCGATAGTTTGTTCATAATCAACAAATAAATAATAATAATCCTGTCAGAGGGTAAAACCAACCCCAACCAAGACAGCAACCAAGACAACCACAGGAAAATTGACAAATAGTTGGAGAAATCGAAACTATCGCTGGCGGACCATAATTTTCTTATGAAGTTCTACTCACTACACCCGAAGAACCTAGAATGAAGAGGTCACGAATTGATCAGTCTATCGTATTTGATGATTCTGACTTTGAAGGGATACAAACTCCACATCAAGATCCCTTAGTTATCAACGTAGGAATTGTAGATCATTGTTATAATGTTAAAAGAATTTTAGTTGACAATGGTAGCTCTCTCGACGTATTATTCTACTCAACATTCTTAAATCTGGGTCTTATAAAAGATAAACTCCAACCAGCTGCTAGGCCGTTATATGGCTTTGACAATCGACTGGTAAGGATAGAATGAACAATAACACTCCCAATTACTCTTGGGGAATTCCCTAAACAAGCCACACATTTGATTCAATTTATGATAGTTAAATCAAATTTAACCTATAATGCTATCTTTGGAAAACCCCTACAATCAATTTTTGGCGTTATCGCTTCCATACCTCATCTGAAAATAAAATTTTCAACCTCTAATGAAATAGGTGAGGTTCGTGGCAACCAACAGATGACACAAACCTATTACTTGAGGCAGACTCGATCATAACTCTTAATAACATTAATCATCAAAAATTTTGATTCAAGAGATGAAGAAATACTCCAGAGAGCATCACCAGTTGAAGAGTTGATCAACATCCCGTTATTTGAAGAATATCCCTCAAAAATAGTGCAAGTAAGTTCGTTGCTCTCTGAGGATGAAATAAATGAGTACATCAACTTTTTATGTCAAAATCAGGATATTTTTGCTTGAAGTCCAACAGATATGCTAGGAATTGATCCTGAGGTCATATCTCATTCCCTTAAAATCAACTCAGCTTTCAAGCCCATCATTCAGAAGAAAAGAAACTTCGCTCTAGATCGTCTACAAGCAATTGAGCAGGAAGTTGTTAAGCTTTTGGACGCAGGATTTATACGAGAAATGCATTATCCTATGTGGTTGGCAAACGTTGTCCTGGTGAATAAATCTAATGGGGCATGAAGAATGTGTGTCGACTACACCGATCTTAATATAGCTTGCCCAAAAGATAATTTTCCTCTTCCGCACATAGACCAGTTGGTCGACGCCACTTCAAGCAATCAGATGCTTAGTTTTATGGATGTTTGCTCTGGATATAATCAAATAAAGATGAATCCAGATAATGAAGAAGCCGCTGCTTTTTAGACTGACAAATGGTTGTATTGTTATCAAGTAATGTCATTTGGATTGAAAATTGCAGGAGCCACATATCAATGCCTAATGAATAAAGTTTTCAAAACTCTTCTTGGTCGTACTATGGAAGTATATGTGGATGATATGTTAGTTAAAAGTATTGAAAGAACAAAATATCTAAATGATCTCGAGCAATGCTTCAAGCTTTTTTGGCAATATAATATACACTTAAACCCCTCTAAATGTACTTTTGGAGTTACATCTGGAAAATTTTTAGAGTTTATGGTCACTCATCGAGAGATCGAGTTCAATCTAGAAAAGATTAATGCTATACAAGATATGATGCCCCCAAAGAGCATAAATGAGGTGCAACGCCTGAACGGGAGGATGGTGACCCTATCACGATTCCTGGCTCGAATGAGAGATAAATATTTACCGTTCTTTAGAATACTCAAGAGTGGCATTTCAATGGACCGATGAATGTCAAACTGCATTCGAGCAACTCAAAAAATATTTTTCCTCACCGCCATTGTTATCAATGCCAATCCCGGGAGAAATGCTTTATTTATATCTTGCCATCTCGCCTCATGCAATAAGCTCAATGTTGGTCCGTGAAAAGGCTAGGGGGCAACGACCAATTTATTACATTAGTAAAATTCTATCTAATGCAGAAGGACGTTATCCTTTGACAGATAAAATTGCCTTAGCATCGGTGTTCTCGGCAAGAAAGCTACACCCATACTTTCAAGCACATTCTATCGACGTTTATACATAACTTCCACTCAAAATTACCCTCCAAAAACCAAAAGCTTTTGACAGATTAGTTAAATGGTCAGTTGAATTGAGAGAATTTGATATTCACTTTTTTGCCCAGGCCAGATATCAAATCTCAGGTATTAGCAAATTTTATTATTGAATGCACAATCCTAGATTATATTTAAATAAATTCTTCTCATTCAATATCACAATATTAGGTTTTATTTGTTGATGGAGCATCTGGAAACTCTAGTGCTAGAGTAGAAATTCTACTCATTTCTTCTCAACAGGATGTCCTTAAGTATGGACTACATTTAAAGTTTTCAACTACTAATAATGTTGCAGAATACGAAGCTTTAGTAGCAGGGTTAAAATTGGCTATTGATTGTAAAGTTCAAAATCTTATAATTTACACTGATTTACAACTTGTGGTTTCTCAAGTTAAAAGATATTTCAACACTCACAATCATCATCTGACGCAATACCTTCATATAGTAAAATATCTTCTTCCTCGAATAAGTAAATATCAAATCATTCATATTCCAAGAAATCAAAATGCTAGAGCTGATGCTCTTTCGAAACTCGTCACTTCAACATTCTCTGACATTTACAAGAGAAAGTATATAGAAGACATTCATTTTCCCAGCATACAAGGACTTTGGGAAATACAGTCCATTGATGAATCAAGGCAAGTTTCTTGGATAGATCCGATATTCGCCTTTTTACGTGATGAAGCTCTACCAGACCAGAAGATCCAATTATCGCCGTCCATATTTGACGACAAGCTACAAACTTCAGCATTATCGGTGATGAATTATACAAAATATCATTCACAAGATCATATCTCAAATGTTTTCCACCATCCGAAGTAGAGTATGCACTTCGAGAAGTCCATTCAGGTATTTGTGGAGAACACTTGGGGGCAGAACACTTGGGGGGCAGAACACTTGCCCACAAAATCTTGAGACAAGAGTTTTACTGGCCTACAATAAAAAATGATGCATTATATTTTGTTAAAAAGTGTAACAATTGTCAGATACATTCTAATCTCAACCATATTCTGTCAACCGAACTTTCGTCTTTCCAGAGCTCTTGGTCTTTTGCTCAATGGGGAATAAATATTATGGGACCATTCCCTATTGCAATTGGACAACAAAAATTCATTATTATGGCAATAGATTATTTCATTTAATGGGTTGAGGCAGAACTATTAACAAAAATCACAGAAGCCAATGCTAAATAATTTGTTTGGAAAAATATTATTTGTCGTTTTGGAATTCTTGCTAAAATCATAACAGATAATGAGACTCAATTCACGGAAAAATAATTTACTTCCTTCTGCAAAGATTTACACATTCAATTGGTTTATATAGTTGTATCACACTCCCAAACAAATGGTCAAATTGAGTTACGAATCGAACTATATTAAAAGACTTGAAGACAAGTTTGGATAAGGCTGGGGGGCAATGGGTTGACAAACTCTCTAATGTATTATGGGCTTACCGTACAACTACAAGAACATCAACTGGCGAGACACCTTATAATTTGTGTTTTGGTGTGTAGGCGATTATTCCGGTTGACATCAGTATCCCTATTCCTAAGGTCCAGATTTTTGATGCAACAAATAATGAAGAAAAACTCCGATGTCATCTTGATTTATTGCCTAAAATAAGGGAAGTAGCTTCAATCAAAAATGTTGTCTATCATCAACAGATCGCACGCCACTTCAATAGAAGAGTGAAGCCCAGACCTATCAACGTTGGAGATCTAGTTCTACGAAGTTTAGTATCTGCGGGAAAAGAACCACAACGTAACAAATTTTCACCCTTTTGGGAATGACCTTTTGTGGTGGTTGTTATGATTAAACCAGGAACTTTCAAGCTCAAAGATTCAGAGGGAAAAATTTTTCTGTACACTTAGAATGCTGAGAACCTACGAAGATATCATCAATGAATTTATGATGTAACATTTGAATTGAACTCTATATTTTGATGTTTCATATTTTTGTTAGAAAAAAATGATAAATCAAAATGATAATAGCAAGAAGAAAAAAAATTGATCCCAAGTGGTTTCGATTAGACCCGCTCCACACAGGTTAAGGGTATCGAGCCAAAAACTCTGACAAACAACCTCGGATAGGTCAAAATTTTGCACCTACTCCAATAAGTTAACGCCATGTAAATAAAACTTCGACAAAAAAAATCTTGATCAAAACTGCACCTACTCCACACAAGTTAACATCATCGAGCAAAACTCTGACAAACAACCTCGGATATGTCAAAACTTCACAGCTACTCCACACAGATTAATGTCATCGAGTGAAATTCTAACAAACAACTTCGGATGAGTTAAAAATCTTTGTTGGATTTTCTCTTAAAATATACAGGCTAACATCACTGAATAACTTTCTAACATACAACATAAATCAATAACAAATCAATTTAAACATTAACCATTTTATTTTAATATAAAAATCCAAAGCACTATGACACATACAAAAACATGATCATATTTCAAATTGAAATCCACATAAAATAAAAATATAATCAAATGATATCTACGGCTTCACTATTATCACCAGAGAAAGAGGAAGAAGTGCTCTCTACGTCATCACCTGGAGATGAATCTTCAGAAACCTGACTTGGTGAAAGGCCTTCAATATCTGCACCTGTTGATGAACGAGACGGGTCCCTTTCAGAAAACCATGAATAAAGCCTTCTTCAAGAAGCTGACGTTCCAAATCCTTCACCTCAATATCGTAGGTATGATAGCGAGCTTCTTGAACCCAATCCTGAATTATACTCTTGAAGGCCAAGGAATTTTTGAAGTTCTCTATAATCTTCAAGTTGGTGTCAATTTCTATATTATCCTTTTTAGAGATCTGTGCTAATAATGTCTTGTTCTCTGCCTCTAAAGTCTGTATCTTAGCATTGGCCGCTTCTATGATCTTCGTAGTCTGATTTATTTCAGCTCGTGCATCCACTACCTCATCGCGAGTTCTATCAACTTTCTAACGCTGAAATGAAAGGGAAGTCACCATAGTTGACAGTTAAGTCCTACACTCGGCTAATTGATCCTTTAAGGCTATAACTTCTTTAACCTTAGACTCGTATCATCGCTTATATTCACTATGAAGATATTTGATCTTCACAAACTCAGTATTCCATGCCTTCAACGTAGCATCTAATTCGAGCTCGATACTCACCTGAAAAAACAACAACACATATAATAAAAAAAAGAGAAATGGAGAGGAAAGAAAAAGAGAAGAAAATTTAAAAGAATGAAGATTTCTTACCAACTCCTCAGCACATTGGCTCTCACTGCATATATGATTTAACACTTCTTCCAGAATATAAATTTTTGACGGGCTCATTTCATAGTTCTTATCAAATGATCTGATTTGTGGGTAGGGCTGAGAAATTTACCCGAAGATCGTGACTTGCTCGAAAGTCGACTCGAATTTGGGCTCGAATCGAGATCGAGTCTAAGAAAACGACCGACTTCGAAATTTGGCTCAAATTATTGTCGAAGTTCGAGCGACATGGCAGTCGCGACGCGATCGGATCGAAATAATTGGGCGGGCCGCCATCCGTAAAAAACTTATAATTACGAATGGGGTTGCCGTCCGATCGAGGGAATCGTTAAATCAACGGGAGATGAATTTACTTTTTCTCTAATATGTCTACCGCCGAGTCCTCGACACTCAACGGAAGACTCGACTCTGACTCTCCGCCCTTATTCTCTTATTTCGTTCTTCTTGGCTCTCTCATGCCCTAATTTTGAAAGTTGGCGTGTCGCCGATATCGCCGCTGACTTCAATTCGATCTATTGTTGAGGTGTTTCTTTGTCACTAGCATCTTCGTTCGACCTAGCTTGTTCGATTTGTATGTGCTCGATTTGCTTCTTTGCTCCAGAATTACTACCTACTTGTTTCATTTCCTGATTCTGTAAGTATTTCATGCTATGAGCCTATGACTATGAGTCTATACTATGATGTCTGCTTCTTTCAATTATTTCCGTTATTCCATTATTTGAGGTTAGCTTCTACCTGGGATGTTTGGTTCTTCAATTGTTTGAGTTCGAGATTTTAAGTTGCTTTTGTTTTATTACCTAACTTCCAAGGGACCAAGCTCAACCGCCGGATGGTTTGTTATCTCGCTTCGTCATGCATGTGTATCTCTGTTTTCGGTTGCGACTTGCGATCCTCGGATGAAGTTATATTTTTTTACCGCATGTTAGAGAGAGGTTAGCCTTACTCGGTTTTGATTTCTGAAAGTTTCACACTTCTATAGTTGTAATGTGCAGTGAGAAATTGTTTTAATGTGCTATGTGCAGTGAAAAATTATTTTAATGTGCTAATTGCTATGCCCATTACACTATCCCTGAGGAGATGACTGATGTTTGCAATTGGCTTAAAACGAGTTTCATTTGTTTGATGTGATAGCAGTTTCATTTGTTTGATGGTTTTAAGTTAAACAATACATTTGAATATGATCATTTTATTGAAACATGTTCATATCGATATTATGTCTCTACTTTATCCGGCAAAGTTGATGGTTTAGTTTTGTGTTGAAACACTTGTAGTAATTATTGTTGTCATGCGCTTCAATTATGAGGATATTGCCTATTGCCTATTGGGAGTTGTGTTGTGATGATTGTAATATTGGGATTTTACTATGCACAATAAAGCTTGTCTTTCCCATGAAAAGCATTTTCTAAAAGTTGTAATGCTTGCATTTGCTGCCATAATTATTGACATTACTTTTTTTTCAAAAAAAAAGTTTACATTTTATTACATTTGTATTTTGATTTAAGAATGCATTGAGCATTCTATGAGTGACGATGTGATCGACATGAATGTTTTAAATTATTTAAAAATGATTTTGAGTATTGAATGACTTGGGAAGAATGCATCAAATTAATGAATCTTTTATGAAGTTTTTCATCCTCGATTTAGGAGATTGATTTGATCATTTCTAGCTATCAAGCATTTTTTATAGAGAGCTTGCTTCCCTTTATCTCTTAACTCTGCATAATGTTAGCGCTTTTGGTTTAAGCACGCATACACTCTTAAATTTCTATTTTGCATCATTGGTATATTATCTTGCAATAAATTATGTGTATTTTTAATCTATTGATATCTTGAGATTTTATTTGAAGTGGTGATGTAATTTCTTATGACACAATGACAAGTCCTTCAAAAGCAAATCTAATAATTCTTCAAGTCATCCTATTGATGATAATGCAACAACTCAATGAGAGAGGGAAATGTACCGAAACAAGGGTAAAGATAAACATCCGAAGTTTGACAACACTTCGAAATTATCAGTAACAAAAAAAGAGAAAGTGTACGTAAGTTTAAATGTAATTATTGTGAAATCTTATGTCAAACAAAAAAATTGGAATCACATCTCAATTAAGTGACACTTCAAGACAAATCACTATAGCAGGTTGATAATAAAGGAAAGAAGCAAAATTATTTGATCCAAGAAGTAGAGGATTTAGGAAGTTGATCTACTTTGTGTGTTTCATCTACTTATGATCATTATAGAATAAAAAAATATTGTAAGAAGATGATTATTGTTCATGAATATTCCTTCAATAGTTGAACATTTATGGTTCAATATCTTGATGAAATCAATGAATCCAAATTATTATAAAATTTCAAGATTTAGCATCGAGGAAGAGTGTATGTATGAAATTGAAAAGAAAAACAAAAAAAAGTTTGAAAGTTTTTGAGAGAGTTTCGATTACTAGTGATTGTTGGACATCAAATCAAACTATTGGTTATATGTGTCTAACTGTGTATTACATTAGTTATGATTGAAAATTACAGTCCAGGATAATTAGTTTTACTGATTTGAATCCTCCTCATAGTGGGGCTGTGATTTCTGAGGCAATTTCTAAAAGTTTGTTGCAATAAGATCTACAAAATAAAATTAGTACTATAATTTTGGACAATGCATCATCAAATGACGTAAGAAATTTAAATTTGAAAGCATTGTCACTAGAAGATCCGATTTTAATGATTTCTTTCATGTGTCATCGTATATTTTAAACTTAATGCATGGATTGAAAGAGATTAATAGAATAATTGAAAGGGTAAGAGAATCTATCTTATTTATAAAACGATCTCCAAGTCGCTTACATAAATTTAGAGATATTGCAAGACATATATTTTATCCACAAAGACACTTTGCATTGATGTGCTACGTTGGAACTCCACATACAAGATGTTAGTCGCCTTTTATTATTATAAGAATGTATTTCCTAAATAGCTTTGGTGATCTCAATTATATATGACTATCTTCTCGAAGATTAGTTTAACTTTGAAAGTAAGAGAAGCTTCAAATTTTTCATCGAATAACGAAATTTTTCGGTTCAACCTATCATACGCATAATCGCCAATCTAGTTCTAATCAAGAAAACATTGGATCGAGAATGTTTATCTAGTACTATTTTCATTTCAAACATGGCAAGTAGCATGAAGACTAAATTTGATAAGTATTGGACCTAGTGTTCAATGTTATTTTTGATTGCTTGCATTTTAGATCCTAGAATGGAATTATTTGTCATCAATTATTACTATCCACAAATATATGATTGTGCCATTGTGATTGAGAAGAAGGACAACGTCAAACAAAAATTTTTTGAGCTATACTCTTTTTATTCTGTTGATATGCAGCCTACGGGCAAAGAAATTATTGAAGCTTCCATCTCTCAAATTGAAATAGCCACAACTGAAGGTGGTAATGCTTCACATGATGATCTGGCTGGTTTGTATGATTTTATAGATTCTACCTTAGGCCCACAAGTCGATTTGGATATACCTTGATGAAGTTTGTGAAATGCAGATGATTTGATATTTTAGAATGATGGAAAATATCTGCCATGAAATATAAGACTCTCTCAAAGATGACCAAAGATATTTTTGCCATCCCAAGAATAACCGCTGCTTCAATCATCTTTTAGGGTCGCAGATTTCTTAGCGATTATAAGTTCAATTTCACCAGAACATTGATGCTTAGATGAAACCTGATTCGGCCGCATATAAATCATCAAAAGATCCATTGGTAATATTTACTTACTTTTTTTATTTTATAATGAAATTTTCTTCTATTCAAATATGAGTTTCATTTTTACTATTGTCGATTTCTAAGAGAACTTACTTATAACTGTACCTAAAAGCTTATCTATGGAATCACAAATATAAAAATCAGGTGATATCATTTCAATTATGCTCTCCTTTTTTTCTTTCTGCATATTTTTATTTTCAGTGAATATTTTGTGAGACTCTTAAATAGTTTGGTTATGTTATGTACTTATGTACTTATGATTCAGTGTGGTATCATGTAATATTTTATTATATATTTTCTACTGTGACTTTAATATTTTATGTTAGTGGCTAATAATATGATGTCCAATGATAAAATTAAAGCGAGATCTTTAATGGAGGCTTTGATTGATTTTTTATATTTCTAGTGGAATGATTTGATCGATGATCTAAATTTGAGACCATTTAATCATTTGGGTGACATACTTGATCGCCTTTAAGTTTTTATCTAAATTTCAAATTTTGGTTTGGCTTTACAAACATATATTACTTCATCTTACATTCTTACTACATTTTATCTACATGATGCTATGTTAGAATCCGAAAATATGAATTATTATATCTGAAGTCATATAATGTTGTTGCTTTGAATGATATTATATTGTTTTATCAATAAGTCTAAAGTTAAGAGATTATGGAACTATGGAAAGCTTTTCGACTTTGTTAGATCATGATCTGTTATGACGTTATATCTTGTTTTGCTCAATTAGTTTACCACTCTTAGTTAGAAAAATTTATTTAATGTCACCCTAAAAATTAACCAATCATCTCAATTTTTTGAGGGCACAAAAATCTATTACTTTTCTTTTTTATTTTGATTTTCGATTCTCCATTCTTTCACCAATAGAGAATTGTAATCTAGCTGTTTGGACAATGATGAGAAGTCTTGTTTTGCTATAATTTATTTTTTTCGGTTCTCCATTATTTCACAAAACCTATTTCTCACTAATTTTTTCTTATCTATTCATTTTCTCACAGGTTTTCGTTTTGGGTTCTATACTTTTAGTTATGAACCCATGGTCGACCTAAAGACTAAAGTGGGGTTATCATGGAGAAATTTTGATTTTTAATTTTGGACAATGAGAGAAGAGAATATATTTGTAATTTAACTTCAATTATTTTGCTTCATTATTGGTGTCTCAAGCCTCTCATGGATGGTAGAACCTAGAGCCTTTATTCGAAATGTTTGATTTGTGAGGTTTTGTAATTTTGTTAGAGATTTTTCTATCTTGTTAATGGTTTTGGCAACCCGGAGATTGGAGCATACAATTATCAGTGAAATATATAAATTACAAATTTCTATTAATCATATTGCTAATGCTTGAATGGATATTATTTTCTCGACTCAGTCTCACAAATAAAAGACAATTTAATATTTTTGTTATTTTTATTTAATTTAAATGTTATGTCAATCAGATCATTTTATAATTTTTTTATTATTGTTAGATGATCAAATATGAAATATCAAATGTATAATATTAGTGAGAGTTGTACAAATTTGTATTTATAAGAACATTTAGTTTTAATGTGAAATTATAATGTCATTGAAAATTTTATTTTTTAACTCAACCGCAGAAATAGTTGTTGTATGTTTACATTATATTATTTACATATTCAAAAAATTTATGAACCCTAAATTGAAATCGATTTTCGAGCCAATCAAGCCAGCTTGTTTAGATTTCGAACCGTCTCGTTTGGATTTCGAGCCGGCTCGTTTCACTTTCGAGTCGGATCGAACTCGATCTAGAATCGATCCGACTCAGCTCGAAATCGAAATCTTGAGCCAATGACTGATTCGAGTCGAATTTTTTTTTCGGTAATTATAATTCTCAAATCGGATCATATACACCCCTGTTTGTGGGTCGCCCGACCTTCTTCTCTTGGAGTTAATTGGTACACGTTCTCCTGCTGGTCGTTTGGAGGATACTGAGAGAACGGGATTAGATCTTTTCTTACTCTTATCGGACTTCTTCAACATAAGAGCATGGGACCTCCCAGTTTGAATTGAAAGACCAACCTTGAATATGGATTCTTCCTTCACATATTGATTAATATAACGGGTCTCATATCGAAGATCTTCGACTTTCACAATGTTAAGAGCCTTCAATATATCCTCTTCAGTCACTTGAGAGAAGGATATCTCTTTCAATTTTCCTTACTTTTCAAGAAGCCCCCATTCATTTCTTATAAAGAAAAATCTATTGACCCAATTTCTTGGAGGATCTTTTGTGCAAAAATCCAACCATTTACTCATATAAGATATTCAACCATGCACATCATAAGTGAATTTATACTTCTTCGCCAAAATCTCTGGAGTAAGCGTCGCACCACCCATTCTAAAGAAAACAATCATCCCAATAATGATTGTCATAGCTCGAAAATAAAATTGAGATAAACAAATCTCAAATACTGATAAAATGACGATCAGTTCAAGAGCCAAAGGAAATCAAAGGCCCGCAAGTAAGCTCATCTCATAAATAATAAGGTGCCCCGACGAAAGAGAATAACCTCGCTGCGATCTTTTAAGAGGAATAGCCACTAAATCATTTGAAAAATAAAGCTTCTTCCTGAAGATTATCAAAGTATCACTGTTGATAGTTGGCTTTACATCGTCGGATCTCTCCATCCTCTGATGCTTCCGCAACCCATCATCTTGTGCAATATTTGCTTGGGAATATTTAGACATTGGGATATCTGTGAAAAGATGCTCACCCATGAAAATACTTTGTATTTTTCAAGTTTGGAAGCGCGCTGGAGCCTGAATTTGGGATGCGCGCCGCCTAACTAGGTTAGTTGGAAAACTCGAGATCGGGGAGAACTGGAGCCTGCGAGGGAGGTCGACACCATTATACAGGTCAGTAGAGGCTACTAAAGAGAAGAAAGTGAAGACACCTGGAGCAATTCGCGCCACCTAATCAACACTGAAACCCCGAGATCGGGAGAACGGAGCGAGGCCACCGCTATAAGTGTCGAGATGCTACCAAAGAGAAGAAAATGGCTCACCTGAGCACCGGGGTTAGTTGGAAACCAGAGATGGGGAGAACCGAACTTCTTGAGGGTCGGCGTTATCTGGTCAGTGGAGGCTAAAGAAAGAAAAAAATTAGGCATGGGAACTGGTCGGGATGCACGCTTAACAGTCAGTTAAAACCAGAGTTGGGGAAGAATGGAGCTACTTGAGGAGTTGACACCGTTATATAGATCGATGGAGGTACTCAAATAGAAAGTGAAGCGCATTGGAACAATTCGGGATGCCGCTTAACAGGCGGTTAAAACCAGATCGGAGAGAACTAGAGCTTGCGAGTGGGTTGACACCGTTATATAGGTCAGTGGAGGCTATCAAAGAGAGGAAAGTGGAAGCACATTGGAGTCTGAATTCGGGATCTTGCATAGTTAGTTAAAACCAGATCGGAAAGAAGCTGGGGCTGAAAGGGGTATTAACAATCTGGTGGAGTGGAGGAAAGAAGAAGAAATGTACAAATTTTTCTTTACTCTTTGGAGGGTATTTATACTAGAAAAAATGAATTTTCAAATTCTTAAAAAATAATAAAAATAATTAAAGGAAGGCCCCATCTCCTCTTAATAAATGACCAAAATGCTCCTCTCAAAATCCTATAAATAGGACCCCATTCTTATCATGAAGGGGATGAAGGAGCTAGAAGCGAACTTGTGAGAAAGTTATGAGAGAAATAGAAGTTCGGTTAAAATCGTCATGCGATTCTCTATCGTCGTTCGATTGCCTTCATTCAGATTAGTGTTGCGTAACTGTTTGTTACCTTATTCTGGAATTTTCATTGTCAAGCTTTATTGCATACAAATTTGTAATCCCGTTATTGGGAGAATTTAAACTTTGTCTTTCAGGATATATAGTGAAATATTTTTCGGGTTAGTGATTTTTTTCCTATTTAGGATTTTTCACGTAAAATTTAAGTATCTTTGTTCTCAATATCTATGTGTGTCTGGATTTATCTGAGTTAAGGCGTAGTTTTATTCTATCACTATTGGTTTTCTGGCACACAATAATACATATGTGATGGCTGAGCTGATATTGTATGCTTCATATCTTATTCCTGAGTAAGTGGACATACAACATAGAAAAGATAAATAATAATAATTGAACAACATATCAACTCTAAGCAACCCGCATAATGCAGTTGCTTAGCAGTCAGGTTTGTAAAAGTAAACTTCTATTTTTGATATTTAAATGAATATGACTAACCATTACTTTTATATGATACTGATGGTGTATATTGGTCACTTGAAATATTGCATTTTGTATTTAAACCTAATAAATTTAAGCTTACTACTAGAACGTAATCCTTTTAGAAAGTCATTTTACTTCTACATTCTTACAGTCTATCTTTCATGCACCAATGCAGAGACTTCTTCATCACCATGGATTACTTGCTTCTGCTTGAGTGGTTTGTGCAACAAAATCGACCGAGGTTACTGGATGCTGTGGACCATATATTTTATCATACTAAGAAAACATAGCCTCTCTCCCTGTGTTTTAGAGCAAAACTCTCAAAAGATATCAAATATTTACGAAATTATTTCATTAAAATCAATTTTTTTAAATTCTGCTGCTAAATATTTTTGGAATGGGGGGATCATCATATGTTTATATCAAACAAATTATGACTGAATTCTCGGCAATCAAATCATGGTGAATTATGTACCAGCTGCAATAAGCCGTGGGCATCATTTGGGTCAACATGTATAAAATTTATATTTTTATGTTATCATTTTTTCTTTTATGTTCTTTTTCGCTCAGTATTTAAAAAGGTTTTACTTATCTATCAACAGCTACTGATGTAGCTTAGAACTTGACATTGATTTGGATTATCATTAAACCGAGTTACTTAATAAAGAAATGCTACAATAGGGATTTTACTTTATATTTTCTGTGGTTACTTCAGGTGCTGATGATCTGGGCATCGCAATGGATGACTCTAACAACTCTGATTCTTAAAAACAGTTTTTATTATAAATTTTTTTGAAAAACAACTAAAAAATTAATAATCAGATGCAATTACATTGCTTTTTGGTTACTTTCTGAAAATCAAAACAACATAAAGTATTCCAAATGCACCTTATGTCCTTCATATTGATTCACGTTTTTAAAAACCCTTCTCTTAACTCCGTAATATGTTTTGAGAAACCATTGTCGCTCCTCAACTTGGTTTCCTATCTTCGAAGAAGCCAATTTTTATTAATTTAACTTGTTTGATATTTTTTTATTTCAATTTGAATAAAATTAATTTCTTATGATAAAAAAAAATATTACCCTTAAAGTTTTTCTCATTCAAGGGTTATCATTTTTCAACATTGTTAAGACCCTCATACATTGGAGAGCTAGAGAAGGATTGAAAGGGTGGAGGTGACATTACAATGTCTGGGAGATTGCAATTTATCAAATTCATTTTCTATTGGTCCTTCTATGAGCCTCTGTTGGGAATCTTAGCTCTATCAAGAATGAGCCTATTTCTCAGTTTATATTGGGTATTCCCATTTGTCATGCTTCTCAAGATCAAGTATTTTGGAATGGTTTATCCTCTCCTAACTTCAATGCTTTCTTCCACAAAACATTATGCCTATTTCTCAGTTTCTTAGTGTCAATTTATTTTGCATAAAAATTATGCCTTAAGGTTCTCGGTATTCTCCTGATTATGCTTCGTTGATTGGATCAAAATGGTTGACAATCTAAGGCTTCCCATGGGCTGACTGTTTTCTTCTTAAATTTCTCTCAACTCCTTTATTATATTGGTGAATTACTGTGAGCTAATGCTATCACTTTCCTTCTTAATCGTTGATTGTTTGGCTTATCACATTTGGAAGGAAAGAAAAAGTCATATATTTGACAACCATTCCTGAAGCCTAATCTCTATCTACAACCAAGTTAAAAAAAGCCATTTCCTGCAAGGTTCGTTCTGGAAGAAGAAAGAGGATATCTTATTATTTCGATTAACATGGCTTTTCTATACCCGTATCTTGGGTGGAATTTCATTCTGGGTTTCTCTCTTATTTTGGACCACACGATGATGCTAACTAATGATAGTCACTCTGAACATTGTGTTTGCCTACACTTCCTGGCTTGTGGATCTTTATCTAAAGCTCATCGGATGGCGTTAGCAACGCTTATTGGATGGTTTTAAGTAACTTGAGCTTCTCCTTCAAGCTTGTTGACATTTCCTTCGACTGAGTTCGAGCTTTTGGTTTGATAGCCTTTTATTTAAGTTTTCTTTGAACTTTATATTGTATATTTTTGTCATTAATATAGATGCCCCCCCGCCCCCCTAAATAAAGTGAAGGTGAAAGGAGAGGTCACACCAATTTTATGATTTCTTTTTGAATGATTAGATTTTCTTTTAGATAAAAAGTTAGATTATTTTTCAGTGAAGATGAGTTGCACGCTCCATCACTATTAGAGAAGAAGCAGAAGAAGACTGAAAGAGGTAAAGATGAGAGCTCTCCTCTATCGCTTTCATCTGTCATTATCACTGACGTCCAAAATTTTCAAAATACTTTACATTACATTTATTTTAATCAAACAGAAAAAAAAAAAACTCAGGAATTTATAAAACTTTCAACCAAACAACCTAAAGTAATTCAAATATATTGCATTCTTTTTACACTGATTCTTTTTTCAAGCAACCAAACAGCCCCTCAGATAAAAGTTAGATTATTTTTCAGTGAAGATGAGTTATGCGCTCCATCACTATTGGAGAAGAAGTGGAAGAAGAATAAAAGAGGTCAAGATGAGAGCTGTCCTTCATTTAGCATTATTTAAAAGACGTGATTTTGTATAAAAAATGATTGGAGAGAGTGAAATAGATGATATTAGGAGCATGAGAGGAGAGGCAATCCTCACATCAAAAGAAGTGGAAGAAAATGGAAGTTGATTGAAGCATTGATAGTTCTATTATTAATGGAAGAAACTGCATAAAGAGTAACTCAAATATCAAAAATAAATAAAAAAAGATTTTTTATTTAATTATGAACTTAAGTGAAGTATAACCTAAGAGATCTACATAATGGAAATCCTTCATAAAAATTTCCTTAATGCCCAAAGACCAAAGTTCGTGTGGGTATTATGATGAGTGCAGAGAAACCTGCATTCTGATTTGTTTGGGAAACTTATTATTTATTTTCTTTTTTAAATGCCCATTAATTTGTTTCATGCCCAATTTTTCAAAAATAAATAAATAAGTCGAAGTTGTTATAAATTAAGTGGCAATTTTAAATCAATTTTATTTTTTATTTTTATTTTTATAGTATGTTTAAAAACATGTCTATTTAATATATATTTTTAAGTATTTTTAATTTTTATTAAAAATAAATAAATTACATTATTTTTAAAATATTCAAATTAATTTTTAGGTGCTTTTAATGTTAAAAATAAATCAATATCATCAAACATATTTTACTTTGAAATAAAACATAAATAAAATAAAATTAATTAATTAAAAAAAGTGATCCCAAACTGCCCTAAGAGATGGATGACACTGCAAAATTTATATAAAAAAAAAGAGTTAGAAAAATGAATTTTGTGAATGTTATGAAGTCTTTTTTTTTCTTGTTGATCAATTTGGTTGATTTAATTTTTCATTACTATAATATTTTATTAATCTACATATATTTTTTTCAATGCATTTTTTAAAAATAAGTAAATTACATGCAAGTTCCTTTAAATGCAAAGAAATTGCTTAATAAACCTCTTTCGTTGTCATTTTTTTTAGTAAAGTCCTTATTAATTTGCTAATTGTCTCAACTTAATTTTTGTCTTGTGAGATTTGCTAAACACATTCCAATTATTCAAGCCGACACTAAAAAGGAGGTTAAGAGTATTTTTCATGTAATTATTTATTTTGATTTGATAGAAAGAGAATGCGGTACACGTCAGACAACTATTTCATATCAAAACAGCAATATCTAAATACGTATGTGACAGCTGAACCAATGCATTTAATTCCTAATTATTAGGAGGAGTTTAGATTATCCTTCATAAGTATTATAAATTCAATATCATAAGCACAATTAAATTAACTTACTTAAAATTAAATAATAATAAAAAAAACTAAAAAAGGACTTATCACTCGAAGTCAAAAGTTTGTTGCAACGAAAACACATGTTTCAAAAATATAATTAGTTTTTTTAATAGATATTTGTAATTTTTAATCATCGATTTAAAAACAAAAATTAAATATTTTTTAAAAATTATATTTAAATAAGAAAGAAAAACTTATATACATATCACATAATATATATATATATATTTATTTATTTATTTATTGAGTTCAAGAAGAATTTGAACATTATTAATCTTATTCATGCTTGTTTATTGGGTTTTCTGTTGAATTTGATTGTGTAGTAATTGAGTTTTTAAAAAAAGTCATGCAATTAATTATACATTTCAAAAAATTGAAAAATTTAATAAAAATGTACATATTTTATTATGTACTATTTAACTTGCTTGGTGAGATTTAATTATTAATTAAAATTTTTAAAAATTCAACGCTCTTATTGATTTGATATTTCCATTGCATGTATACATAATTTAAAATAAAAAAATATATAAAAATAAAAAAATTATATAAGTGCATGAAATAAATTACCAAATAAATAATTAAGTCATCATTAATTAAATATTTAACAGAGTTTCTATTGAATTACTTGTTAAATAAAAAATAGTATATTCACGAATATAATTGCACAACTTTCTCATTTATCTGCAAGCCTCCAAAATTTTATTTAAATCTCTTTAACTTATAAATAAACCAATACAAATAAGCATTTACGAGAGCTTTTTTTATTTTATCAAATGCATTTATTCTCTTACAGCACTAACGTAACAATCATTGTTGCTCCAACCTTATCAACTTTAAAAATATTAGAAATATATATAATATTTATTTATTTTAGTAGTGGAGAACACATAAAAGTATAATTTTATTAATTATTAGTTATTAATTGTTAATATATTTAAGCTCAAATTAATCGCAAAAAGCATAACTCTATCAACCTACAAGACACTTTTGCCTAGTGGTTGAGAGCTTTGACTTTCAACCGAGAGATCTTGGATTCAAATTCTTATACATGCATTATCTATGTGAATTTGCTATTAAATTCACTAAATATCTAAAAAAAATAAAAAATAAAAATAAAAATCTTTATTAGCAACCCCAAACTGCTCTATTTAAAGCTATGTTTACATTTGTAGGAACCTTTCACTTTCGCAAGCATGCTCACGCTTGTGTTTAAGATAAGAATTGTGGGGGTGCTAATTGGATTGGGAGAGAGAAGAGTTCTAAAAAGTTATAGCCATCAAAATAATTTGGGATGAACTCTTTCATTCAGTCATGAATAAAAAGAAACTCAGATTTTTTTTTTTTTTTAGATATTTGAGCGAATTTAATCACAAATTCACATAAACAATGCATATGAAACTTTTCACTTTCGCAAGCACGCTCAGGCGTGTGTGTTTATGATAAGGATTGCGGGGGTGCTAATTAGATTGGAAGAGAGAATTCTAAAAACTTATAGCCATCAAAATAATTTGGGATGAACTCTTTCATTCAGTTATGGATAACATAAAATTCAGATTTTTATTTTTATTTTTAAGATATTTGAGCGAATTTAAGATTAAAATTTACATGGCACAACAGGTGTATGTAATTGAGCCCAAGACTACGATTGAATGAAAAGTTTCTCAACTACTAAAAGTAAGATGACTTCAATGAAACTCAAATTTTAGTTATAACTTATCAATCAAGTGTTTTTCAAACCAATCAAAGAATCTATAAAGTAACCTTCAAAGATACCTGGTACTGAAATGCTAAAATTTAGCTGGATTGATAATCATTTGAGTTCATTTAACTAAATGGCGAAACAAAGAAAGTTTGAATATAAATCAGTTCATTTATTTATTTTTAAAACATGATGCTTTGTTATTATTCTACAAGCAATTGTTGAAGTTTTGGTATTTATTAGCTTTATGATAGTTTGCAGGTTATTTCATTAAAGTTTAGTTGAATGCCACTGGTTAAATTATTTATATAATAGTAGTAGGTATTACTTCTACATATTTATATCTTGTTCTATATTTTTTAATTTGTTTGTTAAGTGACTTAAGTACTCATTTAGGTAAATCAAGTACAAGTAATATTTATTGCATAAGCATTTAAATAAATCAAAAACCAATAAATTTGAAAGCTCAACTTGAGAAGTAGAACATAAACAACTTAAAATATGATGGAGGGATTTGTCATTAACTAAATATTTAAAAGTAAATAGAATTCAAGATTTAGAAAAAAAAATTTAAGCACTCAAAGGATAAATGAATTCAAAATGAGACCTTTATATTTTAAACTTACCAACACTCTCTCTCTCTCTCTCTTCAAGAATGATTAAAAATGAGTTATTTTTATAATAAGCTATTTATTCATATATTCACCAATATTTAAATCTAAATTTTTCAAAAAATGAAGCCAGACCTCGACCAACTAAGTTATCTAAGTTATGACTTCCTTAGCTTTAAAAGGGTTACCAACCAACAAAATACACATTGTATTCTATATCATGTCTGCCTTAGCTAACTGTAGCAGTATTTCTTCTTTACACAACAGGGAGTGCTCAGGCAATAATAGTATCCCATGCGAATATTATCCACTGCAATCGTCTGAAACTACTAGCAGTGACCCCATTAATTACCCAGGGTAAATTTTGAGTAAAAAATATCTGAAAATGATCTTAAGGATCTAAAAATAATATGAAAGACATCTTTGGGGATAAAAAAATAAAGCCTAGATAAATATGAACAAGAAAAAAAAAAGGGTAGTTTGAAAAGGAATTTCAATTGGTGAAAATGTACCGCTAAGTGGGGATGTACAAGGAAAATCATAAATTTTCGACAGTCTAATATGTTAGAAATTATTTAAATTTTATCAGAAAGTACTATTTCTAACAATTTTTTCTAGCAAACAAAATATATCGATAGAAAAACATACAACAGAAAGAAATATAAATTTTTTTAAAATAAAGTTCAAATAATCTTAGTGTCATTTTTGCAGTTTCTCATTCGAACAATAGGGCACTTCAATTTATACAAATTATTTTAAGATTTGTATTTGATCAAATGAAATTTTTTTAACAATGTACCAACAATAATATATGATTTATCATGACTATTACTATTCATATCAATTCAAAAATTGTCCAAAATTTTCAAATATTAGGTTAAAAGATGTTGAAGCGAGACGAATTGGTGATAACGCATCGAAATGTAACAAAATAATCGCACCAATCATTTCCATTTCATTGCTATGAATTATAAAATATTAGAACATAAGTATATAATTTTAATGGAATCTTTCTCTTTCGCAAGAAGGCTCACGCGTGCGTTCAGGAAAAGGATGGCGGGGTTCGACCGTTGGATTTTGGCTGGAAGACAGAGAGAAGAAGCCTTCTAAAACCCTATAGCCACCAAATAATTGGGAAGAACTCTTCAATCCATTCATTTATGGATACCTTCTAGTTCTGGATTTTAAATACAGCTATACAATTAATGCCATCTGCCGCTGGGTCCCACTTACAACAACAAGTCTTTATACCATTAGGGTGGTCATGTCATTCGCCTCCGTTATATTGTATATATCAAATTCTCTAATATCAAATTTTTTAATTTAATCGTTTTTTTATAATCTCTTACCTTTTTTACCAAAAGATAAATCTGCATCCATCTCTTAACCGATTGTAGGATGGACGTTTTATATGACCAAATTATCTAAGTTGACTCTCTCTAATCTCATCTGCTGCTGGGTCCCACTTATAATTTATAAATTCTAACCCTTCAAAAATATCACCTCTCACCCAGCAAGACTCGAATATTTCCGCTGTCAATTCCTATCAACAAGAGCACGTGATACACACGAGGTGCACCATACCGCACGAGAGGATAGCCGAGTGGTAACAACCAAAGAATACAAATATAGATTCATGCACTCATCAATTACGGGCGGGCCAAAGTGGGCCAAAGAAGTAACTCTCAGTCTTTACCCTATAGACCTCATGAAAAGAAAAAAATTAAAAAAAAAAGTAAAGACTGGAAGACATCAATCAAGTCCCCAGTCCACCTGTTGCCAGCTCAGAGGAAAACACCTAATAGTCTTCTCTTAAAAATCTGAAACCACCGCCAATCATTGCTCTGCTCTTCTCTACCTTTAAAAGGGTCTCAAACCCAAGCTGACTAAACCCGCAAGAGAAAGATATACATCATACTGCTACTGTTCTCTATATCATATGGCTGCCTTCGTTTTTCCATACAATAGTTCAAGTCTAGTACAATTTATTCTAGTTTCATGCGCTTTGATAGCTATTTCTTCTGCTGGTAATTTCAATCAGGAGTTCGATATCACGTGGGGAGGTGGCCGTGCGCAGATACTAAATAGTGGGCAGCTGCTTAAGCTTTCTCTGGACAAGGCTTCGGGTTCTGGTTTCCAGTCTAAGAATGAGTATCTATTTGGCAAGATTGATATGCAGCTCAAATTGGTTCCTGGGAACTCTGCTGGCACAGTTACTGCTTACTATGTATGTGGAGCTCATTGCCGATAATATAAATGTTTGATAACAATATATTTTTGCCTAAAAAAAACTAATACTTTTGTTGAATTTTTAGCTTTCATCACAAGGACCGACTCATGATGAAATAGATTTCGAGTTCCTCGGAAATCAAAGTGGAGAACCCTACACTCTGCACACAAATATTTTTACGCAAGGCAAGGGGAATAGGGAGCAACAGTTCAAATTATGGTTTGATCCAACCATTAATTTTCATACATATACTATTATATGGAATCCCAGACATGTTGTGTAAGTGAATCATATATATATATATATATAAAAGCATTTGAATGGGTTTAATATATAACATTTGAATACTGATCATGCATGAATTCTTGTCTGAGGATTCCAGATATATGGTTGATGGCACGCCAATAAGAGTTTTCAAGAATCTTGAATCAAGGGGTATTGCATTTCCAAAGAACCAGCCTATGAGAATCTATTCTAGCTTGTGGGATGCCGAAGATTGGGCGACAAGGGGCGGGCTGATCAAGACTGATTGGAGTCAGGCTCCATTTACTGCCTCCTATCAGAACTTTGTAGCTGATGCATGTATATGGTCCTCTGGTACCTCTAGTTGTGCTGTAGGTGTGACAAGTAAGGCATGGTGGAATCAGGACCTTGATTCAACGAGCGAAGAACGACTGAGGTGGGTCCAAAAGAATTACATGATTTATAACTATTGTAGTGACACGAAGCGATTCCCTCAAGGTTTTCCTCCAGAATGCTCAGTAGCTTAGATTTTGTGCGCTGGGTGGGATGTGGAAGCATATTTTTATTTCAGTTTGAGGTCATCTGAAGTCCTAGAGGGCACTTGTTGGGAATTAATTACTGTATGATTTGTCAAAGTAAAATAATGTGTTGCAATGTACAAAGATCAAGAACATCATCTGTAAAACTATGGAAGTTTGATAAATATAATTTCTACAAATGTTCTGCTCTATTACTGTTGTACTATTTCCTTGGATGCACACTTCCAATATTCAAGAAAGTAAATTGATTTTAAACAAGATAGAAGTGTAAGAATACAAGAATCTGTACTAGTAGATGGAACCATGTCCTAAATAGGAAAAGCAAATTACTAACCCCAAATGTCGGGAGACCATGAAAGAGCTCGAAAATCTGATTAAAAAACGAGAAAAATGGAAATATTAAGAAACAATAACCATATAAACAAGCATAAAGTTTGAACAAGAAAATTATCTCTAAAAAAATATTAGATCTCACATTGTCACATCTGATCACAAGGATCAAATCTTAAAATAGATGAAATAGAAGAATCTCCACATATCATCACACTTATCCCAAACAAGGAAATCTTTCATATCCAAATAATAATTGCAATCATGTCATAAATCATTTTAAATGACTCAAATTTCTCATATCTATTGATAGAAAAAATATATATATATATTACTAACAATTTGCTAACAAATTCAATGGCATTGATTACAGCAATCTTAATAAGATACTGAAATCTGAAAACATAAATAAGTATAATATTATGATAAAATAAAAAATTCAAAATTTATATTCACATTTATTCCCCTCATTGCAAAACACTGAGTGGTAATGGTGACTTCAATTTACTAGATTAATAAATATGATTAATAAGTAACTGAAAATGATGAAAGTTGTTAATGTATGATTTAGCATGAGTATTATAGTTCATGTCAAATATGTAAAACAAAAAATTTACAATGAGTATTATGGTTCCTGCCATATAATGGTCAATCAAACCAAAAATGTTCAAATATTATGTAAGAAGAACAAGTTGAACTCAAATGACTAAGTGTGGCTCAATATTGATTGGATAATAGTAATTTGTGTTATATCACCTACTGCTTTGTAAAGTATTTTCTTACAGGTTTACCACTCTATAACAGCCATCAAATGAAGTCCATTTTCACTAACTTGCATAGAGAATCACTCACTTGGAGGATAAGCCTAAATTGCAGGAGATGATAATTCAAGTGAAAAATCAAAGACTCCAAAGCCATCGTATAATATAGTATGAACAATTTGATTTTCAATGTAAATTGATCGAGTAGATTTACCAAAAATCCCAAAGATAATGAATATATATTAAAATTAATTGCTTTTTATCTACATTTTCAAAATATATTTTAAAATTTTAAAAATATTTCATAATTTCATGGATTTATTTGAGTTCATTTTTTATTTATTTGACTTATGTCAAATTCATTTATATTAAAAAATACTTTAAATATTATTTTATTTGTAATCATGTGCCTAATTGGTTCATCATTATGATGTTTATCACCAACACATATTAGCAAATTTAATTGATTAATACTATTTCATTAAATTTGTTTAATTGAGTTAATTAAATGGTAATCATATTTAAAAAGGTAAATATTGTACTTAATTAATTTGGTCATAATTTTTATTCTTTAAATCCATTAGTTTGTTTAAATTTAAGACATGTATTAATTATAGATTATGATTTATACTTATAATTATATTTATTAAAATATCAAATAAAAATAATTTACATTTCTTCCATTCCCTACTTACCTAATCGCACATCACATGCACACCGGAGCGGCTCTAATATAACAACAATGCCTCAATGTATATAAAATTGTATTCCCAATAATAGGCAAATCACATTTAACACTTTTTTAGTCATTAAGGTTGCGGCTATATTTGGAAGGAAATTTTGGGAGTTATTTTAAATGTTATTTTTATACTTATAGTTATATTTATTAAGTTATCAAATAAAAAGATATTTACATTTCTTTCATTCCCTACTTATCGATAATCACACATCACATGCACACAGTAACTAGGGGTGTAAACGAATCGAGCTTGAGTGAGCTTGACATGTGTTCGTGTTCGGCTCATTAAGGAATTTTTTGTTTGAAATCGGCTCATCTTCGAAATAGCTAGTGAACAATGTGTTCATATTCAACTCGAGAATTTATTCGTGTTCGGCTCGAATTGGCATAAACTATATGTTTTGAATATCCTCCTTGAAACAAAGCTTTCAAAAATCAAGTAACAAAACAGATAAATGTAGATAGTAAATCATAAACACCAAAATATACACGACATCACAAAATCAAACGGAGAATAAGCAGTTCAACATTTGACCGCACATTCCAACAAGAAATTAAACACCAAAAATAAAAAATCCGAGAAATTTCAAGAGCATTTTTGAGTCATCTAGAACTCACAATATTCTCCATATCTTAATCACTTCACAAATTAAAAAGAGAAACTGCATAGTAAAGATTTATCTAATAAATCTATTCCGACCGGAAGAGAACCAGAAATAAGAGATAAGCGAGTCTTGAGAGGCAACTCAGGAAGGTAGGCAATGGAGAAAGTAATAATTGATACCGAACCCTAGAGAAGCAGAAATCGCGATCGGACTTCCGCGATTTGGCTCTTCTCGTGGATTGCAGCGTTGCAAGAATCGCAAGTCGTGCTCTCGCAGAGAAGGGAAGGGGATTGGGGACTCGCAGTCGCAAGATTAGAGCAACAGCAGAAATATCAATTTTTGAATCGATAGTCGAGACTCAAAATGAGCCGTGAGCCGTGAACCTCGTGACCCGTGAGGTTAAATATGTAGGGTTTAGGATTTAGAAAATCTGGACCATTTATTTAAAGATTATAGATTTTAATGGTTATGATTTCATCCAAATCATTAAATTATTTTTATTTTATATAATATATCTAAATTTATTTAATTTAAACATTATTAACTAACTCAAATATTCAAATAAATATAAATTAATTAATAAATATTTAATGATATAACATATATAATTTTTATATAATTATTTATAAATATTTATTTATTTTGACCCAAACCAAGTCGAACAATCGAAAGGATTGTTCAGATTTAGTTTTATATATCGGCTCAAAATATTTGTGTCCTCCCTACTTCTTGAATGAGTAACACTAAATGCTCACTAACAACGAGCTTTTTTGACAACCCTAATAGGAACAACTCTAACATAACAAGAACAATGTCTCGATATATATAAAATCTCATTCCCAATATTAGTCAAATCTCATTTAACACTTTTTATAGTCCTTAAGGTTGCTACTATTTTCGGAAAGAAATTTTGGGAGCTACTTTAAAAGTTATTTTTATAGTAAATTAAGATAACTTTTTGCCTATATAGAGAATATTTTGAAGGATGTTTATGGCCTATTTAGGATCAATTTTTTTTTGTATTTTTCTTTTTGTTTTTATGTTATTTTTTAAAAAATATTTCTTTGGTACAATTTTAAGTTCTTTTATTTTTTTTTTGTTTTTAAAAACAAATCACATTATTTTTGAAAACAATAAAAACAATTTTTGAATGTTTTTGAGTGTTTGAAAATATAATCATTACCATCAAATATATTTTATTTCAAATTAATGTAAAAATAAAATAAAATAAAATAAAATATATAAATTGAAAATGATCCCAAACTATCCCTTAACTATTGCAATATCATTTTAAAAGGGCTTAAATGCTTTATATTTTTTGGAGGAAAAAATCAGAGAAAAATAAAACATTCATTCTTTGAGGCATCCATTTAGTTGATATTTCATTACATTCACTATCTAGAATTATTGCAAGATCTTTTTCATTTATATATTTTCAGTCTTTCATATTTAAAATTGGAATGTAAAAAAATAAAAATAGCTGATGGTCTTATGTAGAGCTTTGGTATAGGCTTTTCTTATAAATCTTTGTGGTTTATGCTCAGTAAAATTTGATGATGCTTTGGTGTACAACTCATAGTAAGGCGTGTTTATCATTGTTCGAAGTATTGGGTACTCATTATCTTTAACGAATACGATATAAAACGTTTTCCACTTTCTAAAAGAGTAAAAATGTAGACTTATAACTACAAATCTGAAGTAGTGAAATACAAATTTGTGTGGGTATTAGGTATGAAGGTAAGTTGATTGAGTGTTGATGTAAAGTGGATGACACAACAAATGGGAGTTAAGTGATACTCTTAAAAAAAATTACATTTAATAACTTAAAACTTTTACAAATATAGCTAATGAAAACTTAATCAATATGCAAAAGCACATATTAGAAACAAAGATATTAATGTAATAAAACTCACAAGATATACCAAATATGATCTTAGATATAGGTTTGAATTTACTAAGAAAATAATAATTGAGAAATGTAACTATGATGCTCACAATAAAATAATTAACTCAAGTACAAAACTTGCAATGTTAATTTCACAAAATCAATGTAATCACAATAGTAATCTACACAGTATATGGTGATGAAGTTTGCTTATGCTAACATGAGAGTTTATAATTTTGAGCATAATGAATTTGATTTATTCAATACTATGGCATAATACATAGTATTTTAGCAATCACCCAACTATCATGTAAGTCTAAGCAATACATGTGAAAAAGCTAGCCAAGTGTAAGTAAAAGTAAGGTAGTAAAGCAATTAACGGCGCTACAAATTTTGGTCAACCCCAAAGCATATGCCATGGTTAGTCACCACCCAAACTATGATTCCACTCTCTCATTATATGCACAAATATTTCCTTCAATGGTACGGAGAAACCTTACAGATATACTGTACTTTTGAATGAGTTTAATAGAATGTACCTTACGCTTACAAACTCTCCGGCACAAGCAAGCATGAACTTGAAAGCACAGCCACAGAGATGGTACACAACAAGGTACATGGGGACAAGCAACAAGTGTGAACACTCGAGGGAGAACAAGATATATGATTTTGTTGACCTTGACTAATACTGTTGAGTAAGCTATTGCATATCAGAGTATTTTATTAGTAAGTCTAATGAAATGTGGAGCTCTAATAATTAGAATGAGTTGGCATATCTTTTCTCTTTAATATTATATTAATTCATTAGGGTTAATAGAAAACATGAAAAAAAATGGAGTTAAGAGGGAAAAACATGTGCAATTGAGTGTGTGTGTATGTATGTGTACACACACACACACACAGAGAGAGAGAGAGAGAATAAAAAAATTTGTAAAATAGAAAAGATGCGACTATAAGGAGTTAGAAACATAGAAGATAAGAGGCAGATAGAGATCAAGATAGAAGGAGAGTTGAGGAGGATGCTTGGCACTCAAAAAGTGAGGAGATGGAAATCTTGAGATTAGGATTATATAAGAGTAATGGATTAGTGTTTAAACAAATAAGGAATTAACTTGGAATGATGCTTATAGTATAATCTTAGCCTTGGGAGTTATTGGTTTCATGATCAAGGTGTACGAACTCTTGAGAAAATGACCAGAGAACTAATCATTATTCATAAATTTGAGAATAATTATCCATAAAATTGATTGGAATAGGAATCAATTTGCGTAAAAGGAATCTGAACAAACATTTCAATATTGTATGCCAGTGAACGCTGTAATTTCATGACTAAATAAATTTTAGAATTTAGAGTGAACTAAAACAGTTTTTCTATTGTCATGAAAAATAATAAGCTGCTTAAAAAATATTGTAAGAAATGCTAACCTACAGTACAGATGGCGAGTGGTAATAATAATATCATTCTCATGGCCTCATTATTACTACTTAAATAACATAGAAACAACTTGTTTGACTAATAAAAATCCATTAACATACAGCAACAAGTAGACTATATTTGGTCTCATATAGCAACCATTTCATGGATATTTAAGTTGCAATGACGCCTGACTAGAATGCAGATGAGGTGGAGGATAAAACTGATAAACTCCAGTTGAATCTCATGAACAAACCAGAAGGACAAACATGAAATATGGTTTACCAAAGCTGTTGCTAAGATCAGAACATTAAATTTGATAGATTCATTACTTGCTGCATGGTCTTACAAAAGACGCAAAGAAGATATGAAAGTACCTGGATACCCCCAACTTAAAACTTCTGATATCAATCTTCATCTTGATTCCTGTCGTTTCTCTTTAGCCATATAAGCCATATACAACAAATAGTATACCGGTTAAGTTTATACTTGCTGGTGGGGAAAGCAGACTTACATTTCTACTTTCACTACAATGAAGAGTTTATCATACATAGATGCACGATGCTATTGGCTCCTAAGTTTTTTGGCGAAGGGTCTATGAGAGATTCTGCATTACTAAATTGTATGAATAGTTTAACTGAATAATTTAGAGGGCCTCAGCAAAAAAAATGAAATTACAGCATCGATATCCTAAAAAGATAGAATTGCATGTCTTTCTAGGCATCCTTTTTAATACATTTATTTTGTGGTTTGGATGAATGGTCGCTCACAGAAATAAACTTCCATGTATCAGTTTTGTAAGACAGCAGACTGTTATACTTGAAAGGATAACATCTAAATAAACATACTTCTAGGAGAGTAAATGCAAATTGAACCATTTTCATTTTTATGCACATGAATGTTCTATTTTGTTTAATAAATTCATGTAAAATCCCCAGAATTTTCTAGAAATAATTTGCATCATGTTCAGAACAAAAATACTTCCCTCTTCAACAATGTAAAGCAGGAGCTTGGTGCCATTTTTGCTTTATGATAGAAGATTATGATAGAAGATACCAAAGAATGGATGCTGCATAAACAATTCAGTGCGATAACTTTACTTGGTAAAATAAGAAATACTAACCAAATTTATATATTTCAGACATAAAAGGTCCAAGGTGATGAGCAATTGAAGCCACTTAGAAAATACATTAATATCCTTCTACTATGTAAACCAAAAAATTGAGAAAAAAATGATACCACGAAAAATAAATATCACAAGATGTACATTTCATCAATCAATAAGCCTATCGCCAGTACCCCACTGGACAGCAAGAAAAACTGAGCACCTGTCAGATGTACCGCAGGTCCTAAATCTGCATGCATAGTAAACATTAACATGTGGCTAGAAAAAGAAAATGGAAAGGGAAACCACACTCAAAACTAGGGGTGTTAAGTGAGTCAAGCCAACCCAAACTCGACACAATAAATAGCTCTTGAGTCAAAGCTCGATGAGCTAGCAAGCCAACCTCAAGATAACTCCAATTTGACTCATTAACTCACGAACCAACTCACTTAATAAAGATTAATATAAAATATACTTAAAATATATTAGAATTCAAGATAACTCCAATTCGACTCGTTAACTCACGAACCAACTCATTTAATAAAATTAATAAAAATATTTAAAAATTATATCTCATTCTCTCATATAAACTAATTTCTTATTATATTACTTATTTATCATTTTTATAATAACAATTGCTTGAATCAAAATTATTTTATTTCTTCCATACTAAATGAGTCAGCTCATGAGCTAACTCAAACTCGTGGAATAAAGCTAAAGCTTGAGCTCAAATTCAATTGATTAATCAAGCTCAAGCTCAATCCTCCAAATGTGACTTTAGCTCGGATCAACTCGTTTACACCCCTACTCAAAACCATGCATTATTTATACTACTCATATTAGTCTCATCCAAGTAAAAAAAGATGATGATGAGCAATGCAAATAAAAAAAGGGCTGCATAAATACACAGACAACAAATGTGTATATATAGACACACACACACACACACATATATATACAGATATATATTTTTGAGACAAGAAATACCACTAAAACAGTTCCATGCTTTACAACTATGTGGAAGAGTCCTTTAAACAGAAATGAAATCAAGCTATAATGCTTGATGGATACACATTCAACAATCCAATAGAATCAAGTGACTTGGACATTACAGTGATAAACCTTCAGCAAAACAAAACTAAGCAGAACTTTCCTGAACACTATGACGTCCCAGATGATTAAATTGGGCATTCAAAAAGTGGAGAATGTTATGCTACACCAAGATTCAGAAGCCAATTTGCAGATAGAGATGGCAAACTCTTGCTACAGATGCTTCAAGAATGGTTCGTTCTAAAATGTCTTTAATAGATTAGAGAAGTCAATTATTCTGGAACCAAGAAAACCTATTGAAATCTCCTTTGGCGGTCACATGCCAATAATTCTGCAGAAACAATGGGGCAGGGATCTTCGCTCATAAAATTGAGATCCATGAGTTGGCTTAGATCATATAAATATAAAAGGAAACTTCGGTTTTATTCAAACAATCCAAACAAGAAGTCCCTAGAATAATTAATTTATCATCCCGTTAACAAGAGACCACTTCATGTTAGCAATACAAAAATTTCTTTGACAACCATTTCAGGCTAGTGTTTGGACTATAGCTTTCTAAAAATTCATCATATTTAAAATGAGCATCAGTTTGTGGACACACATTTAGCTGAAATAACAGATCTATTTATACATAAATCATCATTTAATTTAGTGTAATTGTGCAAAACTAATAATAACAAAATGTGGCAAATCTAAAATCTCCAGAAGCAATAGGATGCATAAAACTTACAAGTAGTTTAATAAAAAAACATGATGGATTATTTGGGAAAACTAATTAGGCCGTGATACAACAACATAGCCAGGCATGCAAGTTTAAAATCCACTGTTTACAAAGCAAATCTCAATTAAACGAGAGTTTTAAATGTTTCAAGCATGCAAAGTTTGAATATAACCCATCCATCCACTGTTTGCAAACCAAATCATGATGGATTATTGGAAAAATTAATTAGGCCGTGATACAACCACATAGCCAGGCATGGAAGTTTGAAAATCCACTGTTTACAAACCAAATCTCAATTAAACGAGAGTTATAAATGATTCAAGCATGCAAAGTTTCAAAATAACCTATCCCTCCACATTCAATCTTCTCCGATGTGTCAAATTACATTCAATGCAAACAAAACCTCAGAGTTCTGGAGTATTTAGAGCAGAATGTAAGACTTCTTCAAGGTATTTTTCAGCTGCTGCATATTGTCTTTTCTTATCTTCAATTGCCAAAGCAGCAAGAGCCTTGTCCTGAATGCAAATGGACAAAGTATTACTGTCACTTTCTAGCATATAAAAAAAGATCAATCAATTAAGAATACGAAACACACAGGAGGCAAGTCTTGATAGCTCCTTAATGTATCCAAAATTGGCTTAGTTTTCTTCTCCAAGTCCTTTTTATGCTCAGCCATTTCCATAAGCACACCATGATTGATTTCTGAAGTATAACCTACACGACTTAGCAAAGCCTGCAAAGAGTGCATTTTTTGAAAGACATTCTCATTGAATAATGACAAAGAATGAAGAAAGAAAAGTTCGGTTATTGATAACATACGTATGCGCATAGTTTGAGCACGTATCACAACGTTCTGAAGTTATGAAAAAGACAATTGACATATGAATGTCAAATTGCAATAAATAAGATGAGAGCATTTACAACTTAGATTACAGATTTAAGTTTTGTATTGATAATGCCATTTGAAACTGAAAATACAATGTTCTACAATTCAACACTAGAACATATATAATACCCAGAAAGAGAGCAAAACTTAATAGTTTTTCATACATGCAATATGACATTTAAGTCATGCGACAAGTCACTATACTAATAATGTTAGTATGTTCTGTGCTTTGAAGAGACAGTGAGTTACTTTCCTTCCTAAGATGAAAAAATTCGTTCATTTTACCTAAGCAAACATGCAGCTTCTAACAAGCATCAAAGATGGGAATTGGGATGATGACAAAACCATGAAGCAAGTCTCAAACTGAAAAACAATGTAAAATACTAAGTCAAGCAGGCTACTACTAATTAAGCCATCCCCTTATTAAGGTAGTAAGGTGGGCATTCTAAATGAATTTGAGGTGGAAATTCGGGGACCTCTACTGACTAATTTACCTAATTAATTTCTTTAGAGATCACATTTCCATTCCAACATGTAAGTTAATATTATGATTACAAAAGTAACAACGCGTTCCAGAAGAGAAACTTCTAGGTACTTAAAAAAAGCATTTGCGCCTTAAAGATTGGAGATTGTAGGGCTCCAAACGACCGAGCCAAGCTGAGCAGAGGCTTGTTCGAGTTCAAGCTCGTTTGTCATTATTGAGCTCGAGCTTTTAGGATGGTGTTCGAGCTCGTTTAAAAAAATCTTGTTCGAGCTCGGCTCGAGCTTATTCAAGCGATTCGTCGATTGGGCTTATCTATTAAACAAATAGCTGCGTTTAATGAAATAAACGAGCCGCTTATTCATGAGCATGTTGAAATATAAATGATTTTGTTTTAATCGAGCCTTAATCGAGCCATTAAGCTCTCCTTAACGAGCTTTCGCAGCTTTAAATGATCTGTTAACATAAACGAATCAACAACAACTTATTTCGTTTCATTTAGCAATCAAGTATTTACAAAGTGTTCGCTCGTCGATTAGTTAAATGAACGAACATAAACGCGCTCTAATCGAGCCGAAAATGAGTAGCTTCTGAACGCTTCGGTTCATTTGCTAGATGGCCATAGTGGGTGTGCAAAAATTCCAATAAGCCAAGGAAACAATTTGACCTGAACCGAACTGATCAATTTGGGTTGGTTCTCACAAAATGATTTGGTTCTAGTAAAAAAATATGCAAAACCACTATAATGGATCAGTTCTTGGTTCTTCTAGTCAGGATAGCTGGAACATAGTACTTATATTTTGCATGCAAATTGTTTAAAATATAGACATCAATAGCATCTTCTATATACTTCTGTAAAATTAGGTTTTAATTATTATCCTATTGATGAGATTGAATTGCGGAAACAACGTTTTTAAAGTGTAATGTGATGCGCAAGGGTTTATTTTTACTTCAGAGTGCAAAGCTCGGTGCGAAGCGGCGCTTTTGTTAAAAATTATGCAAAACCACTGGACTACTCCAACCTTTTCATATATATATTCATTTTGCATTTTATCTCTAAGCGTAAAGCCACGCATCCACCCGAGCACTCTTATCTCTGCAACACTCAACTTAATTCTATGCTTCTCTTTTACTGGCCAACGTTCTGCATCATAAATTATTGCAGGTCTTACCACCATTTTATAAAAATTTTCCTTAAGTCTAAACGGTACTTTTCTTTGACAAAACAGGTCGGATGCATTCCTCCACTTCAACCATCCAACTTGAATTCTACTAATAACATCTCCATCAATTTCACCATCATTTTGAACAATAGACCCAAGATATCTAAGACATTCTCTCTTTTTAATTACTTAATCACCCTATATCACAACCCCACCACTAGATCTTCTACAACTAAAATTACACTCCATATATTAAATTTTAGATCAACTTAAACGAAAACCTTTAGACTCTAAGGTTGACCTTCATAATTCAAGTTTTTCTTAAACTCTCTCTAGTCTTACCAACAAGAAGAATGCCATCAGCAAAAAGCATACACCAAGGTACATCCTCTTGTAAATGTCTAGTGAGACCATCTATAACTGAAGCAGAAAGATATGGACTTAAAAGCCAATCCTTGATGTAAGAAAATTAACATGTTTAAAATGTATGGATTATGCTAGTGAGATGTGTTATAAGAATATCATGCCATCTATGAAACTTTTTAAACTTAATTTGGCTTCAATGCTATAAATTAATTGTCATACTCCATAAATATCATAAGCATATAAGTTTGAAACATTATAATGCCTATAGTTTAGATATGTAGGATAAAAATGCTCATCATAAGTACAATAGCAGGCCTTGGAAATGTTATATTATGCTAAGTGGTACTAAAAAAATGTTTATGATGAATGAGATGACTATTAATGGGAATAGATAAACCAATTAAGGATAGGGATCATATAATTATTGTAAATGACTCCCATGATTAGACATACGATCATAGTCAATCCATATCAATATAACAACAAGAAGACAAATAACAAACGGTCACATGATTACATTGAGTTATGCTAGTCTTATAGAAATTACAATTCAACTTCAAGATAAACCAATATTGATGCATTGTATCGTAATTGATAGTCCTATAAAAATTTTAAATGCTTCAAAATTTTACTTCGCACTCATTTTACTTTATATCTAACATCCAAAAAATTAAAACTCATGCCACCTTGTACTTCACACCCATAAAGCATCCAATCAAATAGGCCAATTGAAAGCAAGATTCACCTGAAAAGTGGGTTAAGGTGTGGTTATTTTGTTGTTTGCAAAAAGGTAATGTGTAATTCCATGTAGTTGTTAAGTTTATTAATGTATTTTCAAAGAAAGAATATTTGGAATGACAGCAATGCTAACAACAAAGAGTTTTAAAATGTTCGCCCTTCCTTAAATCTAGTCAAAAGCTCTTTCTATATGAACTTTTCTCAAAACTGGAAATGATTTCAAGGTTAAGATGAAGTTTAGTCCCACTAAATGACAAGAAAAAAACTCAAGTGAAAAAGATGTGATTTTATTATCTCCAGAAAGAATCATGGCATTCACCCCCACCCCAATTCTACTGAAAAAGCAAAACAAAATTTCTGAGAATCAACAAAGGCGTGCTCTTCCCCCAAGGCTAAACCTAAAATGATACCACCTAATTTGGGCAAAGACTGATGAGAAATATTGAAAGGTTTAAGGTTTTTAATGACAAAAGAATGATGTAAAGAGTGTAGATTATGCAAATAAATAAAGATTCAAACATCAAAGATAATTATTTGCAAAAAATTCCACTTTCTTTAAGCAAAGACTCAAAATACGTGAAAGTTGAAACCAAATGCTAATGAAATGATTGATTGAATTCAATGAAAACAATCAAAAATTCAAACAATGAAAAATAATTAACAACGAAGACATTTTTTTTGTCCCCGATTAAAAATTTCATTGTGTCAAATTTGATCAAAATCAATACCCTTACAATGTTAAAAACAAATATTTGAGAAGGAAATACGTTAAGAAAGATCATTAAATTAGAGAAAATTCAAGCCTCACTTCAGCACAATGATATATCGTTCACAAACTATTTATCGCATTTGCATCACACTCAAAGAAATCTAACATCCAACAAGAACTCTCGCCAATCTCTATTATGAGATCGAAAGCTACAGACATCTAGGTACAAGAACCCATACCAAACTCTATAATAGGATAAGCACTCAATAACTCTAAAATAGAAAGTTAAAATCTAACAAATATGTTAGCATCAACACCGATGAACAAATTACTTGCACCAAACAAGATATCATAAATAAAGAGAATGCAATCATACACCACGTCACCCTAAGCATGTGTAAACACTAAAATTGAAATAAATATTAAATAATTAAACTGCACTAAAAATTGCTCAAATCATTTGTGTTTCATGATTCCGATAAGTGTAAATTTGCAAATCTTTTTCTAAGATCCTCTCCTTCCATCTCTTCATAATTTGAACAAGCCATAGATAAATAAATGAATTAAATGAACTATTAGACACCGAAGTATCACTTAACAAAATGCATCTTATCAAACATAATGCTACCTAAATACATCTAAACTATAACAAAATCTATCATGACAATCAGGTTTGATGGGTTGGAAAATTTTACGGAAAAATATCCATGAGAAATTGCACACCATGCCTTCACTTTGCACGTGGTCCACGATATATCACACAAAAATCTAATAAATCGGGCACAAATGTTGAGGTGATATATACATTGAAATCTTCCATAATTAAATTTGAGATCATCCGAATGTCGATTTTATCTCACTTATGGTTGAATTAAGCATCTCAACAGACGAACCTAACGACACTAAGAGTGGATTGATTTGAATACAAATGAGCTCATATCAAGCATCGAAAATATAATTATAAATTCTAAAAGTATATATTGAAATGTCAAACGATTTATGAATGTCACATGTTTATAGTCAAATAGAACAACTACAACAACAAGCCTTAATCCCACTAGGTGGGGTCGGCTACATGAATCCTTCGTCTCCATTGTGTCCTATTATGTGTCAAATTCTCATTTAATTCAAGTATACTAAGATAATTTTTTATACATCTTAACTAAGTCTTTTTAGGTCAACCTCTACCTTTCTTAACATAAGGCAAATCTAATGCATCTACTCTCCTAATGGTCATCTGGACGGCTTTGGCCAAACCATCTAAGGTGACTCTCCCTAATCTTATCTACCCTGGAGCTACTCCAACTTTTTCCAACATACTCATTTTGCATTCTATCTCTAAGAGTAAAGTTACTCATCCACCTAAGCATCCTCATCTCTATAACACTTAACTTAGTCTTATGCTTCTCTTTTATTGGCCAACATTAGCCATAAGTCATTGCAGTCTTACCACCATCTTAAAAAATTTTCCTTAAGTTTTGGAACTTTTCTATCACATAATAGGCGGATCATTCCTCCACTTCAACCATCCAACTTGAATTCTACTAATAACATCTCCATCTATTTCACCATCATTTTGAACAATAGAGTCTAAATATCTGAATCGCTCACTCTTATTAATGACTTGATCACCTAAATTCACAACACTACCACTAAAACTTCTACAAGTAAAATTACACTCCATATATTCAGTTTTAGATCTACTTAAACGAAAACCTTTAGACTCTAAAGTTGACCTCCATAATTCAAGTTTTTGGACTCCTTCTAGTCTTATCAACAAGAAGAATGTCATCGACAAAAGCATACACCAAGGTACATCTTCTTGTAAATGCCTCGTAAGAACATCCATAACTAAAGTAAAAGATAAGGGCTTAATGTTGATCCTTGATGTAATCCAAGAAATAGGAAAATATTTTGTCAATCCTCCTTGTGTTTGGACACAAGTAACACTAGTATACATATCCTTAATGACTTGAATATAACCAATATTAACTCATTTACGTTAGAACTCTCCAAAGAACATCTCTTGAGACTTTATCATAAGCTTTCTCTAAATCAATAAATATCATATGTAGATCCTTCTTACTTTCTCTATGCTTGTCCATCAAACCTCTTAACAAATGTATAGCATCCATAGTAGATCTACCAGCATGAAACCAAACGATTGTGAGAAACTTATGTATCACATCGTAACTATTACCCTCTCCCATAATTTTAATGTATGGTACATTAACTTAATTCTCTATAATTTGCACTCTTGTGCATCAACTTTATTCTTAAATATAAACCAACAAACTCTTTCTCCGCTCATCGACATCTTTTAGTCTTTAAAATAACATTAAAAGATTTGTAAGCCAGAAATTATTGATCTCTAAACATTTTCACACATCTATTGGAATATTATCGGTCTCTTGCTTTTCACATTTCATTTTCTTTAAAGCTTCACTAACTTGATTTACTAATCACGATAAAATGAAATTCTCTATTTTTGTTTAGTATTAAGGTTCTTAAAATCAATCGTATTTTCGATCCTTCATTGAAAAGTTTATCAAAATACCTCATCCACCTATTTTCAACATCTTTTTTTAAGAAAAGACTTTATTATTTTCATCCTTAATCATCCATGGTATGTTTTCTTTCTTATCTCTTTAGTTGGCTAACTTATACATACATCTTTTCTTTGGTATCTAATCTAGATAAATCACTAAAATTTAAATTTTTCATCATATATTGTTTCTTAGAGTCTACACTTTATATCTTTCTCAATTCTCAGGGTTTTCTAAATCGAGTTTTATAACAATCTTCTTATTTCTTTATCTTTTCGCTAACTCCACCACAACTATTCTTATTAAGAAGTTTTTCCATTCTCCAAGACATCTTTAGAACTGCTTAATTTCACTTGATATTTTTTTCCACTTAACGTTACTTCCATGAACATCCCAAATTCTAATTTCTTATACTTCTCTTAAAAATATTTTTTTATTTGTGTTCTTTAAGTATCCATCTAATCCTAGACAATAAGTTAGTTTATTTTTCTCTTCAACCTTTCATCTTAAAATCTAAATTCGATGTTGGGTAATTAAAATTTCACTGGAATCACCTTACAATCTTTACAATCTAAATGATCTATTTTTTTCTTATCAAAATAATCAATCCTGTTTCTAGATCCATTTTATAAGTAATAATATGTTCATCTCTTTTAAATAAAGTATCTATTCTGATTTACAAAAAATATAGTCTTACCTTAATTCAAATCCATAGCATGAATCTTTTAAAATCTTCTACCACTCTATAACGTGTCAAATCTTAAATATTTTTCTTATCTTGTATTAATCCTCTAATTCATTCCAAAATTTTTTTTTGAGAACTTACCTCCAAACCTCTTGAGGCGTAGGCACTTATAACATTGATAATCTTGGTATCGATAATAATCTTTAAAGTATAATTCTATCTTGTATTAATCGTATAACATTATCCTTTTTTCTATAATCATTACCATTTCTGGTTCGACACTCGAATACCAAAGTTTAAAACCTATCAATCTCCTTCACCAACCCATTTAGTTTCTTAAACACATAAAATATTTATCTTTCTATGAACCATAATATATATTAATTCCATTAATTTACCTGTAAGAGTACCTATATTCCAACTAAATGAGACAAATTCAACGAGCCTAAAATCCCTTAATTTCAATATCATTATGATACTTAAATGTTAGAAGGAAGATTCATGATCAAAGGAATCAACACAGAATATCCTATTGAGTGTTTTGATATTTGAGCTAAATTTATCAAAATGCCTCTCCCTCAAATATTATAAATAGACCTTCATTTTTGTTGTAACAGAAGGATTTTGACCAAAGAACTAAATTTGAAGTTATGAAAAAACTTATAACCAATGACCGTTGGCATCCATCACTGACCACCACCAAAGATTATTGTAGTATGTTTATTTTCATCAAGCTGCTGTTGCCTGCATTCTCTAATTAAGGAGAAGGGTGAAACACTAATTCAAATCTCATAGTAAACTATTTTTGTTGGCCAAAACCCCGTAGTTTATTCTCTTATAGGATTTTCCACCTGAAAAATTTTGTTGCCTATATATGTGTACTTAATATTTTTGTGAGCTGACATAATTTTCTCTGTTGTTAAAAATTTTTTGACACGGAATGGATTGGCATTGTCTGTAGAAAATTACCTCAATATCAAACTAATAGTTGCTACAAGTAATACCTACAATAGTAGTTTTCCTCATTCTAACACTCACTAAACTAGAAATCACTTTAGAAATCACGGGCATTATAATCGAACAAAAATGGATCCTCAAGACCCATCTATAAAAAATCATGTAGGATGAAAAAGTACCAAACTTGAATTCTCCAACTATTAGAAAAGGCCAGTCACTAAAGAGTATTACAATAGTAACTTCAACCACAAAATCAACAATAAAACAAAATTAACTTGGTTGAGAATACCCGTGTAGAACCCCCTCATCATCATAATAAAGTTCCTCTACCTAATCTAGAACTTATAGACACACCTAACTCAAGTAATCCTTTTCGTGCTGTTATACCAATCCCCCAACTACTCTTGAAGGTTCGACACATCAAAATATCATATGAGATAATAAGTTATGACGCCTTGTCCAAGAGGAATCTCCTTTGTGGGAAAGAAATCGACCCACTCCCCTACTTAACCTTCAAGAAAATTCATCTCTGCCAATGCAATCTTACAACATCCCATTCCTATGGGATTTAAACTACCACAATTAATTCTTATAATAGTTCATCTTATCGTTATGAACCTTTTGATCACAATAGTACCATCATGCATATTCAACAAGCTTATGATGCACTTCTTGTCAAGCCTTTCATACTTGTCAAATTATTTGTTGAACAATTTATTACAAATCGGAGAATTATTAAAAATTCATCTCACATATCTAGCATTCATCAAAATGAAAGGAGAAACCCTTTAAAAATAGTTTTAAAAATGTTCATCTTAGGCACGATAAATACCAGGAGTAGATCCAAAACTATTACGAGATATTTTTCGTGGAGGACTTCACATAAGAGCTTTCTAGTCATCCTTAATGCGAGAAACTATTCGCACCTATGCAAATCTCATACAGAGATTAAAGGCATAAATAACCGTAGATAAAGCTATTAACGCTCATCTATAACAATTTGAACAAACTTCCAACAAGCAAAAAAATATTCAACTAAATAGTATTCAGACCCCCTAATGAAGAAAGCAAGAATAACGAAGAAATTAAGATTTTCCTCTTCGTCCGTCTCGACAACAACATGAATATATGCAGTAAAAAAAATACGCACCATTGAATACATCTTATGCTAATATCTTGATGGCTATTCAAAATGAAAAAATAATTATGTGACCTAATCCGCTTAAACCAAACACTATAAATTAAGAATAATATTGTTACTTTAATCGAAGTCATAAACATATAACTAAAGCATGTAGACAACTAAAAAAGGATATTGAGAAATTGATCCAACAAAGATATCTACATCAATTTATTCAAAATCGACCTACTCAAACCAGTGGTAACCTTGCTACAAAGCCAAATCAACAATAGGGCAATTAGAAAATAGTAGAAGAAATTGAAACTATTGCAAGAGAACTGTTATTATCATCTAAAGTCCTGCTTACTACTCCTAATGAGAAAATTTTGAAAAAATCTTGTATTGACTATTTAATCACATTTGATGATTTTGATTTAGTCATTGATGTTAGCATTGATGATCCATGTTACAATATTAAAATAATTACGATTAATAATGAGAGTTTTGTTGATGTTTTATTCAATTCAACATTTTAAAGTTTGGGTCTCATTAGAGAAAAACTCAAACGAATTGCTGGATCATTATATAGATTTGACAATCAACTAGTCAAAATTGAAGGAACTATCACTCTTCGAGTAACTTTGGGAGAATTTCCCCAATAGATAACTCAATTAATTCAATTTATGATTGTCAAATCTGAGTCGGCCTTTTTTAGAGCTATTATCTCCATCCACATTTGGAAATAAAATTTTCAACTCCTGCTATCGATGGGGTGGAAATTAACAAGTGGCACAAACTTTTTATCTTAAACAAGTCCAACCAAAATCATCAATAATTTTGAGTATAAAAATTTTTTATTTTCAAGATAAAGATATGCTTCAAAAGGCATTTGTTATAGAAAAAATTATCCACATTTCTTTACCTGAAGAGCATTCCCCACAAACATTACAATTTAGATCTTTATTTATCAAAAGAGGAAAGATTTGAATATATAAATTTCTCACATCGAAATCAAAATATTTTTGTTTGGCGTCTATCAGGTATGCATGAGATTGATCCTAAGGTAATTTCACACTCCTTTAATATAAATCCAAAATTCAAACCCGTAATCCAAAAAAACAAAGAAACTTTGCACCAAACCGTCTCCAAGCCCTTGAGCAAGAAGTAGATAAATTCTTAGATGTTGGATTCATTCGAGAAGTACATTACCCTACCTAGTTAGTTAAGAAACTAGTGGAGCATGGAGAATATGTGTAGATTATACTGATCTAAATAAAACTTGCCCAAAAAGTAACTTCCCCATTCTCGTATAGATCAATTAGTGGATGCCACCTTTGAACATCAAATGATCAATTTTATGGATGCATATTATGGTTATAATTAAATAAAGATGAATCTTGCCTATGAAGAAGCTACATCTTTTCAAACAAATAAAATATTATATTATTGAGTCATGTCATTTAAATTGAAAAATGCTAAAACTACTTACCAGAAACTTATGAATAAAATTTTATGGTGCAAGAAAGTTGTTTTGAAACTTATGATAATCCAACAAAATGTGTTTTCAAGGTGAAATGAAAAGCAAATCCTAAGAAAATTAAGGCCATACAAAATATGAGTCCTCTAAGAAATAGAGAAATACAATGTATAACAGCTGTATCTCATTTCCTGGCTCGCCCTGGTGAAAAATATTTGCTACTCTTTAGAATACTACGAGGAGCTTGTAATACTGGCTTTTAATGGAATGATGAATGTCAAGCTTCTTTTAAACAATTAAAGGCATGTTTATCTTCTCCACCTCTATTATCAAAGCCAGTTTTAGAAGAAATGCTCTATTTAGATCTTGTTGTTTCTCCCCAAGCAAACAATTTAGTATTAGTACAAGAGGAAAATGGGGGGTAACATCCTATTTATTATATTAATAAAATTTTATTTGATATAGGACATTATTCATTGATAGATAAAACTATCTTGGCAAGTTGGCATTGGTAATTTCAATAAGAAAGTTACACTCATACTTTCAAGCTTACTCTATCAGTATTTATACTCAATTGTAACTCAAGACTATTCTTCAAAAATCGAAAACTTTTGACCAATTAATTAAATGGTTACTATAATTAGAAGAATGTAATATTTTTAAGAGCAAGCTACAAGAAATTAAAGTTTGGGATGTTCATAAGGAAGCTAACGTTATATGAGAAAAAATATCGTCTTTATTAAACAAGTTCTAAAGATGTCTTGGCGAATCAAAAGGAAAAACTCTTTTAATAAGAATAGTTGGTGGTGGAATCGAGTGTGCGAAAAGATAAGAAATAAAGCGTTGTTATAAAACTTGGTTTAGATGTAAAACTGAGAATTAGGAAAGATATAAAATGGCTATAGAGATTCTAAGAAAGCGATATATGATCTTTTAAAACTTTAGTGATTTATCTGATAGATTAGATCTGAAAGAGGTGAAAGATGTATGTATAAGTTAAGCCAAAAAAGAGGAGAAGTAAAGACGTAGTTTAGTGAGTATTAAGGATGAAAATAATAAAGTCTTTTCTTAAAAAAAATATTGAAAATAGATGGATGAGGTATTTTAATAAACTTTTTGATGAAGGATCCGAAATCGATTGATTTTAGCAACCTTAATACTAAACAAAAAAGAATTTCATTTTATTTATATTAGTATTATCGAAGTTAGTGAAGCTTTAAAGAAAATGAAATGTGAAAAGCGATAGGGCAGGATAATATTCCAATAGAAGTGTGGAAATGTTTAGCGATCAGGAATTTCTTGGCTTACAAATCTTTTTAATGTTATTTTAAAGACTAAAAGATGTCGAGATGAGTGGAGAAAGAGTTTGTTGGTTCTATATTTAAGAATAAAGGTGATGCACAAGAGTGTGCAAATTATAGAGAATTAAGTTAATGTGTCATACATTAAAATTATGGGAGAAGTAATTGAGCATAGGTTACGATGTGATACATAAGTTTCTGTCGTTTGGTTTTCATGATAGATCTATACATTTGTTAAGAGGTTTGATGGACAAGCATAGAAAGTAAGAAGGATCTACATATGATATTTATTGATCAGAGGCTTATGATAAAGTCTGAGATGTTCTTTGGAGGTTAGAAACGAAGGAGTTAATATTGGTTATATTCAAGTCATTAAGGATATGTATACTAGAAGCTAATCCAAACACAAGGAGGATTGACAAAATATTTTTTTATTTCGGTTGGATTACATCAAGGATCAACATTAAGCCCGTATCTTTTATTTTAGTTATGGATGTTCTTACGAGGCATTTACAAGAAGATGTACCTTGGTGTATGCTTTTTTCGATGACATTCTTCTTGTAGATAAGGTAGAGAGGAGTCCAACGAAACTTGAATTATGGAGGTCAACTTTAGAGTCTAAAGGTTTTAGTTTAAGCGGTCTAAAGCGAATATATTGAGTGTAATTTTAGTTGTAGAAGTTTGGTAGGTGATCAAGTCATTAATAAGAGTGGCGATTCAAATATTTAGGCTCATTGTTCAAAATGATGGTGAAATAGATGGAGATATTATTAGTAGAATTCAAGTTGGATGGTTGAAGTAGAGGAATGCATCGGCTTATTATGTGATAGAAAGTTAAACTTAAGGAAAATTTTATAAGATGGTGGTAAGAGCAATGACTTATGTGCGAATCTTTGGCCAATAAAAGAAACATAAGACTAAGTTAAGTGTTACTGAGATGAGGATGCTCAGTGGATGAGTGGCTTTAGAGAGATAGAATGCAAAATGAGTATGTTCGGAAAAAGTTGGAGTAGCTTGGTGGTAGATAAAATTAGGGAGTCGCCCAGATGGTTTTACATAAAGCGTCTAGTCAGATGACGATTAGGAGAGTAGATCATTAGATTTGCATGTTAAGAAAGGTAGAGGTAGACCTAAAAGACTTGGTTAAGATGTATAAAAATGATCTTAGTATACTTGAATTAAATGAGAATTTGACTAATAGGATGATGGAGCGAATGTCACCCACCTGATTAGATTAAGCTTGTTGTTGTTGTTGTAATATTCACTTTCTTTTTAGACCATATATCAAGTCACAAATACTTGCAAACTTTATTGTTATATATAATATTCCAAATTCAATTGAATCGACCTCTTCTCCCTCATTATCATCACATTAAATGTTATTTGTTGACAGAGCATCTGAAAATTCTTCTGTTGGGATGAGAATTCTACTCATTTATCCTCAATAAAATATCTTAGAGTATAGATTGCACTTGAAGTTTTCAACAACCAATAATATTGAAGAATATTGTGGCGGGATTAAGGTTAGCTATTGATTATGAAGTTCAAAATTTGATGATTTATATTGATTCATAACTAATAGCTTCCTGAGTTGAAAAAAAAAATTTAATACTTATAATCAATAATTGGTTAATACCTTCATCTAGAAAATTCCTTCTCACTCAAATAAGTAAATATCAAATCATCAATATACCAAAAGAGCAAAATACCCGAGCTAATGCTCTTTTAAAACTTTTCACTACAACTACAAACTAACACAAAAGAAACATATAGAAGAAATTTATTGTCCTAATATACAATGACCTTGGGTAAAACAATCTTTAGATGAGTTAAAAGAAACCTCTTGGATGGATCCGATCCTTTCTTTCTTATAGGATGGAAACTGCTTGAAGAAACAACAGCTGCTACCCGTCCTCAGTGACAAACTACCAATTTTAGCATTGTTGGAGAAAAGTTATATAAAAGATCATTCACATGACTATACCTCAAGTGCCTTCCACCTTCAAATACTGAATATGCTCTAAAGGAAAGCCATTCTGGAATATGTGGCGAACACTTAGAAAGAAGAGCACTCACTCGTAAAATTTTGAGATAGGGATTCTACTGGTCTATAATAAAATATAATGCATTAGATTTTGTAAGAAAATACAACACCTATCAAATGCACTCCAACCTTAATCATATTTCGCCTATGGAATTTAACCTTTCCAAAACCCTTAGCCTTTCGCTCAGTGAGGAATTGATATTATAGAAACCTTCTTCATAGCCACAAGGCAATGAACATTTATTAGTTTGTCTGTTAATTATTTTACAAAGTGGGTAGAAGTCAAACCACTGGCAAAAATTACTAAAATTAATGCTTAAAATTTTTTGTCTAGAAAAATATTAATTGTCACTTCAACCTTCTCACAAAGATCCTCACAGATAATGGGACTTATTTTATAAGAAAGAAATTCACATTTTTTTATTATAAAGTATTACACATCCAATTACTCTACACACTATTATGGCACATCCTCAAATAAATTGGTAAATTAAGGTTACAAATCGAACTATTTTCACAAGATTAAAAATATATGCCTTGAAAGAGCTGGTGGCAATGGGCCGATGAACTTTCAAATATTCTTTGAGCTTATTGCACCATACAATCTATATGCTTTGGTGTAAAGGTTATCATTCCAGGTGACATCGCTATACCCAAGTCCTACAGTTCAAACCTATGATGCTACTAGTAAGAAAAGCTATGATATACTCTTGATCTTCTTCCAGAGACAAGAGATGCAGCTTTGCTTAAGAATGCTTCCTACCAACAAAAAATTGCTCGTTATTTCAATAGAAAGCTGAAAACCCGATCAATCTTTGTGAGATTTAATCCTACAAAGTCTTGAAGCAGTAAGAATGGAACCTCAATGTAACAAATTGTCCCCTCTTTAGGAAGGACCTTATGCGGTACTTGCAATAGTTAAACTTGAAACATTTAAATTGAAAGATATAGATGATCTAAATGGTAAGATGCTACCTCAAACTTGATACATGGAGAATCTACGCAAATTATCAATAATTAAACTCTACATTTTAGCTTCTTTTTCTTGAAGCAAAGTTGTAACCATAATACTTTCTTTTCAGATAAAATTTTTATTTACCCTACCATGATCTAAGTTTGAACGATCCCAAGGAGGCTCAATTTGACCTCTTCCACATAAGTTAAAATAATTTTGGCTAACAACCTCATATAAGTTAAAAATATTTGATGAATTTTTTAATATTTTCTTTTATAAATTAAAATTTCAGACAAGTACTCTCATTTTAATATCACAAATCATAGAATAAAGAAAGATTGTTATTCAAATTATAAACATATATAAAACATATCAAACAAAGTTAAACATGGAAGAAAAGAGAAGAAAATATCTAAAAGCATCTACTATATATATAAAGAAAATACAATCATATAATTTCGATATCTTTCTCATTATTATCACCCAAAGGCAAAGCACTCTCTGCATCATCTTCTATATTTAGGGAATAATCTTCAAAAACTTGACTTGGAGATAAATAATATATATTTGCTCCTATATTATGATGCACCAAATGAGTTCCTTTAAGAAAACCTCAAATGAAGCTTTCATCAAGACATTAACGTTCAAAGAAATTCATCTCAACATTATATACATGATCACGAGCATTTTGAACATAATCCTAAACTATACTTTTGAAAACTAATGAATTTATAAAATCTTCTACAGCCTTTGGTCTAGCTTCAATTTCAAGTTTTGATAAAGCAGTCTCCTTCTCAAATAGTTAAGGCTTTAATCTCTTGTTATATGCTTTAAGAGTCATCTTTTTTACTTTTAAGAGTTTTTAAACTCTTTGAAGAATGACTAATTTCAGCTCTTACTTCCACCAATTTATCATGAGTTCGGCCCTTGAAATGATCTGACTTGAATTAGACTTTTAGGGGGTGGCATTTCTAAGGTAGCATTAATCTTCGTCGGGTCGATCTCTATTCCCCGGTGTCGGACAATAAACCCAAAGAATTTCTTTGAAGCTACTCCGAATGCACACTTCAGGAGATTCAGCACTGCAGAGAAAGTGAAGTTACCGAGACCAATGACTCGTCCTATATTCAATCAGTTGATTTTCTATAGGCACAATTTCTTTCACTATAGCATCATACATCCGCTTATATTCAACTTGAAAATACTTAATCTTCACAAACTTTGCATTCGAATACTTCAAGGTAATAGTTAACTTAAGATCAACATTCATTATTTATAACATCTAAAAAAAGTATATATGTTAAATATTACAGAAGGTCATAAATGGATAAATAACAATAAAACTAACTTACCAATGCATCAACTAGCTGGAGCTCAATACATGAATGATTTAGCATCTCATCAGGAATATAAATTTTTGATGGGGCATCATTGTGACCTTTGTTATCATTCAAAATTATCGAAGCATCATTCATTATCATCTTCAAAGAGGATACTCCATCATCCTTGTGATCATGTAAAATTCTTTTGGAATAAACTTTTGATATCGGATTGCTTATGTCCTTAGCCCTATCAGACTTCTTCAGTATCGTAGCATAAGATCTCTCACAATAACAGAAAGCCCAACTTTGAATAAGAACTCCTCATTCACATATCTATTCAGATAATGAACCTTATATTGAAGTTCATTAACACTAGTAATAATAAGAGCCCTTAGAACATCTTCTTAAGCAATATGAAGAGGAATAGCTCTTTTAACATTCTCCATCTTTCAAGAAGACCTCATTCATTTTTCACAACAAAAACTTGGATCTCTCGTTCAAATATTTATGCTCATATATGTGTGATCCAACCTTGAACATCACAATTGAATCTACATATTATGGTAAGAAAATCTAGTGTTAATGTCGAATCACAGTCTCTAAAGAAAACAATTAGTCCCATAACAATCTTCATAGCATAGCAAGAAATTGAGACAAACAAATCTCACATGCTTTCAAAATACAATTAATTATGGGGCTAAAGAAAATCATAATCCTACACTTAAGCACATCTCGTAAACAGTAAGATAGCTAGGTGTAAAAGAACAAGCTCTATCAGATTTTCTAGGAACTATAACTACCATATCATTTGGAAAATTATTAAAGCATTACCAGAGATTGAAGATGTTACATCATCAACCCTTAATGTTTTATGAAATATCCTCCCAACATCATCTCATACGACAATCAGTCTAGACTCTTTTGACATTCTTTTGACATAAGGAGCTCAAAAGGAGGATTACTCATGAATAAAGTCACATAATGAAATTCAGGATTCTTTATAGAGAAACATTGGAGCTTAAAAGGGGAATGCGCACCACCTATCCAGGATAGTATCGAACCTCTTTAGAGGAGTACTGAAGCTTGCAAAGAGGGACTCACATACCACTTATATATAGGACGATGACTAACCTTGCTCAAACGAAAATTTAAACTTGCAAATAAATGATTGAGAGGAGTGAAATGAATTTCCCCCTCCTTGAGAAAGTATTTATACTATGAGGGGAGTTGGGATGGTCAGAAAAAATATGATTCTTTCTTCATTTTTTTTAATTCTTTAAACTTTCTAAGGAATTCTTTAAATTTTTAATATGTATAATAAAAATAAAACAAATTTTGAAAACTTTGTTTAAAAAAAAATTAGACTTTTTAAAAATTTTAGAAATATCTTGTAAATTTTTAATTAATTCTTTACATAAATTTTGTATTTACTTAATAATATATATAATATTAAAAATTAATAAAAAAATGTTGTGGATGCACCCGCTACAGCATACATGCCACACACCATGTGCCAGCAGGCACACCATTCCATGCGTCAACAAGTGAATCCACATAATAAAATATACAAATAAATAATATAAATATAGATATATATACAATACAAAAAGGGACAAAATTCCTCTGCCTTTTCTACATCATGCACAGAAGGGGCATTTCAGAAAATAATAACAATAATAACAATAATAATATTATTATTAATTAATTAATTAAGAACTAGGTGCAAAATAGCTCAACTTTCCTTTCTTTTTTACTTTCACATTCATATATATATATATATATATATATATATATATATATATATATATATATACATATATAATATAATAATAAAATTATATTATATATAGATTCATAAAATAAAATTAAATAAATAAATAATCAAATAAATGTATATTTTTAAAAATTTTGATTTCATGCAAATTTCATATATTTTTGGACAACATTAGCATGACATTCAAAAATAAGAGGCAAATGATAAATCACACAAAAATCTAATTAATCAGGCATGAATCTCAAGGCAATATATACATTGAAATCTTCCATAATTAAATTTGAGATCATCCAAACATCAATTTTATCAAACTTATAATTGAATTGAGTGTCTCAATAAGATGAATCTATCGACAACTAAAGTAGATTGATCCGAATTCAAATGAGCTCAAATCAAGCCTCAAAAATATAATTAGAAGCTTCAAAGTACTAATTAAAGTGTCAAATGACTTTCGAATCTAACATGTTTAAAGTCAAATCAAACAACTCAACCAAAGGGATCCAATGAGCCTAATATTACTTAATTTTGAGATCATTATAAAACTTAAATGTTGAAAGAAATTGATCATTAAGAGAATCGATACAAACCATCCGATGGAGTGTTTTAAGATTTGAGATAAAATTACCCAAATGCCCCTCCCTCAAATGGTATGAATTGGCCTCCATTCTTTCCTTAAAAAAGGATTTTAAGCTAAGAGCTAAATTTAAAATTGCGAAGAAAGCTTGAAGCCAATGACAATTGGCATTTATTGCTAACCACAACCAAAAACTATTGCAATCTATTTATTTTTTTAGGATGTTGTTATCTCAATCCTCTAACTCTAATTTTTAATCCCACGTTCTCCAATTAAATAGAAGGGTGGAATACTATAATTCAAATCTCATAGTATGCGACTTTGTTGTATAAAGCCCTATAGTTTTTTCCGTTATAAGGTTTTCCACGTGAAAAATGTTGTTACCTTTATCTATGCATATACTAGATATTTGTAAGCTAAGACTTAAATTGTTCTCTACTATTAAGAATTTTGTAGCACTCAATTCATATGAACAATTATTTAAATTTAGGCTCAAAATACACGTTACAAACAACACTCAATAATGTGAAATTAATGCCCTCAAATTTTGATCCCACTAGTAGTGACAAAATAAAGCATTACAACAGCTTACAAGGTGATGATATCTAGATTATTCATACACAATTATTTTGACCAATCTAAGATGCATTTATTTATAGTGCAACATTGACAGGTACAAGTTAGTGCAGAGTATGAATTAAAATTAAAGATGCATAATATGAGAGAAAAACCCAGAGAATTAATTCTTTCCACGAGCATGTCACCTCTTCAACCAACAAACAAAAACTATGAAGAAGCCAATTAAATATCCAAATTAAATCCAAACAAAAGGCATACCTTGTAATTATTGAGTTGCAGTATGTATTGTCTCTCTTTTGAATCCATGATAGCCATGTTCCTCTGCCAATGTTCAACTTGAGCCTCATGGACGTCAATTTCATTGTCAAACTTTATGTAGGTCCTGCAGCACAAAACAAATAATAGAAAAATATCATAGTGGAGTAACATGAAGACCAAGAACCCATCTGAAACAAAAAAAGAAAAAATCTGCTTTGAATTCCTACTTCTTGAGATCATTGAGCTTTGCAATCGCCTTGCGAGTGTACTCCAGAAGAGCCTTGGAATCCTTCTGCACCTTTGCCCTCTTCTCATCCACATCTGCCTTCCTCAGTGATAAATCTCCCATTGCAACTATAAAACTAAAACAAATTTGGTCGGCTCATTCAATGGAATCAAAGGGAAAAGCTTATCACACGGCTCATATATCTACAAAACGTTTTGGTTCAAAACGTTTTCTAACTCCAACCAACCAAATGATATCGTAAAGCACGAAAGATTCAAAACCCTAATATTCAGTTACCTGCTGGACTCAGTATCGCGTATGTTCAGCAAATTGGCGACACTGGCGATAACCTGTACTGAGGACACCGCGTCAGGGGTAAGACGCTCCTGAGAGAGCCCAGCGCTATCAAGGATTTCGCGGATCCGAGCGGCCTGGGTGCGGTACTCGGCAGCTTTGAGGCGGAGGTCATCAGCGACGATGGAAGCAGCACGAGATCGGGACTGGGAGAGAGTGGCGAGGGCATGAAGCTGTGAGACGCTGCGGGGGGTATACTCGAACTCAGGCACGTCTCTCCCTGCGGCTTCAAACTGGGAGGACAGCCATGCCTTCACCTCGGCGATCCGGACTGCGTCTGAGTTCCAACCACATGAACTGACGGAGATCGCTGGCGAATGGAGAGCGGAATAAGGGTCGCCGACTACCTCCATGGAAGGAGATGGACGATACCACCCTTTCGGGCCTTCGAAACGCTCACTACTGGTAAAATCGATTGCACGTCAACCACTATGTTCGTTTTTTTTTTGTTTCCTCTCGTGATTATAATTGCATACTTAACACTTGAAGGTTTAACCAAGATAGTAAAAATCAGATCGGATAAAAAATTGGAAAGAAAAATTTTAAGTTTAATAGTTAAACTGAGATTAGATTATAAATTAAATCGAATGATATAATAACTATTTAAATTATTAAAAATAAACTAAATAATAAAATAATATAAATATATAATAAACATAAAATAAAATAAATAATATATAAGTAATATTTTTATTAATTATAAATTTAAAAATTAAATTAAAATTTATTAAGATATAATTATGCATCTATTATATATATGTAAATATGTGTATATTAAATATATTTAAAAATTAGGAATAAGTTTTATATAGATTTATAAATATTAATATAATTTATAATAAAAATATAAAATTTTTAATGTAAAACAATTATTTTGAATTTTATAAAATATAAATAATAATATTATTGCGTGCTAGAAAATCAGTTGCGGTAGAATAAAAGTTTATGTCTTAAACCGTTGTGGAGTCCAAGACACAGGGAAAAAACGATTAGTAAAAATCTTCCACTATGTATTTGTTTTAGAGTACAAAATTTTCTCGATCTGAGAATTACGAGTTGTATATGAAGAGGCGGATGAGAATCAGAATCGACAACAACTATATAGTCACTTTCGAGTTGTAATTCTTAGTGGTAGATATGATGATAGTGAAACAGCGTCACGATTCGATGAAGGTCGTCGTGAGGTAGCAGCGATGGTTGATGATAGTGTGGCAAACGATAGTAGTCGATGCGTGGCAGAGCGCCGTCGATGTATATGACCAGCGATGATGGATGACGATAGCCGGCGATAGTTCGAGCAATGTAATGGTCAGCGATAACGGCCGATGGAGATAACAACCAACAAGGACCTGATGGTATGGCGGCGGCGGTGGTTGGCAATCAACGGGGGTGATCGGCGACCGTCAAGTGATGGCACGATTATGTTGGAGGATTTTCAAGCTTTAGAACTCTCTCCTCTTTCTTGCTTGGGCTCCCCTCATGAGAAAAATGATGGTCTATTTATAGATTGGAGGAGTGACATATTTGTAAATACATGCAAAATCCGAACCACTCTACTCCATCAGATGGCTTAAAATGATTCCTTTGATCATTTGATATATTTTAAGTATTTGAATGCTCAAACAAAATCAAAATTATGAGATCTTGGGTTTGTTAGATCCGGCTTGTCGAGACACTCGATTTGACTATAAACATTTCATGTTTAAGAGCTATTTAGGAATTTAATTTATATCCCAAAATTTTCAATGATATTTTAAGTGCTTGATCTCGACCAGTTTTTACTTAAGATTAACTTACTTTTGACATCAAGATTCGTACTTCGACTAGTGGTATTTTAAGCGTCATATCAATTGCCCCCTATTTTTGGATGACATTATATCGTCCAAAAATATATATAAAATGAAAATAATTCTTCAAATGAAATTTCGGATCCATTAACCGCATTTTGAGAGAACAGATCATGGGAGCACAAGATTATGATCACGCGGTCGGCGGATGTGTGCGGGTACTCATGATCTGATTTTGAGATTAGACCCATTTGGGCACTTCTGGCACCGAGCGTCCACAGAGCTTGTCGGGGCGGTCATTAATTTCGTTGGCAGGGTGAGCATCGCGTGGACACGGGCGGGCGTCAACGACGCGAGCCAGGTTGGTGTGGGCGACCGCTCAATGCCCGTTGACGATTTTTGGCAATTTTCAGCGATTTTTGATCTTTTTGAACGCACACTCCTCATATATTCTAGTGTTTCTCTTCTTCTTGAGAGAATGTCGTTTTGTGATCAGGCGTAGTTATATGGTGAGCTCAGATTTTTTCTCGAAGAGCGTGCTTATCTAAAGGGTTTAGAGCGATCAGACTTTAGTTCATACTGAGACGTGATTTTTCCTCTTTTTTGATTTTCAACGTAAAAATTCTGAAGTTTTATTATTAATATTTTAAACATATGTGTGTGTTGAATACTATAGCAAACTTTTTTATTCTGGTTTTTTAGAACAAATATAATATAATATGTAAAATATTTATAATATATTATTGTAAAATTTATATTCCTAAAATAATTTATTTATATTATAAAAAAATTTATAATAAGAGTATAAAGTTAAAAATTAAAATATTATTTTTTTATTCTTAGATTTAAAAGCCTATTTAATATTTTAAAAGCTCAATTCTTTAGTTTAATTTTTTATTCTTATAAATCTCACATCATAAAGTAAGCTAATATTATACTCTTTCTACAGAATAAAAGAGTTTTTCAAAAAAAAAAAAGTTTTGGGCTCACCTAAGTGTCATGATATGATAACTTGATATTTATATTATAAATTAATTTAGCTAAATTTTTATTAATAATAATAAAGCTTTTAAGATGTATAAAATTTATTTTAAAAATTTTAATTAAAATATTATGTTTAATTATTAGTTACAATATTTTAATCATTTCATTAAAAAAATTAAAAGAAATTAAATTGGGTTCATTTGAACCTATCAGTTTTATATAATCAGGATCGATTCATTAGTTGATTGGTCAAACCAGCGATTCTTTTCACCAGTTTGATATAAAATGGGTTTTTATAATTAACTGATCTCATGGTCGATTTTTAAAACAGTGGGTTTAACTCTTTAATTTTCAAAATCTCAGGTTTTGTAATACAGTCATTCTATTCTTTTTTATTTACAAATCAATCATTTTTAATTTTAATTTTTAAATTAGCATTCAAATATTAAAATTCATAACAAAATCTCAACTAATATTTTTTTTAAAATTCTCAATCATTTGACCTTTACACATACAAATGCATAAATCTAATAGTTTAAAAAAAATAAAAAAAATAGTTAAATTATAAATACATATATATTAGATGATTGATTTATAAAAATTCCTAATCTAACTATTAAAACTCATAACAAAATTCTAACTCACTTTTGTGTTCTAAATGACGAAAATTTTGGTTATAACAAATGAAAAAAATATAAATTTAATTTTTAAAATATAATATAAATATTAAATTTATAAATAAATAAGTTTCTAATGATATTTATGTTTTTTTTTTTGTTATAGAATTACTAATTTATTTCAAAATATTATGATCAAAATTATATAATGATGTATTTTAAAAATAATATGATATATATAAGTAATTAATTAAAATTTATACTATTCAAATATAGAAGTGAATTACATAAATTTGAAAGTTTTCTTAGTAAAAAAAATTTATCAAGATGTATTGACTTAATTTTTATTAATATTTTTAGGGGTTATTTGGTTGAGTAAATTAGTCGTGTAAAGTGAAATAAAAGCATAAGTTTTAAGATTTTTGGTGTTTAGACTATTGCAAAACAGATATATAAAATATTTGTGGTGTATTTAAAATACTTTAAAAATGTGATTTGTGGTGTATTTGAAATTTGCTTGGGGCTGTTTGGTTCCGAGTACTTACGGTGTAAAGTAATCCAAATCGCCATTCTTTTTTTTGTGTACGGTAATGTAATTCTGTAAAATTTGAATATTTCATTTCCTTTTCGCTCTTTTAAGCGAAATACGCGAAAATGAGCGTATTCCAAATACATGAGGCCTTGAATGAGCGGGGAAAAGGAATTTTTTTTTCTTTTGGCCTGAGCGAGCGCGGAAAAGCAATTATTTTTTTTCTTTTAATTTTTTTTGAAATTGCTGAATCCTAAAGTTAATTCTAATTTTAATTAAAATAAATATTTTATAGCTTAATTAAGATTTAATAAATATAATTATATTTATTCAAATTAATGATAAATAATTTCGATAAATAAAAAAATTAAAATATTTATTAAAATTTAGTTTATTTAGTACAAAAATAATTAATGATTAAACTATTTATTAAAGAAAAGTAATTTAATAAATAAATATTAAATTTTGATGATTAATTTATTTAATAAAAATTCCTATTAATTAATTAATATTTAATATAGTAATAAAATTATATATAGATATATATATATATATATATATGAAATTTGGGTCATTATGTTAATATAAAATAATAATATTCAAATTTTATTTATTTATAACACTAATAATTAATATCTTAAAAAAAATTTGTAAATTAATTACTAATAATTAAATATTAAATAAATTTTATTTATATTTGATTTTATTTTAATATCTTAAAAAATTTGTAAATTAATTACTAATAATTAAATATTCAAAATAAATTTTATTTATATTTGATTTTATTTTAATATCTTAGAAAATTTATAAATTAATTACTAATAATTAAATATTCAAATAAATTTTATTTGTATTTGATTTTTTTATTTAGTCAAGAAAAAAATTTTATTTATATTTTATCTATATTTTATTTGATAATATTTATTTTTAATTGAATACTTTAATTAGTGAATAAATTCTATAATTAATTTACATATATAATAAGGTGTTATCAAATATTTACTTTACATTCATCCAACCAAATATTTTACGGTATTTACTTTTACATATCTCAACCAAAACGTAAAAAATAGTTTACATGTATTTACTTTACATAGAACTAACCGTAAAGTATTAATTCATTTGTATTCACTTTCTGTTTGTATTCTTTCTGCATTCTAAATCGACCAAACCTTAGTTTGAGAAAATTTCAAATACACTAGTCGATGTAAATTGAGAGCCACCCTCATCATCACTGTCAACCACCCGACACCGAATCCCCGTTATCATCGTAGATCGTCCGCCATTTTCGACCACCCATCTTCACTTATCACACTATGAAATACTTTGAATTATATCATTCTACCAAACAAGAAAAGCAAAATAATGTGTTTGTAGAGTTTCTAATCAAATAATCTAAATTAATGCAAATATATTATTTTAATTTTACACTACGTTCTTTTTTCATTCAACCAAATAGCTCATTAATTTATTTGTTAATCTTTCAAAATTCAAATGTATTTGTTTTACATAATTTAAGAAAACATTATAGGAAGCATTTCTTTTTAAAAAAATTACTTTAGCAAATCAATTTTATATTGACGCCAAAAGTTATAACTAATCACTACCATCAATAAATAGCAAAGTAAATGATTTTTTTTCATGAACATGTGTTATTGCCTTTTGTTCATTGAAGTAAATAAAAATAATATTAATCATATATTTTATTTTATTTTGTTTAGGATCAAATTGGTCTCTCAATTATTTATAAATGATCAATTTAGTCACAAACTAAGCAAGATAACTAATTTGGTCTCTTGATTATCTAATAAGGGACCAATTTGGTCCTGCCATCCAAACTCACAGTTAGGGGTGTTAAAAGCAAGGGTATTTTTGGAATTTTTTTTAATTATTTAGATTATCATTTATCTAATCAACTTTTATTCCCTATATGCAACATGTACAATTATATGCAAGAGATTGGATTACTATCATGAAGATTTTTTAGCAATTTAATTTTTGACATAAATTTATGAATTTTTTATTTACGTTAATGTCATTGTAATAAAAAAGAATGAATAATGAATATATAAATATATATATATATATATATATATATATATATATATATGTTGTAATCATATTGTTTTTTTATTATAATTATATCTCACCATAAATTATTTTCAAGTATTTAATCATATTTATTGATTTAAGAGATGAAGAACATATTAATATATATTTCAAGGCATATATTTAATTAATCTGAATAGGAATTCTCTTTAAAATCAAATTATATTTAAGTAAAAAAAGTTAGTATAGCTGTAATAAGACACTATTCTTCGAAGTTAATAGTAAATAATAAAAAATATTAAGAAGAATGATAACAATAACATTAAAAATGACATTAACATGAACAAAGTAGATGATCTATTACAACTTTTGAGTAATACAATAAATATAAATTGAATTAAATCTATAAAAATATATGTCATATTATCACTCACGTTGTTATGATTAAAAATAAAACAATAAATTAGTTTTTTTTTTCTTGAGTTGTATGCATGCAAACTAAATAATTTAAAAATAAATCACTAAATGAATATATGGTAGACATTATGTAAACTAAAATTTAAAACTGATCGTCAATCTTTTATTAGTGGAATTTGAGTGCATGATTCAAATATTATTTCAACCTCTGAACATTCTTCAAAAAATATTATAAAAAATATATGATGCACTAGATGAATCATGAATTGAAATATAATATATTGTTCACCATGTCATTAAAGAAAGAATGTGTATGTGGTTCTAGAGGTAATTCTCAAATCTCTATACTTTGAACATGTGGTTGACTCTCCAAATAAAATTGCGAGTAATCCTGAAAAAAAAATATTTCATTAAAAAGAACGTTATAGTTTACTTATGAAATTCTCTGTAACTATATTACTTATCATTTCACCTGTAAAAGTTGTTGCTTGTTGAACTATCTGTGATGTCCTCATATTCTCATAGGTGTTATTATCATGACGATTTTTTTTTGCATCTACTACAATATAGTTTAATTGTAGATCTACTCATTTATTTTTTTTTAGAAGTTTTAACATTTTCATTTAAAGCCTTTCCTCGCTTGATTATTGGTCTACATCGTTTAGATTTTTCATATATTGACGGCAACATTGAGATTTTATCACTCCTTGACCATTATTTGAGTCCATTTAAATACGTGATATTAAACTCATGGATTTTTTTTGTAATTTTTTATAGAATAATATTGATCAATATAATTGTATGAATAATAGTACAAGCATGTACACATGATATTCCGATCAACTCTCATTTTCTACAGTTGTATAATTTTAATGCTAAATTCACTATATATTGTGTCATATACATAGTACTAATCTCATAATGGATGTCATCATATTTGACACAAATGCATATTTCTGCTTTGTGAATACTTCTCTCATGGACTTCGTTAATTCGTGGACATAATTTCCCTGCTCATTTAGAACATTTATCCTTACCCTCGAATATTATAGTCATCACCATGGATCTAATACATTCAAGCATAAAAATAATAGACAATTATCTTGCATCAATGATAAAAGTATTAAAACACTAACATATATTGTTTAATAAAATGTCATATTTTGGGTCAAAATTAAAATGAGATCTACTCCACTCATTATGTGGTTTTTCCTTCGACCAACTAAATGATGTCACATCTAGCTTCATTAATAGTTGAGAGACCAATTTGGTTATAAACTATTATTTTATTTAAAAATTGATTATGCATAATAATTTATATGAAATATCTTCAAAAACATTTAAGTAGTCCATTAAATAGTTTTTGATATTTTATAAAAAATTCAAGCTCCCCCACCCCCCGAAGTTGCATTTTCAAATTTTAAGAACAAGTGGCAATGTCTCGCTGCTTTATGTGGATAAACTATACTCATTGTTAAGGCATGTTGTCCATCAAAAGTGTAATGGCTTCAAAAAATCTATAAATGTGTATCGGTGTCAAAAGAGATCATCATTGTGCCGCTTTTAACTATAAATGTTTATCAAATAACTCTTTAATCGCACGAGAAAGTGAACCCATCTCCATCAATGTAAACAATTATGCCTCCACCATTGGTTATGGTTATGCATTGTACAGTTTATAGAGACAAGCCAATGTGGTTGAGCAAATTCGTTAGATGTGATATATAACCATTTCAATGTAAGCTTTTAGGGTATCAATTCGAGTAATTGAGATGCCCTATAGACTCAATCTAGTGCATCTTAATTTCTACAAGATTGTTATGTTATTCTAATCTTATTTAATAAATGATTTCGCCTAATAAAGTAAAACCAAATATATGCTTGTAACATTCTAGATTGATCAATGATGTATCTTTTTTACATTAAAAGTAGGGGGTGATAAGATAAGGATGTTTATGATCTAAAAAAACTTAACTTTTAAAGTAAATTTTTATGCAATGAATTAGATGATCACTGAGTTGGATATTTATTAAAATACACACCTTTTTGAAATTATAAAGTAATTGATATACATGTGCATTAAAAATATAAAAAAATTAGGTGCATAAACTCTATTTCTTTATCGAATGCATGTATACATCTACTTCTTCCAAAATTTCAAAGAAATTTGATGAATTATTATGGATAATGGGATGAGAGATATAACGAGTTAGATGATGAATTTTAATTATAGATTAAATAACTCCTTGTCAAAGAGAGCTCTTGCTCGCCAAGCACAAGAGAAAGAAATGATATCTAAATACTTCTAAATTTAATTCCAAATCACATTGAAAATTTATTGAAGCCATTACAACATATTTAAAGGGGTTGTATTTAGAATTTTGGATTGTTTAAAGATGATTAATTCAAATCTTCCATGGATTGTTTAAGGATGATTAATTCAAATCTTCCATGGAATGTTTAAGATTATGAAAAAAATAATCAAAACACCTTCATAAAATCTATAAATATGCCTCGTTCATATAAATTGAGGGAGGATTCTCGAGGAGAGAAACTTAAGACCTATATAGAAGTAAAGTGCTCTACCAACCAACACCTAATATTGCTTATTGCACATATGTTATTTTATCTCAATGTTTATCACACGTCATTGATCGACCTTGCCACCTGTCATTAGTTGACAATGATGTTCGCTTTAGAAAGTTCTCCATGGCCCGTATAAGAGAATTCCTCTTAATAGTTCACATCTTATAATCTCATCTTTTCCAATAACATTGTTTTATTTACAGGCTATGGATGCCCACTAAAAATCCCTATGACTTTTGAGGTCATTAAATGCGAGTTGAGCATCCAAATTTATCCTTAACTTAACTCCATGTTTCTCATAGTTTCTCATTTATCTACAAACTTTTTTCTTTTCCTAACCTTCCTTTTTTTCATTAATCTATTAGATATTTATAATAGTTATTGCGTGCTAGAAAACCAGTTGCAATAGTAAAGTTTTGCGCTTCTAGGAGTCCGCCGCGGTATTTAAAAGCAAAAAGAAAACTCAAACGTGAAAACCTGAAAAGAGGGAAAAATCACACCTACCCAACAAAAAATCTTCCACTTTGTATTTCTTTTAGAGTACAGGATCTTCCGATGACGGGATTACAGAATAGTATGTGAGAAGGGAACAACAATTGCTAGTAATAGACGATGTTGACGACAATGTTGACGATGATGATCGGCGGTAGTGGTCGGCGATGATGACCAGCAATAGTGGTCGACGACGACGAGGATCAGCGGCGGCGACTGGCGGCGGTGGTTGACGACCGTCGAGTGGTGGCACGATTGTGCTTGGAAGATCTTCAAGCTTTAGGGCTCTCTCCTCTCTCCTGCTTGGCTCCCCTCATATGAAGAATGAGGGGCTATTTATAGAATGGAGAAGTGACGTCTCTGTAAATACGTGCAAAATCTGAACCACTCCACTTCATCGGACGACTCAGAATGATTTCTTTGATCATTTGATCTATTTTAAGTATTTGAATGCTCAAATGAAGTCGAAATTGTAAGATCTTAGGCTTGTTGGATTCATCTTGTCGAGACGCTCGATTTGACTATAAACACTTTATATTTGAGAGTTATTTAGAGATTTAACTGATATCCCAAAGTTTCCAAAGATATTTTAAGAGCTTGATCTCCAGTTTCAACTTCGGATCAGTCTGCTTTTAACATCAAGATTCGTGCTTCGACTAGTAGTATTTTAAGTATCATATCAGTTGTCTCCCTATTTTTGGATGATATTATCTCAATCATCCAAAAATATATGTCAAATACTTGAAAATAACAAATTCTTCAATGAAATTTGAGGATCCATTAACTACACATTTTAAGAGAACAAATCTTCATAGGAGCACAAAATTATGACTACAGAAGCAAATGCAAGACCGCAAAGGCGTGTAGGTATCTTGTGGTCGAATTTGGTTCTGAACTCATCCAGTGCAGACTCCTTGAGTGCTCCACGGCGCGCCGCATGAGCGCCATAGGCAATGGAGCAATCCTTCAGCAGCTTCCAGCCATGTCAGCGTTAGTGGCGAAGTCAGCGCATGGGAAACCATGGTGGCGTGTCTGGTCGGTTGGTCGGGCATGAGCGCAGCGGTTCACGCCGTCCATGAGAGATAGCGAGACCGCAGCGGCGCGTGCATGGCGGTCGGCGGTTGGCATGTCTGAACCCGCAGGCAGCGGCCACAGCGAACCCATACACCATAGACTAACGGCTTTTAACGATTTGGTGATTTTGTGATTTTGAGCGATTTTTGATGATTTTTTACCCTTTTGCCTCTAAAAAGGGTTTATAAAAACCCCCTAGGGCCAAGAGAGAAGGAACACTTCTTCAACGCTCTAGTGCTTCTTATCTTCTTGAGTGAGGGTCGTTCAGAGGCGATCAGGCTCTAGTTCATCAGAGCTCAGTTTTCCCTCGAAGAGGTGTGACCTCGACCGACCGGCCACCGGTTTGGAGGCGATCAAGACCCGTAGTTCATATGGCAAGGCTCCATTTTTCCCTTGAAAGAGGTGTCAACTGACATCGTCGGATCGACCGAGTTTGGAGGCGATCAAGACCCGTAGTTCATACGGTAAGGCTCTAGTTTTTCCTTGAAAGAGGTGTTAATTGACCTCGTCAGACCGACCGGGTTTGGAGGCAATCAAGACCCGTAGTTCATACGGCAATGCTCCAGTTTTCCCTCGAAAGAGGTGTCAACTGACCTCGTCGGACCACCGGGTTTGGAGGCGATCAAAACCCGTAGTTCATACGGCGAGGCTCCGGTTTTCCCTCGAAAGAGGCGTTAGCTGCCCTTATCATATCGACCTGATTTGGAGGCAATCAAGGCTCGTAGTTCCTACTTCTTCTTGTAGGAAATTGGACTTCTTGAGTCTTCAATGGATGGTTCATTGATAACCGCCAGGTGGGAAAGCGCTAGGAACCATCGTTCGAACGATTCCGAAAGTTTGGCAGGTAATTTCTGAGCATCAATAAAGGAGAGTATCTTCTCTCTCTCTCTCTCTCTCTCTCTCTCTCTCTCTCTTTCTCATATGTATCCGTATCTTTTTCGTTAGATCGTAGGTAAAAAATTTTATCCCAAGCTATCCGTGAGCGAGAGAATCAGAAAAGGATACGCCCAAGTATTGGGGTAAGTAAGCTGCTTTACAAAATTTCCAGATTTTTATCATTTCTTTCCCTTTATTTATCATGTATTTTCACGCAGTGATGAATGAGAAGAAAACCCATAGATACTGAGATGACATATCATCCACCATCACATCAGATAGTTTAATGGTATTTCGCAAAAAATTTTACTTCCCTAATGAGTTGGTGGTCATTGTTGCTAAAAAGTCTGATCGAGCTCGTTCACCTCCGTCGGGATACTTCACTATTTATGAGATGATTCTTCGTGCTGGACTGCGATTCCCTTTGGCACCCGAGCTGATTGAGATCTTCAAAACATGTGGTATAGCTTTGTCACAATTTTCATTCGAGCTTTAGTGGTCATCGTCGGTTTGACTGTCTTCTTTAGAGAGCGTGGTGTTGCTTTAAACATCAAATACTTATGCCGAATGTGTAGATTCACATGTGATGCTCAAGGACATGTTTCTTATCAGGCTATAAAGAATTGGATATAATTTTTAGCACGGGATACGTCTAAAAATTAGTCTAACGGATTCTTTTTTGTGAAAAATGAGTGGGGCCTTCCTAAGAGATGGGGAAGATTGAATGACCTTCTAGATCCATTACTGATTGAAGAGAATGAGATCTTGGTAACTCTTAATGTTCCTGATGTAGAAAGCTTACAGCATGAGTTGCGTCACATTAGCAAATATATAGTTGAAGATAGAATGTTCAAGATTGACTTTTCCATCTAGGCAGGGAGATCTCATTCTTTTCCACTAAAGAGGTCAAGTAAAGGTGATAAAAGGTCTCCTTATATTCATAGGGTTCTTTTAAGAATCCCGGCACAAAATCAGGGTGGTGGCAATGTTTCTTCCCTAAAGAAAAAAAAAGACATGTGCTGAAGTGACTACGTTAGATATCTTGGAAGAAGATATTCGCTCCCAGTTAGCATCTGAGAGTTTAGCTATTTCAACTCATGATGTGAGAGTTCATTTCTCGAAGCCGCACATTCCCGAAGAGGTGTTAAATCACATATACACTAGGCGTCAATGAGCAGATGAATTGGTATGTTGTCTTCTTTTCTTTCTTTTTTTCTTCTTTTCCTCTTTCTTTTCTTTTGTGTAATATTTGTGATAGTTTTTTTTATAGGTAACTCAAACATTAGGGCTGATGACTCATTTAGGTGTCTCTTTAAATGAGTAAAATACTAAATTTGTGAAGGTAAAATATCTGCAAGGCGAGTATGAGCGGAAGATGAGTGCTAATGCCAAAGAAGTGGCGACTTTGGAGGATCAGTTAACCGGGTGCAGAACTGAGCTAGCGAATATGTCAACTTCTATTTCTCTCCAGTGTCGGGAGGTGGAGCGCACTCGTGATGAGTTGATTGAGATGAGGACCGAGACTCGCCAGAAAGAGAAAAGACTCAAGGCACTTGCAGTGGAGAAGAAAGCATTACAAGATCGTCTTTCTGAGAATGAGCATATAATGTCAGAAGCGGAAGTAAATGAAATCCTTAAAGGCAGTGGAAGATTTTAAGAGCTCTCTAGCTTATCGCGGTATAATCGAAGACCATGTTCAGGAAGCTCGTAATCATATTCTTGATGTTGGAGTGAAGGACTTGGAGCACCAATGTTTAGAGGAGGGCTTCATCCGAGGGTTCCTAAAAGGAATCTGCTTAGTACATCGTAAGACCGGAGCTAGTGTTGAGGATCTATCTCCCAGCCAAGTGTCTCAAGACTCTTCGTCAAATTCAGGAGATGAAGGAGTTGAGAGTGAGTCCAAGGGAGCATCTCCTAGTGGTGAGGATGACGTTGATATCACCAACTGATATGATGTAGCATCACTTGATGACGCATTTTTTTATATATATTGTTATTAGTGTGTATCAGAATCTTGATTATTTCTTATATCATCATATTAATGCTGTCAATGAAATATTTTTTTTAGATGATACGCTCTTATTTTGTTTTACTTATTAGGATAATTGGTGAATATTATTGCCAACTACTATATGGATGAGGTTGAATTGAATCCATTTTTGACCAATCCGAGGTTGTTTGTCAAAGTGTTACTTGATGATGTTAACCTATATGGAAGAGGTCACGAGATGTCCACCAAGGACCATTTGACTTATCCTAGGTGTCAGTCAAAGTGTTACTTGATTTCTTACTTGTATGGAAGAGGTCCGATCAAGTCCGCTTGGGATTGATTATACCTCGATTGAGATACAACGTGAGTTATATATTTCTCAAGTGGGAGGATTAAATGAAGAAGAAACAAGCTTGTAAGAAAAAACTATAAATTCATTACTCTGATAAGTTTGGTGATACAATTATAAGACGATTTTAACACGGATATGAGTTTCAAGAGGAAATGACGACAATAACAATAAGTCGTTATCCCACTAAGTGGGGTCAACTACATGAAGAGGAAATGACAGACGAGACAAAATAAAAGTTGCAACAGTTATGCAGTAGGAATTACTAATAATATTTTCGGAGATTCTCAGTGTTCCAAGTTCGAGGTAAAGTTTTTCCCTTTGGATCCTTGAGCTTGAATGTTCTTGACTTTATCACAGCTATAACCACATATGGGCCATCCCAAAGAGGTGAGAGTTTATTGCATTGAGGGCCTTTGCCTACAGCTTCGATACTTCACAGGACCAAGTCACTGACAGATATGGGATGAGATTTTACTCTTCTGTTAAAGTGACGAGCTAACCTTTGGTGATAGGAAGCAGTTCGAAGTAGGGCCATGTCACGAGTTTTGGGGAGTAGGTCCAAGTGGTGTCAGAGTTTTTTTTCATTACCATCATGATTGAATAATTGAACTCTTGGACTTGGAACCCCGATGTCTACTGGTATAATAGCTTCTGTGCTGAAACACAAGTTATATGGTGTCTCACCAGTCGGGGTGCGTGATATAGTGCGGTAAGCCCAAAGAATATTAGAAAGCTCATCAACCCATTGCCCCCCGGCCTTCTCAAGACATATTTTTAGTCCTTTGAGTATAGTCCTATTGGTAGTTTTAGTCTGCCCGTTAGTTTGAGGATGCGCTACAATCGTATGCAGCAGCTTAATGTGAAGATCTTTGCAAAAGGACGTAAAGACTTTTCCAGTAAATTAGGTTCCGTTGTCAGTGATGATCTTTGAAGGAAGACCAAATCGACATACTATATTTTTTCAAATAAATTGTTTAATATTTGTCTCCGTGATTTTAGCGAGTGGTTCGGCTTCCACCTATTTAGTGAAGTAGTCAACTGCTAAAATAATGAACTTTCGTTACCTCGATGCTATTGGAAAAGGTCTCATGATATCAATTTCCACTGAGCAAAAGGCCACGGGCTTTGAATGGATGAGGCTCGTATGCGACATGTGAGAGAGGTTAGAGTGCAACCACATTTTTTTTTGAACTCGGCATCTTGTTTCATCGTAGCCAATATAACCCCGCCTTATAATTTTAAGGGCTAGCACCCTTCCTCCAGGTGTTCTCCACATATCCGAGTGAACCTCTCTTAATGTGTAATCGCAAGGTGAGATGCATTTGAGGAACGTCCGGAGAAATCTCATTTGTATAGTTCACCTCAGATAATAAAGTTTGAAGCTTGTCTTGAGGCGAGTTCGGTTGGGTCTTCAGGAAGGGTTCCTTCTTGTAGAAAAGACAGGTTGAGGTTCATCCACGAATGTTCCTTTATCTCATTAATTGCTTGAATTACCCATGACCCTTAAATACTAGAAAAATATATTTCTTCAACATGCCTTTTCTTAAATAGATCTCTAGTAGTAGATGTAACAAGCTTGGCGAGAGCGTCAGCTCGAGTATTCTTCTCTCACAGTAGGTGAATGATTTGATGTGTCTTGAAATGGGCAATAAAAGACTTCACCAAGTGGAGGTATTGTGTCAGTTGAGGATTATGAGTACTAAAGTTTCCCTCAACTTGGGAGGCGATAAGTTGAGAGTCAGTATGGATCACTAAGTCTTGAGCTTTGCAGTCAATGGCAAGTCTCAACCTGATGAGCCTCATATTCACCATATATTATTATTTGCGAGTTCATACTCTAAGGTATTATCTTTGTGGGAAAATAAGAGATTGCAAAGGCAGATTCTCAAGCTCCATCCACATAGAGGGTCCACGAGGAGACAAAAGGCATGTAGCGGATCCTCCTGAGTTGGGGTGCATTCCACTATAAAGTCTCTGCAGTACTTGAGACTTTATAGCGGTAGAGAAAATTTATATCAAACTCTTCCAATTCTACAGACCACTTGATTAACCTCTCAGATGCTTCTGGTTTCTATAAGATGACCCTTAATGGTAAATGAGTATAAACACCGATAATATGAGCGTAGAAGTATGGATGCAATTTTCGTGCTGAGAAAACTAAAGCCAAAGCCACCTTATCTGCAAGTGGATAATGACTTTCTATATCAGAGAGAATTTTGTTGACATAGTAAATTGGTTGTTGTATCCCATTCTCTTCTCACACTAAAACTGAGCTTATCGCATGAGAAGAGACTGTGAGATATAAGTATAACATCTCTCCTTTAATAGGCTTGGATAGTAGGGGTGGAGATGCAAAATACTCTCTTAGTTGCTCAAAAGCAGACTAACATTCATCAGTCCACTCGAAATTATTATTTTTAGCTCCCTTTAATATTTTAAAGAATGATAGGTATTTATCCCCAGAATGGGCTAGGAAGCGGGATAACGCAATAATTCGTCTATTCAAACGTTAAACTTCCTTGATATTCTTCGGATGAGTCATATCTTTGAGAGCTTTGATTTTTTTAGGGTTGGCTTCCATCCCTCTGTGGGTTACCATGAATTCAATAAATTTTTCTGACGTAACCCCAAAAGCACACTTGGTTGGGTTAAATTGCATGTTGTAACGTCAAAGAAGATTAAAACATATTTCTAAGTCAAAAATATGCTGTGATTCTTCCAAGTTTTTCACTAACATGTCATCCACATATACCTCCATTGTGCGGCCTAATAGGTCTTTAAAAACTTTATTCATAAGGCGTTGATAGGTATCACTAGCATTTTTTAATCAAATGACATAACTTGGTAACGATAAAACCTTTATATGTTTGAAATGTTGTAGCTTCTTTCATGGGTTCATTTTTATTTGGTTATAACCAGAGTTAGCATCCAAAAATTGAGCATTTGATGTCCAGACGTAGCATCAACCAATTGATCAATTCGAGGAAGAGGAAAACTATCTTTCGGACAAGCCTTGTTAAGGTCAGTGTAATCAATACACATTCTCCATATTCCGTTTGTTTTCTTAACCATAACAATATTTGCTAGCCATGTAGAGTTATGTACCTCTCGTATGAATCCTGCTTCTGTGAGCTTGTTAACTTCTTGTTCAATAGCCTCGAGACGATCATGTGCAAAATTTTGTTTCTTTTGGATGATTGGTTTGAATGTTAGATCAATCTTGAGGGAGTGCATGATTACATTGAGGTCGACCCCCGGCATATCTGTCGGACTCCAAGCAAAGATGTCTTGATTTCTACGCAAGAAGTCTGTGTATTTTTTTCTTTGTTCCTCTGAGAGCAAAGATCTCACTTACCTCGTAGTGGTTGGTCATCATGCTGAGAGCAAGTCTTCTGGTGCTTTTAAAGTACTTCTTCATCTCGAAAATTAAAATCTTCAATGCTAAAGATCATAAAAGGGCGTGGTTGAGCTTGTTTGAGATAACATGATTGTGCTATCTGTTGATTTTCATAGACCACTCCAACTCTAACGGGGGTTAAAAATTTCATCTTAAGATGAGATATTGAAGTGACTGCACCAAAAATCTGACTTGACCACCATGAATTGGATTAAATGAGCCATTTGTCGAGAAAATTCACCAAGGACAACAGGAAGGGTGATTGTCCCCTCTACTATTGAGGCGATTATCAAACCGCATAATGGTCTACGGGTTAGAGCTTTTTCCATACCCATGTTAAGAAATGTGGAGTAAAATAAGACATCAACAGAACTCCCATTGACAATCAAAATTCTCTTAACATTATAGCATGGGTCACCGATCCCTGCGTTGATGATAAGTGGATCTTGATGAGGAACATGTACTTCTTCTAAGTCTGAGTCATTAAAAGTGATAGAATGATCAGTACGAGACTTCTTTAACTCCTGCTCTTTAGAGATGGTAATAAGAACTTGATTAGATAGTATTAATCCTCTTGCGATTATTTCAATTTCTCCAACTGTTTGATGATTATTTTGTTATTTTTGTGATGATTATCCTGGTTGCTCCCCAGTTGGAATTTTGTTTGAGTTGATTGATTCTTCATAAATCGACGTAGATATTCTTGTTGAATGAGCCTCTCAATTTCTTCTTTGAGTTGTTTGTATGCCTCAGTAGTATGTCCACGACTTCGATGGAAGTGACAATATTGCTTCTGATTTTCTGAATTTGGTTTCAGTGGATGCGACCACTTGATATTTTCTTCATCTCGAATAGCCATTAGGAGCTTAACATGAGATGTGTTCAACGACGTGTATTCCTTTTCGGGTTATGATTCACATCGTTGATATGAGGGCCGTGGAGGGAGATCACGATTGTCTTGTTGCTTCTTTTAATATGATTAGCATTCCACTGGGTGCTTTTACGTTTTCTGTAGATTGCTCAAATTATTTGCGATGGGCGTGTAGCCTCATCGAGATTTGTGCTTCCACACGAACCAAGTCGGTATATGAGCGGGCGTGTCTCATTAGTGACAGTAAAGGCCTTGGGAGTCCTCCAAGGAAAACTCCTCTTAATAGTTAGTCTCACTCGGGTATTTGGCGAGCTTCTAGGAGAACCTGGAAGTATTCCTTAAGTGATTCACCCTCATTCGACGAATGCAGAAGAGATGGGAGGAATCTTTAATGATCTTCCCTGCTTGATGAACTGCCACAAAAATCTTGGCGAGTTAAAGTGCGGATGGATCCCCTTGGAAGGAAGTAGAACCAAGTGCAAGCTTGCCCCTTGAGGGTAATGAGAAAGACCTGACAAAGCAGTGTGTCAGGAGCTCATTGGATATACATGATAGCCCTGTAATGGTCGATGTGTTCATGTGGGTTAGTCGCCCCATCATAGGAATCAATTATCGGAAGCTTGAAACCCACGAGAATAGAATGTTGAAGAATAACTTCAGCTAAAGGTGAGGATTCCTCATAGCCGCGGTGAGGGGAAGATGATTTCTGTCTTGAAGATGAAATTCGTCTTGCATTAAGCGTCGTAATTCTGCACGTATAACATGACGAGTGAGGTCAACAAGACGAGAATGTGTCAAGCTACTAGTAATAATTGGTGGATTAGCAGTCGGTTGAGCTGCACGTGATGAATGAATAGAACCAGCAGTGTCAAGGAGATCAACATCACGGTTAGGAAGCGGAGGAACTTCATTGTTAAGGAGATCGGCATTTTGACCTCCTACGGTTAACGATCGATCTCGAGGGAGATGTGTTTGCCGTGGTAATGGCCGTTGTGTTTCTCTCAAAAGTCGGATCATCTCATTCTGAGACTCTTCTATTCAGTGGACACGATCTTCTAAAGAGATCCCTATTGCGTCTTCAACGACAAGGTCACGTCTATTAGGGGGGAGTGAGGTAGAAGCTTGGCGTCCTTGGTTCAAGGATTGATTTTGAGAGTGACGGGAGTTGGAGCGGGAGGCTCTGTTATGACGGGTATTGCGCCTATTAGCCATAATACGCGTGTTCACAGAACTTGTGATTGATGGATTCTATTCCCATAGACGGCGCCAAACTATTACGTGCTAGAAAACCAGTTGCGGTAGAGTAAAAGTTTACGTCTTAGCTTCTTTGGGGAGTCCAACATACACACAAGTATTTAAAGAGCGAACAAGAAAACTCCAAAATTTTTACGTGGAAAACCTCGAAAAGAGGGAAAAACCACGGGGCCTAGCCCAGCGAAAATCTTCCACATTGTATTTCTTTTAGAGTACAGGTTCTTCCCGATGACGGGATTACAAAATAGTATGTGAGAAGGCAATAACAATTGCTAGTAATAGACGATGTTGATGACGATGACCGGCGGTAGTGGTCGGTGATGATGACCGACACGATGACGGCGGCGGCGGATCGAGCGGCGGCGGCGGCGGCGTTGGCAACCGTCAGTGGTGACCATTGTATTGAAGGATCTTCAAGCTTTCTCTCTCTCTCCTCCCCCTCATATGAAGAATGAGAAATTTATTTATAGATTGGAGGACGCGTCTGTAATTACATGCAAAATCGAACCACTCATCTGACGACTTAGAATGATTCCTTTGATCATTTGATCTATTTTAAGTATTTGAATGCTCAAATGAAAGAATTGTAAAATCTTGGGCTTGTTTATTCTCGTCGAGGCGCCGATTTATTATAAACACTTCATATTTGAGAGCTATTTAGGATTTAACGATATCCCAAAGTTTTCAAGAATATTTTAAGAGCTTGATCTCGACCATTTTCAACTTCGGATCAGCCTGCTTTTAACATCAAGATTCGTGCTTCGACTAGTAGTATTTTAAGTGTCATATCAATAGTTAATAGTTATCTACCATATATTATACTATAAACTCTTAATATAAGCTCCAAATTTGTATAGTTTAAAAATACATTTTTTTTAACCCCCTAAGATATTCAAATGCACTCAAAATGGTATTAAAGTAAAAAATTTGAAGTAACAAAAAAAGTTTTATTTATTTATTTTGTGAGTGCAATAAAATATATATTTTTAATTGATAAATATCATAAAAATAAGTTTTGTAAACACCAAGTATTATCTATATACTCTGAAATTTATATATTTCTTACATTTGGTACTTCATCAGAAAATTTTAAACAATATTTTATACGCAGTAGTTAATTATTTAAAAACTTTTGAAAGATGCTATTTCTCTCAACTCCAAAAACAAAAGAGCATTTACATATATAATCTCCATTCTTATATATTTACAAATATAACAACTAAATTTTAAAACTTATATAAATAATATTTTAATTTTTAATATTAGATTAAAAGAATTTTAAAAATAATATAAAAAATAATATCATAATATATATTTTCGTAATTAAAAAAAAGTATAATTATAAATATTAAATTATATATATTAAATATATAAATGCATAAGAACTATGTGTATATACGTAAATCTTAACTCTTAAGAAGAATTAAAAAAAAAAATAAACAAAAAAAACAAAAAAAAACAAAAAAAAAAGAAAAAAAAGGAAATAAAATAAAATAAAAAAATTAAAAAAAACTCTTAAGAAGAATTCCGCCGTGCAGGTCGAAATTCAAGGGCGTAAGTGTAATTTCAATGGGCATTTACTCTGATATATTTAGGCACTAGTATGCTAGGGTTGCCGATGCAAACAGCCTGATCCGGTGCTTTTTTTTTGGACTAGCTGTCTCTAGAGGCAGAGGCCATGGCACCCACCAAGAAGATGGTATTAAGTATTTCTATCTGGATCGTGTTAATTTCTTTGCAATTTTAGAGATGACCATGCGCTTTCGATTTACATTTTATCGTTTTTAAATGTAGAAGAAGAGCACTGAGAGCATTAACAACAGACTAGCCCTTGTTATGAAGAGCGGAAAGTATACCCTTGGCTACAAGACCGTTCTTAGGTCCCTAAGGAGCTCCAAAGGTGATTTACTGTTTTTTCCCCTTATATTTTCATGTATTTGACCTAATCTTTCTTTAACTGAAGATTGTTTACCTACTCTTCTTTTGTATTCGATCCTTTTGTTCTTTTAGGATAAACACTGACGGCATTTGCATACTGTAGCTAATAGTGGCTTTTGATTAACCTTACTCAGAGTTTGAAGGTTGTAATGGTTGACATGTGCCATGATGCGTTCGACTGGTTTTGGGACTTAAGTTTGGCTCTTTGGCTACTAAAAATGCCTCAGAGATGAATAAAGCTCCCTATACAAATCTCGGCATTTTAGCCTACTATAGTTTCACCCAGAGAAGTATTTGATAGCTGGGGGATCTGTCTATATCCAGACATGCCTGTAGATGTTATTTGTCCAGTAACTACAAACTCATTCTGTACAAGTTTCTATTTATCTAGTCGTTTTGATTGATCTTGAGTGCAGTCTTTCTGGTTTTATTTATCAACAGTTTATACTCAGGAAAGTTGGTGAATAATGAAAAATATATAAATTTTTTTCATATCACTCTTTGCTGATATATTTATTAAAATGTCAAGATTTTGACTCATTTTTCTTCAGTCATTCATCTAAAATTTCTAATTTTTTCTTGGTTTGCTAATTCTAACTTTTAGTTTGGCTCAAGGTGGTTTCGTATTTATTCCTTAGTAACTTGGGTTGTATGCATTTTATCTATTCTTCTAGTACATTATCTTTTAATTCCATTAGTAGAAACACTAGTCATTTAAACAAATGGTAGCATTTTGAATTTGCTACCTGTTGAGATTGAAGGTTGTGTTAAGGTTGACGTGTGTTGTGATCTGTATGACTTGTTTTGTGACTGAAAATTGACTTTTTGGCTACTTTGCATGCCTCACCGCACTTATTTTCCTCTTGAAACTATTTAATACCTGAGTGAATCTTTCTATGCTGAGACACTATCTTAGATGTTGCTGGTTTTGTAAGTGTATGGTGTTGTCACTATGAGTCACAGCTGATGGAGGAAGTGGTGTTCCGGATCTTCCACTTGCCAAAGTGGAAGGGATGCGAGAAGTTCTACTCACCAAAGTAAAACTGTGGCGAGAGATCACCAAATCTTTTGGACGGTCGACCACTAAACTTCAACTCAAGAGTTTTTACTCAAAATTTCACACAAATAGTTCAAAAGTCCTTCATTAAACTAGTCAAAGGGTATGCCCCTTCGGGATAACTATTGAAAAGCTGTCATAAAATCGGAACATGTCATCTTGCGGCACCTAGGTGGCTCTGGCAAGCGCTGGCTTTTCTATTTTTTTCACTATATAAAATAACGGTTGTAGCTTTGTGGCACCGGAAAATTTGTGCCTAAGACCAAAATATTTATACATATTAACACTTAAACATTTAATGATCTCGATCACAACTCTCATACAATACTTAAACATGACTAGATACATCATTCACCACATAATACAGCACATGGGGCACGTATAAAATATCACAACACATAGAATACAACATAAGTCTCATAAGTTGTCTTTTGGATCAAGACCTTGTAACTAATCCTTTCCTCCCTTGAAGTGATACATCAGTGTAAGCACGTTTTTGCCCATGTAAGTTTCTATTTGTAGAAGGATATGGACTGATCTCGTCTGTTAATTATTTTGACTGATCTTGAGTACTGTTTTTTTTCTTGTTTCTTTTTTTTTTTGTTTAGACATGGACTCTCTAGATGAAGGAAAGTTGGGGAAGAAAATGAAAAATGGATTCAAATATCTTATTATGACTCTGTTAAAGAGTTTCAATTCCTTGTCATTAATCCAACACCTATAATTTCATTGTAGTGTAACTCCCATGCACTGTTTTATTGAACATTGATAATTTCAGTAGCTCCCTCTTGTTGTATGCTATGTATTTAGCCTTCAATTATCTCAAATTGCACATTTTACCTACTCTTTCAGCGAAATCTATGTTTTTCTTCTTTTAGGAGAAACATTAAATTCAATTGAATGCTGTAACACATAATAGCATATCACTTGCCTTTGATAGTTGTTACCCTTTGAGATTGAAAATTATGTTAATGTTGGCATGTAGGATGATTTGTATGACTTGTTTTGGGTCCAAGTTTGACTTCTTGGACACTTAACTTTGAGATAAATGCAACTTTCTATACAAGTCTTGCACTCTTTGTATTTTACCACTGTTGTTTCATCGCGAGAACTATTTTATATCCAGTTAGATCGGTTTATGCTGTGACATTGCTTTAGATGTTGTTTGTCCCGCAAGTGTAAGCACATTCTTGCCTATATAAATTTCTATTTGTAGATGCATTTTGACTAATATTCCTATCTGTACTTTTTTAATTTTTATTTTAGATATGAACCATTTAGGTGCTGAAAGAAGGAAAGAAAATGAAAAATGGATTGAAAATTTTTAACCTAGTGGGTTGTAGATTTATTATTAAGTTGTTAAAGAATTTGATGTCTTTGCCTTCTCATTTCATCCAAAATTTTCTGTTTTGTCTTAATGTTACCCCTACTTCCTATTTTAGTTCAAGATTGATAATTGCTATATTCGACATCATAGTTTTTTTTTTCATTTATCTTTCTCATGATGTCTTCCATGTGTTTAGTCTTTAACCGACTCAAGTTGCACATTTTACCTATTGTTCTAGTGAAATTGATCATGTTATTCTTCCACCAGCAACTCTAAGGTCTTTTGGATGTGGAAACAAATATTAGCATCTGATTTACCTTTGCTTTCCTTTATGCTTGAAGATTATGTTGAGTTTGATGTGTGTGATGATTTGTATGACTTGTTTTGGGAGTGATATTTGACCCTTGGGCAACTAAACATGCCTCAGAGATGAATGCAGCTCCCTATATAAATCTCAGCATGTTACCCCCATTTTAGTTTCATCCAGAGAACTATTTATCTAGATGGATCTGTTTATGCTGAGACATTGCACTGGATGTTACTGACCATATAAGTGCATTCTTGCCTATATGTATTTCTCTTTGTAGAGTCAATTTGACTGATATTGCGTGCAGTTTTGTTTTCTTGTTTACTTTTGGTATGAACTGCTTAGATGCAAGAAAATTGGTGGAAAAAATGAAAAAATGGTTACTGATTTTTCATGAATCTGTTAAAGAATTTGACTTTGCATTTGTCCAAAATCTCTTTCTTTTATTCTTACTATTCCTTATTTCAACATTGGCAATTGTCGTGTTACACTTAGTAGATTGTCAACTAGTTTTTATTTTGCTGAATATAAAGTTATATAAGAATACGTTATTGATGGATGGAGTATTTTGCTTGCTTGTTTTCATCATTCTAATCACCTATTAGCAAATGCTGATCTTTTGTTAAACTTAATTGGATATTATTGTGATTGATTAATCTCGTTCATTATTAAAATATGGTTATGGAACAGTATTAAGTTGGTTCTTTAATGTAAACAATGTGGAAAATGATTCTTTCTTTAACACTGACTTCGGATATGCAAAGAATTTCCTAGGAGATAGAAAAGGAAAATACTGAAAACTGTTTCTACCAAAATATTTATTCTTGGTTATGGTTTTTAGGTTAACCAATGTTACATGAGATGAAATTTTTACATGATATTTATTTTTGCAAGTTTCTCTATTGTTTTCTTTTTCTGGATTTTTTTTCTTGTCTACTTTGCTCAACTTTATTATTTAAAATAGGCCATTTATGTTTCACTCATGTGATGAATGATTCCGAATTGCAATTTATAAATTATTTTAGTAGTTATGATATTCTTTATGTTAGTTTCAGCAAAAAGAATGATGAAAAGTTTTGGCTAATATGTTTTTGTAAGTTGTTTTAATTGTAAGAAAAGGCAAGTAGTGGATTTGATCAGTTTAGATGCTCCTTTTTTGAAAAAAAATGTAATTTTAGCCTCAACAATACTAAATCCCACACTGGATTTTTATAAAAAGTATTTAGATCATGAAAACCTTGCATATCATGTTTATTAATAAGTTTTTGCTAATCATTAATTCATCTACACACACAACAAAACCTAGAAAACCCATAGTGGTATCATAAACTAAAATTTCTTCAAATTCAAATATAATTTTTCTATTTGTAAAATCTCAAATACTCTCTTAAGATGCACCATCCAGTGATCATCTCATGTCTTGCTATAAATTAATATATATATATATATATATATAAAGTAAACAACAAGAAATCTTCTAATTGAAGGTCATATGGTAAGTTTCATTGTTCTTATGAAAGTACTAGATGCAATGTTTAATGTAAAATACATTATTAATCATTCACATAATATATTTTTTATTTTAAAGCAGTTTTCATTCAATTCATTTTCTCATTCTATCTCAATAGTAACGATTTTGATATCAATCTTTGAAAATATTACACCATCATTCATCATATTGAGCCTATCATCTGAATAAGGTAAAAAAATTTGTATTTAGATATGATTTTATTAATGGCTCTACCATTTATACATATCCTCTAGCTACAATCTTTTTTAGGTGTAAGTAAAACATTTATAACACAAGGATTGATACCTTTTTTAATAAATCTATTTTTAAATGATTCATCAAGTTATCTTTAAAGGTTAACCTATTCTAATTTGATTTATATTATAATAATGTAAATTTGGTAATGATGATCTGGGTAGCAAATCAATATCATGTTACTTATCTTTTAATGGTGACAAGTCATTAGAATGTTTATGAGGACAAATATAAAAGTTTAAAATTTGGCAGTTGGGTAGGTGTGTCTCTCGTGAGAATCCTCAAGTGGTGAAAGCCTCAAAAGTAAGAAGTATTTTATGGTCATCAAAGTACACAACAAAAAATGATATATCAATATCCTAACTTATTAACATATTAAAATATAAGACATTAATAACTTAATATAATAGGAAGTAATAAATTTCATAAAGTATCAAGTTACATATTAATATCTTAATATAATAGGAAGTAATAAATCACATAAAGTATCAAGTCACATATTAATATCTTGACATCGATCATGAAATTAGAAGTGTCTTATTAACATCAAAGTAGCTTAAGATATCAAAGTAAGAGTTAATGATATAACAATTTAAAATAAATTTTAAACAATAAGTTTTTCTCTCCTACTCAAATTATCCAATATCAAAGTAAGAGGATCACGAGTAACGATGGTAGTGGTGGCAGCCAACGCAGTGTGTGAGGATAGGGAAGGACATGAGGGAAAAGGCATATAGTTTATGTATCATGAGGGAAAAGGCATATAGTTTATGTATCATGAGATCAATTGCGTGTGTTTTATTTTGATAATTGAAATTTATATTTGATTTTTTAAAATAAATTTAAAAGTGCACGCCTCACAAAAATTGAGGCAAGGTGGGGCATGAGGCAAGCCTCACAACAAGTGAGGCGTAAGCCTCACATAGCATTGATGAGGCGTAAGCCTCATTGTGATTTTTTCAAAACAACATCAAGACAGACTTTTTATTGCGCAATTTTAAACAAGGATAAATATTTTTTAAGTTCAATTAATACTGATGAACATTATTAGACAAAGTTGCAACTTTTGGTGTCACAATATTCAACTTTACAATTATTAAATGGCATGTATCATACCTTTATGCTTGTCCTCTATTTCAAAGGTACGTTTACATGGTATACAAAATTTTCCCCTTTTTTGTGAGCCCTTGGTCAGATTCAGATTTATATGTAGGCTTTATAGGTTTCAAAATTACCATTCTTTCAGTAGACCCTTGAAAGCATTAGTACTAAATTTTTTAAAATGATTACATCTAAATCATGAGTCTTGATATGATTTTTCTAGTTCTTGATTTTAGTTATGGATGGCCGTTCGATTCTATCGTTTATCTCTTTGTTCAAGTTCTCTGTTTACTATCTGTTGCATTTACTAATATATGCTAGGTTTCTGTTACCTTGGATTAACCTGTTTTATTTCATCAGGTAAATTGGTCATTATTGCAAACAACTGTCCTCCTCTTCGAAAGTCTGAAATTGAGTACTACGCTATGTTGGGAAAGGTTGGAGTCCATCATTTCAATGGAAGTAAGTAATTAATTGTCCTTAATTTTTTTTTTTATTGTGAGTCTTTGAATAATAGTAGCACTTTGTTTTTTCTTGAAAGAAATAAAACTTTATCTTATGTATTTTGTTGATAAAGGTAAGTTATATATTTTTATTTTTATTTTAAAGAATAAAAATCTTATCTTATGTAGGAGTAAAAGCGCAATGTTTCTATCTAGAGATCTCTTACCCAAGATTTGGGCTGCAAATAAACCAAGCGTTCGACAAGCTATTTGTGACTCGGTTTGATTAGAGTTCATTCATGATCGTTTGATTAACTAATTGAACGAGCTTGAACACTTTTGTAAATACTCGATTGCTAAATGAACAAGTTTGAATAGCTTGTCGTTTGATTTATTTATGTTCATGAACAATATCATTTAAAGCTCGTGAACAAGTTCGTTAAGGGGCTCGGTTATGGCTCGATTAAAGTTTGTTTGTGAATAGTATTGTTTAAATTTTTATTTTTTAAGCTTAAAAAGCTTTAATTAATACTGGTCATGTATATGTCTCGACAAGCTACTTGTGAAAAACTCGATTAAGGTTTAATTAAAGTTCATTTATTTCAATAAACGGGCTATTCGTTAACAAGTTCGATAATCTAATTTGAACCGAGGTCATGAACAAACTCAAATTGAGCTTGAGCTCGATAATATAAAATATGATAAACAAACTCAAACTTGAATCGAACTTGAGCTCGATAATGATAAACAAACTTGAACTTGATCACGCACAAGTTTGGCTCAGCTCACTTCATTTGCAGCCCTACCCGAGATCAAATGCCTTGATAGTCAAGAGTTATATCTCCTGCCAAAGTCTTATGGTATGCTAGTAGTACTATGCTAATCTATTGAAGCTTAGGGCAGCCTGTTTCCTGAATAAATTATTTTTCTGCTCTATGTACTTCAGATTTTCTTTGAGTTGATTGTTTTTTTCATTCATTTTTTTATTGTATAATAAATTCTACTTGAAAAAATGGTCATGAATACCCAAACCGTGTTTATGACAATATTGCGGAACACTTGTCATTTGGACAATCTAAACGTGACTTTTCATACTGTGTTTGGTTAATCATTCGCGTTCTTGAAACCTTCGCAGATTGTTGTCTTGAAATTTGGAGTGTCAAAGCGCAGGCATATGATGCCGGAATTTTTTTAACAACTTTTAAGACTTTTACCAGTTAAATTAGCTTTCACCTTTTTTTAACAAATTTATTGAAACAAACTTTGTGTTGAAGAAGTAATTGTTCTTCCATTTGTTTGTCATTTCAATGCAACAATTATTTTACATACTGCTTGAGTTTTCTGGGCAGTCATATCATTTTATCATTTTATGCTCATTCAATCTGCTGCGCTTTCCTCGAAGCAGATAATGTGGATTTGGGAACTGCTTGTGGCAAATACTTTCGAGTTTGTTGCCTTAGCATCATTGATCCAGGTTTATCTCTGTTTTCTTCTATACTCTGCTTTGCAATTTTCTCCTTAAGCTTTTCAACTTAACTGAATTTTCTTCTTGTTATTTATGATTTTTTTCCCTTTCATTTCTTCAGGCGATTCAGATATCATCAAGTCCTTACCTGGTGATTAGTAATTTTATGAGGTTCTTCAAATTTTTTTCCTCTTCAAAAGATTGTTGGCGCCATCGGATTCTCCAAGATTTGAATCTGAGATCTTTAGAAATGAAGCAAGACTTCAACCAACAGGCTGAGACAAAGAGCACTGATATCCTTCACTTGTGGAACAGTTTTATGCTAACTTCAAATAATTTGGAATTGACATATTGTTATTGATGATTTGGTCTAAATTCATTTAATTCTTATTTTTTAGTGAGTTTGATTTTATCTAAGCTTAAATAATTCAAATTCCAACCTAACTTGGTTGAAGGCAAAAATCAAATAAAATTGGAGGATTTTTGGTCCCATAGTAAGTTTTCGACTAAGGACTGGCCGTTTGAAATAAAAGTATTGCACACTTTGTAATATTTTAGCCAGATCTACTAATTGTTTATTTAGAACCTAATCACTTCCAAGTATTTCTTAAACTATGATGGCTTTCTACCATTTTGTAAGAAAGCGTGTTCAAGTTTGTTTATCGTTATCAAGGTCAAGCTCAATTTGAACTTTTTATGGTGTTCAAGCTTGAGCTTGTTTACCATTATTAATTTCAAGCTTAATTTTAGTTTGGTCATGACCTTGATTTAAATTGGATTATCTAGCCTGTTAATGTTAACGAGCTTGAAACAATCCTTGATTGAGCTTGTTTGCCAGCATTTTTTTGAGAAATGTATGAGTTGTATCAATTAATGCTTTATTAAGCCTAAAAATAGAAATTTGAATAATATTGTTCATAAATAAGTTTTAATTGAGTTATAATTGAGCTCTTTAGCTTTAAATAATATTGTTTAAGAAAAGAAATAAATTAAATGATAAGTTCAAGCTTAAGTTTGTTCAATTAGGGGCAGTTGGAGATCACTTTTATTTTTTATTATTTATTATATTTTTATTTTATTATATTTATGTTTTGTTTAATAATAAAATATGTTTTATTGCAATTATTGTTTTTAATATCAATCGTAATATATAAAAATTATTTTGATTGTTTTTAAAAGTAATGTTATTTATTTTTGAAAATTAAAAATATTTTAAGTAAATATATTTTCAAAAATAATATAAAAATAAAAATAAAAAATAGGAAGTAAAATTGATCTCTAGCAGCCTTTGAGCAATCTGACTATTTATAAAAATTTTTAAGCTTGTTTTAGGCAAGAGTGCTAATGCTACAGTTCAACAACTTAGGATGAGGAAAATCTGTAATTCTGAAGAAGTTCAAGAAAAAAAAAACGATGGAGGTGACTAGCCCTTATTCTAGATGGATAGACTTCCAAATTGCTTGATAGAGAACAAGTCTGGTAATTTTTTTGTTGTGGAGTTTATTTTATGCCTCATAGATTTTTTATTTTTAGCTCTAAATTGATATAGATTAAAGGTGTATTTGAGATAGTTAAAATAATGAAAAAATAATGATCGAGTTATTGTAAAAGAAATTATTGTATAAAAAATTATAATTCTTATTATAATTTTTTTAATTATAAAAAGTTAAATTATGATTTTTTGGATATCATTATTTTTGATTAAATCAGGTTAAAAAATATAAATTTTTTTATCATAGAATTTATAAAATATACAGCATCTTTGCAGTTTGTATATACCTGAAACGTTAATATTCGAATCCCATTGTAAACGGAATATCACCCTAAATGAGGCCTAAGAGAAAGTTGGTACATTGGCATGATGATGCGGTGAAGTTTAGCCTTTTTTTTTTGAAATTAAGAGGTAGATAATCATTTATGCAATACTAAAAATAAAATTAAAAAAAAGTCATTTATACCGGTGACAATATACAAGAATGTGACATTTTTATTGAATTATATATTATGTTAGAGACTCATTGATAAAGAGTTGAGCTAGACATTTTGGTCAGAGAGCACAAGATTCTTATACAAATATTACTTCACAAAAAATTAAATATTGTGTGGGAGGGTAAAGTAAAATTAATTTCAAAAGCTTGCGGTGTTACATTTCCCTTAAAAAGATCCCCTGATCTCTATTTGGATTGGAGGAAGCAAAGAAAATCTTATGAAAAACAAATTGTTTATTACTTGATTATATATCAATAGTCTTGCATTTGGAAATTTTATTTTTATTTAATTAAGTAAATTATGAGTTAATTATGAATAATAAGTTATTAATTTGTGATTTTTTATCTTTTTATTTCCCCTCCTTTGCTCACACTGCAATAAAATACAAATAAAATCAAAGAATCAATTGTTTAACTAAGAATTTGTGGTCTTAGTATTGTATGAAGATATCTCACACATAGATAAATGGGAATAGCTCAAACAATATATGAGTTTTTTTTAAAAAAAAAAGAATGCAAAAGTTAAGAAATGAAAATTTAATGAGTCTGATTTAGTTGAAATGATTTCACTAATGTGAGTTATATATCACATCATATATGTTTCTTTGTAATTGATGAATGTATTAATGCATTGTAATAGACATGAATTTTAGACGATAACTTTCATGGATGATGGGAATCTTGAGGCATTGGACTTGTCATCAATAGATGATTACTAATTTGTTAGATCATGCCCTTATAAGGGATGAAACTTAGGACCAAGAATGTGGATATCAACCTTAGTAGCAGCAACATACATCCATCTCTGTGGCAATGGTAGACCAAGCAATATCAATTTTAGTGGTGATGGTAGGTCTCCATCTTACTGTTGATGCTTTAATATTAGGCATTGTCATTATTGTTGATAATGAGCATAAGCCTTAAAGTCCATTATTAATATTAAATTTGTTAGTGTTGATGATGAGCATTAATATTTCAAGTATAAGAACATTAATGTTGTTAGCCATGATGGGTGTCATAATTGGTATTGACAATTGGTCTGCATGTTTATAGTGATACGGTATAAGTGATGATGTGTAAAAATTTTGTAGGCAATGACACACCATAGAATTGTATACGATAATTCCTGATGACAAGCTAGAGGTGCAGACGAGTCGAGTCGAGCTCGAGCCACATTAGACTCGAGCTCGAGCCACATCAGACTCGAGCTCGAGCTTGACTTGAGCTTAGGTAGCAAGTTCGAACTCGGCTCGTGAACAGTAAATCAAGCTCGAGCTCGACTCGTTTTTATGGGTTCGATTAAAAAGCTTGAGCTCGGCTCATATGTAGGCTCGATTAGAGCTCAGTTAGACTAGATTCATTTTAATGGCAATGTATATTTGAAATATTTTTAAACTAAAATAAAAAAATATTTATTAAATTAATTGGAGATAGTCTATTACAAAGATATCCATATTCAGCTCAATTAAAGAGCAATAAAAAATTACAAAATATTGAACCAAAAGATTTAATACTCAATGAGCTACAAGATACCTAAAGAGCTAAACCCTAATTCCCCATCTATGTATAAAAGGAAAAATATAAAATAAAAATAAAATCGACAGCATCTCTTGATCCCTTTGAGAAAAGCATAAGCTACAACAACAACACTTAATCCAACTGGGGAAATATCACTCCACCTACAGTGATCCAACCACATAAACAAAATTTATGTAAGATACTAAAGAAAAAATAATCATAGGTAAATAAAATAAAGATAAAGAACAAATATAAGGGATAGAGTAAGAGAAAGGCTCGAGCTCAGATTTAGTCAAATCATCTCAATGAGTAATAATGTGTGAGCATCCAAACTTCATAAAGAAATATTACAATCACATATAATGCTACTAGTCAAAGAGAAGAAAATGAGGAAAATCATAACTATCACAACTAGCATATATCATTCAAACCAATCAACCAAGACTAACAGCCATCAGGGTCCCAACTTCCAAGACCTACACCAACAGAAAGGGAAATAACCGGTTAGCAGCCACCCAACAAACCAAAAAAAAAAAAAAAAACATATCAATCACAATAATCCCAGGACACTAATAGAAACATCAAGATTAGCAACAAAGCCATCACCAATATTGGAGAAGACCACAGGACAAGTAAAAGAATCAGAGTTAATAAAATAACCCAATATGGGGGCAAGACACCACAAACAATCTCCTCCCAAAAAACTACCAATCAAAACTCCATGCATACAAAACAATAAACAACTAGTAATAGCCACTAGGTCCACCAGTATAGAGAAGCTAACAACCATCAAACAACAAAAAGACCAGCTAGTTTAGACACCAAAACCCATCAAACAACCATCAAGTACCATCTAGAGGCCACCTCACAATAGAAAGAAAACTTAGCTCAGATAAGAAGGCAGCCAGCCAAAGCTAAAACCAAGAGGGGACAAATTTGTTCGAGGTTGATTCAAATTTGTTCATGACCTCGATTCAAATTGGATTATTGAGCTTGTTAATGAGCAGCTTATTTAACGAAATAAACAAGCTTTAATCAAGCCTTAATCAAACTTATTTACAAACAACTTGTTGAAAAGTATATATAAATTAAAACTTATTAAGTCTAAACAATAATAATTTAAATAATATTGTTCACAAATAAATCTTAATCGAATAAAAGCTATAATTGAGTCGTAATTAAACTCCTTAGTGAGTTTGTTCATTTATGAGTATTAAATGATAATATTTATGAACATAAATGAACCGAATGATAAATTATTTAAATTTATTTATTTATAAATTAAATATTTATTAAAATATTTAAATATATTTAATTAATCAATTAAATGATCATGCCTATTAAGCTCTCTAATCTAATCGAGCAAAAAAATTGCTTACAGAGCACAGTTCATATGCAGCTCTAAACCTTCCCATCTGAAGGATGTCTGTTTTAGGAAAACTATGGCCAACCACGTCCGACTGCCACTTGCTGCTTTACTTTATTATTATGAAACATACCGAGTTCCTGTTTAAGACGGACGGCACGCTTCGCCTACACACCGAAAAAGCGGTGGACCGTCCCATGCTCAACGAGGTAGCGTCGCGTGATGCCCGGTAAAGTGTCCGGTTCCCGTCGCATGCACGGCGACTAATAATGATTCGAAGGTGGGCCCAGGATGGGAGCCAATGAAAAATCAATAGCGAATAGGAAAAACCCACCCACCAACTCCAATCTCGTCTTTATTGATATATATATATAATATATATATATATATCTCTTTATAGGTACCTCGCCGTGGCCAACTGCCCAGTTCAAGGCCACGTGATTTAGATGTAATTTGGGTATTCTAATCATCAATATAGCATCAGTCCTAATGCAATGCCAATAAAAAAAGTACAAAATCTCTTCATATAAGTTACATCCTTTTTTTTTTGCATTTATTTATTTATTGTTCAGCTATCTTTAAGAAGCAATACGGGAATACTTCAAACTTGATTACAATCCTCTCAACTCTGAATATTTAAAGGACTTACAAAAGTTGAGGACTTACACTTCAAACTTGATTACACTATGCTGAAATCTAAAGTTGAGGACTTACACTTCAAACTTGATTACAATCCTCTCAACTCTGAATATTTAAAGGAGACTCTTCAAGCTCAAAAGCATCTCAATGAAGCTATAGATTGTGAGAACAATTGGATTAAACATAGGGCAAAATGTGCTTGGTTAATAAAAGGTGAAGATGATATCAAATTCTTATATAAAAAAGTCAACATTAGGAAAAACAAAAACACTATCAAAAGTCTGAAGGTAAATGGTGTTGATATTTCATCTCAACAAGACATGACAAATGAGATTATATCATACTACTCAAATATCCTAAACAACTCTAATAGAGACCCTCATCAGGGTTGGCTTGATATTCTAGCTGGACCTCAAATCACTACTGAACAAAGCCAATTTCTTACTCAACCTTTCAGCATAGAAGACATCAAAAATGCTATTTTTTCTATTGGCTCTGATAAAACACTTGGACCGGATGGTTTTACATCTCAATTCTTCAAGGACACTTGGGAGATTACTGGAAGCTCATTAGTGGCTGCTACTCAACATTTTTTCACTACCTCTAACCTTCCCCATAGGATCAATCACATTGCTATCAGTCTCATTCCCAAAACTTGTCATGCAGAAACCATGACTGATTATCAGCCACTATCTCTGTGTAACTTATTATATAAGGTCATATCCAAACTTCTTGCAACTAGTTTCAGCTTGATTCTCCCACACATCATTCATCCAGACTTTTTTTTAAAGGGGAGGGACATTGCTGATAATATTATTTTGGCTAATGAAGTCTTGTATGACTTCAACCACAAACACAGACCGAAGAGTTTTTGTGCTAAGATTGATCTTAAGAAAGCAGTCGACAACGTCAATCGACACTTTCTCCTTCATAGATTAAAGGTGCTGAATTTTCCTTAATCTTTTATCAAATGGATAGAAGCTTGTGTTCTTCATGTTCCTTTCTCTATCATTCTTAATGGGAAACTTTCTGGCTTCTTCTTTTCATCTACTGGTTTAAGGCAAGGCTGCCCATTATCTCCTTACTTATTTACTATCATTATGGATGCATTTTTTAGGCTTTTGGACAATGCTATTAATGCTGCCAGCTTCTGCTTGATTAGGAATATTTCTGGAACTGTCTCTCACCTAATTTACGCAGATGACCTCCTTGTGTTTGGATCGGCCAGCCATTCTAACATCAATTATCTCTCATCCCTTCTTTACTCCTTCTATCAGGATTCGAACCTTACTCCAAACAGCAGTAAATCCACCATCTATTTTTCCAAAGCCGTGGAGCCTCGGTTAAGGAATGAGTTGTGCTCTGAACTGGGCTTTAAGCTTGCTGAGCTGCCTTGGAATTATTTAGGACTTGCTATCTCCTCTTCTAGACTGAAATCGACTGATTGTAGCAAAATTTATAATAAACTGCATCACTAGTTTGCTGGTTGGAAATGCTCATTTCTTTCATTTGCTGGTAGACTTCAATTGATCAAATTTACTTGCTGGAGCTATTGGGCATACTGGTTCAGAGCTTTGTCCATTCCTAAGAAAGTTAGAAAAACTATAAAGAGGTTAATCTCATCATTTCTTTACAATAACGGGGCTAAAAGAAAACTTCACACGGTTTCCTAGGCCAACATTGCTAAACCGATTAATGTTGGTGGCCTTGGCTTACCTAGTATTGATTCCTTAAATCTGATGTGCAAAGCTAAGATTATATGGATATTATATAACTCTAAATCACTCCTCGCTTCCTATTTTAATAACCAGCACTTCCTCCTTTGGAGGAACACTTGTTTTATCTCTACGACCTTATGCAAAGAGCTTAAAATTACGGCTGTTAGATGCAGATGTTGTCTTACTTTTCAGGTGACAAATGAAAGCAGACTTTTCTTCTTCTTTGATCTATTATTAGAAGGTGAAACTCTGGTTGACAAATTTGGGTCTGTGGTGTTTACCTGGTTTAACTGCTCTATATTCATGCTGGTTTGTGAGGCAATCTCTGATAATCATTGGAATTTAGTAACCACATACTCTTTATGAGTGCATCAACATGATTCAAAATATTCCCATTTTAAGTGAAACGGTTAGCACTTTATGGCTGAATAAGGATTTTTATAGTCATAAAGCAACACACAATCACCTATTTGAGGATCACATAAAACCTAGCTGGACAAATTTCATTTGGTATAAAGATTGCTCAATAAAATTTGCAACTTTTTCTTGGAGAATCATTATGGAAGGAATGAAAACAAAAGACATCTTGATTAAGAGAGGTATGTTGGTCAATCCCTTATGCGTTTTATGTCACAAGGTATATGAGAATCATCACCATCTCTTCTTTGAATGCTCATATTCTATGGATATTATTAGAGCATCAATACCTCATGGTTCTTTTTTTCTTTTGGGCTGCACATTAATGCAACTACTTCTATATGCGGATCAGATATCTAGTAAGATGACAAAAAAATTTTACCTACTTGCTATATCTATTGCTGCGTACTATATTTGGAAGGAAAGGAATCAACATATTTTTAACAACATATCCCAAGAGGCTAGAGTGGTTACTAAACATTCATAATTAATCTTAAAAGCCACAGATGGAAATACAACAAAAATGTGCCAGGAGACATACACCAATTATATTTTATCTAACACCTTCTATCTCACTTTTGATATATTGCTATTTTGTTGGACCCTTTTGGTTGGACTAATGTTCTTTATGGTGAATTTTATGAGATGAGGCTTCGATCGGGACAAGATGTTGTCAGGATGCATATTTGCTTCCTACATTTTTGGAGCGATGATGATGATTTTCCAGCTCTCTTATTGCTCAACTAGCAGCAAACATTTCTTACTCAATTGGGTGGTCCATTTTGTTCTACCTGTTGTTCCTCTCAAGGGGTATTATACATTATATACACCGCAGTTATTTTACGCTTTCGGTGACATCTTCACTTAATTTTTGGGTTTTTACTTCGGCTAATTCAATCTTATTGGTAATAATCTGAAGTGGCTTTATGTGTGACACTTTCTTACCTTAATTTGATGATTTTGATCACCTGGATGGATCTAGAAAGTATGATGTCATTTGTTTTTCTTCACTGTTATGCCTCTGTCTATTGCCAATCTTCTTTCCTGCTGCGGCCCTGGCTGCTGTGTCTGTGTTGGGCCGAAGGATCATTTGTTGATTCATCTGAACGTTGGCTGCCCTGAATGGAGCGTTATATGATTACTTCCCCATTGCTGGACAATCTGAGCTCTTCTTATAGTTTTTTCATATTACTCTCTTCTTTGTACTGCATAGTTTACAGCTTAATAATAGTTCACTTTTGTATAAGATTTTTTGGCAGATCGGGAAGATTTTTCTCCCCTCTCTGTTTTTTGTAAGCCTTCTTTAATCCTTAATGAAATCTGGGCGTGATCCTCATTTTTTCCCGGAAAAAAAATATTATTACAATGAATGAAAAAAAAACAAAAAAAAAAAGAGAAAAACTAAAAAAAAGAACAATTTTCTTCTTCACCTTGCCTTCTTGTTCCTTAAAATCTCTTCTAATGGTTCTTCCAAAAAATTTGAAGCAGCCATCCAAATTTTATTCTAAGGACCCTCCGAAATCTTGAGAAAAAGAAGGTACAAACGGCTGAAGAAGTCTCCAAATTCATTCACAATATGTGCTTATATAGTGCTTCATGAGATCTCTCCAAAAATAAATTTGGTAAATTTAGGGCAAAACGAAGCCGGTGCTAGGTCGAAGTCTAGCCACTAACTCTCTATCTTGTGTTCGTTCTGTCATCTGAATCTAGTGCTTGTGTGTAAGAAGTTAGGTGTTCAGGTGTTTGAAATTTTGCTTGATCTCCTGTTAAGTTTGGGTTTGTTGCCTAGGCGCCAACGGTCGGTGCCTTTGTGTTGAGCTGCAGGTTGATGCCTTGGTGTTGAGAGTCAAGCACCACGTTAGCTTCGGTTTGTTTCATTTGCTCTCCAATCTTCTCAAAAGAGCTATTCACATGATTTTCTACATGAACTATTGAATTTAGCTCCAATGCAAATCTAATCAAATCATTTGTGTTACAAAATCTTTAATTTTAAGCAAAATCTCATACAATATGAACGATCTAATACAGGAAAAAAAATATAACTTCTATGACTATGAATTAGAAAATAAAATCATGCATATTTACAAATTAATTATTTTAAACATCAAATTTTCAAATTGACATTCAAATATTGAAATTCATAACAAAAACTTAACTCATATTTTCCATTTTTTTTTTTAAAAATTTCATAATGATTAATTCATAGCATGCACAAATACATGAATCTCATAGTTTAAAAAAAATTATGAAGATGATTAAATTATAAATGTATATATTTTAGATGATTGATTTATAAATATTCCTAAAAGATATTGCCTCCTCTTAAAACTTAAATCTTCAGCATCAACGTCCCATAGTGATAATGAAAGCTGTACATTTTACATAAACTAGTGATTTCTTAACTGAAGTAAAGACAAACTTTCTATAGAAACTAATAATTCAGCAGGCCTTAATACAATATATCATCAGTTTTATTCTGATCACAATCGATTCTATAAATTAACTCAATTTTTATTGTTATTTTTCTAAATAATTCTGGTTGGAAGGAAGTAGGTGAATGATCAAGTGATTTTAATTTGCCTATTCAATACTTTTTTTTTTTATAAAATATTTAAGCTATTTTTTATGATAAACTTATACATCTATACATTTTAACTCGAAGTCGAAAATTTAGAGGTGTAAAAGAATCAAGTTTTGACTCAATCAAATTAAACTTGTTTAATCATTATTAAGCTTGAACTTGACTTAAATGCTTGAGCTTATTTACATGCTTGATAAACTACTGGGCTGATAATGTGATATATAATATATTACAATTTATTATTATATAAACAAACTAACTGGATAAAGTACTAAACCGAGTCAAACTAGATTCCAACTTGAGCTTTATTGTAAGCTTGAGCTCAAGCTTGTGGTTCGCGAGCACTAACAACCAACCTTTGACTGAATGAGCTCGTGAGCCTGCTCGACTCATTTACATCTCTAATATATGATTTATAAAATATAAGAAAAAAAAAACACAATGTCCCAATATTCTCTGGTTACATATGCCTTAGAGATAATGTACAATCTCATTTAACCATAGTATATTCAAGTTTTATGTATTTTAGAACTAATGCTAAAAGAATATGGCTCATCTTGTGAAGCACGATGATATTTTCATTATTTTTTTCTCCAGTACTAACATTGCTTTAATTGTTAGTTGATTTTAAAATTAATTCAAGGACATACAAATTCCCCTTTTTGTCCTAAAGCAAGAATAGTGAACCACTAAATTTTAATAAAGCCATATCAAAGAAATGATTAACCAATCTCATTATTAATTTTACCACAATTATTTAACCATAATTTGGATTAAAAATAAAATGATGTATGGATTATTTACTGATAAATAATCATTGATTTGAGATTTTTCAAAAATTTTATTTTTATTCACTCAGATTTCTCAGCTTTCAAAAAAAGCCTTGGGATGGCTTTACAAATCTTAAAATGATCAATCAACTTACTGAAAAAAATAAGCTACTGAAACAGATACAATTATCAATCAATAACATAAAAGTATCAATAAAAGAAAATCAGAGCAACTTTGTTCTTCAAAAAAAAAAAAAAAATTCATAACAAGTGAATTAAACTGAAATAGAATGAATACAAGTAACAAAATTTTCAAAATGTAAAAAATTCTGATTGGAATTTGGTTCCCCATCTTCATGCAAATTTAAATACAATGCATCATTCACAAACTTAATGTACAGTTTATAAATAACAGAAGCTTACATCTAAATTGCATATCTCAGGTTACAAAATAAAAGATTGAAATTCAAAAGTAACGAACTCACTACAAAAACTCAATGGAAGACTCTGCCTTCAGTTTCTCCTTCCAAGATCTAATTCTGCGTGGGGCTCGGTTTGCTTTCTGGCACCTGTTTCAAACTCACATATAATGATTTCTGATTTTGCGTGGTTGATTGATCCAATCCCCTCAAATTAGAAGAAGTTGAGGCCAGACGAAGCATTAGCCTTCTTGTTTTGATCATCTCTCTTAGATATCTCTTGTCAATAGAAAAAGATACAGATGGAGAGCACAGAAGGGGATGGAGCAGAAGCAAAGAAGAGATAACAAACAGAGCCCTTAGAATGGCTTTCATGATGTGTTTTTGTTAAAGGTGCATTGATGAATAGTTGCAGCCCTTTATAAAGGTTCTCTCTCCTTTACAGATACTTTCTAGATCATAGAAGTTCTCCTTCAATCCTTTCGAATAAAAAGTTTCACCAAACATTGGAATTCAATTCAAAGTGAAACCCAATGGGAAAGTTACAAAATTGTTATATTAGAAACTCAGCTATAAATTTACTTTTTGAGGTGCGAAAATATCCCACTTGCTCTTACAGCTAAGCTGTCTCTCTATATGCAAGAGAGAACTCCTCAACCATCACTATCCCTCAAAAAGGGTTGTATTCGTCAAGAAACCACATAACCATGTTAAGTTTATTTGAGATTAGGGCTGTCAATTTTTCAATCTCGAGCCAATATAATCCAAGCTCCTGTTATGTCAAAGCCATTTAATCTGATACCAATTTGAGCCAAGCCTTATTATAAGTTGGCTTGATTTAGTCTGGAAACGAGACGAGCATGTCTCGTTAACTTCACTTTGAGCTTGATTCTAGTAAAAATATATATATGACCTAACAAATTTTTGTTCTCCTAAGATATTTTAAATGCTGCATGGATAAATATACTAGTTCATATATATATATATATATATATAAAAGCAAAGTTGCATATACATTAATTTAAATCTAAATACGTACAAAAATACATGCATATTTGCCTCTAAACATTTGACAAACAATAATTCACATATAGATGAATGCTTAGCTGAACACAAGTTCGATTCGAGCTTGGCTTGACTTGTTAGTTTGCTTGTTGACATAAATCCAAGCCAAAAATCGATTGATTTTCAGAGATCTTTAATTTCTAGTGAAAATCAAAGCACCGTGAGAACCACCACTCGAATCTCACTCGATTATAACTAAAGCCTCTCAAATCCCTATGAGCCATAAGCTGCATTAAACGTTTGATCCAAACCGAACAATTAACTATGATACATTGATACCACTTATTATGGAGGTGAATCAATGACCCCCAAATTGAGAGTTTTATACTAATAGATGGGCATCAATTAGCCAAAAAAAAAATTTGAAAATCAAATAAGAATGATCACTCTTACTGGAACTCCTCTTGCACTCAAGATTGCAGCAAATTTTACTCAAATACATCTTAACATGCTAAACAAATGATTTAGTCACAAAATGGTAAAAAAAAAAAAAAAAGCTTATATCTATTGAATGAATGCATGCTTTTCAACTAGTAAGTTTTTTCAATTTTTTTAAGTATAATAACCTATCTTAGATATTCTATTCTATATGGTGGGGAAAAGGAGGCAAGCTTTAGATAAAGAGCTAAAAAAATGCAGGCCTAATTTCTTTCTTAAGAAGAGAGGAAGAAGAGAGGACCAATGTGAGCAGAGATAGAACCCCATGACCTCACTGTTGAGAGCTGAGGTGTGAGCAATTAGGTCATGAACCAGTTCATTTGTCTTCCTTTCCTATTAGCAAAAACCATCTCTTAAAAAATTTTAAACACAAGCTGGAAAGTGAAAAGAGAGCTCAACATGCATGTGCTACCTAAACCTTCGGTGGCAGAATAGCGAAGACATGTGATAAGTCACTGTATGTCCATTAGCAGCCAAGATAATCTATTAATCACGTGCATATTGGTCAAGCATCCAGCTAAAAGGATATGACAGCTTAGCTGAGCTGGAAAAGCAAATTAATAGTTGAGAGCATAACTCTCAACTAAAAGACTTCACATTCATTCAAACACAAAACAAAAATGATCCCAAACAAAAACTTAATGAATTGATATAACAGTGGTACCATCGTATGTGATTTCAAATGCAGGCAAATGTACATAAACAATATCATCATCATCATTCATCGTTAGTGTTATCCAGACTATTTGGCATTAATTAATTGAAATAACACATTGTAGTCAATACAAAATAACTATATTTTACATAAGATTAATCATTTCAATAATATGATTTTACAGATGCTTCTTATTATATAAAAAAGGATTATGTATTACAATGAAAAGATTCAGGCGTTAAAATTTAACTAGCATACCTGACACTATCCTTCTGTTTCTATGGTCAACACGATCTTCACATTTAAACTCTTTCCCACTTAAAGAGTTTATGAAGAAAACTTATCAAGTAAATTGAGATTTACCACTTGCGCTAATCATAGAATTTAATTTTAAAAGTATGTATTACATTGACCAACATTTGAACTCTAGTGATAAAAGAATTTCCTTAAAAACAAAAATACATGGACAGTAATCAAGAACTAATCCTTTATCATTGAGAAAAGGATCAAAATCATCTTTACAGTTGAGTACAAGAAAATAAAATTAATAAAAATTAGAATTAGTTAAGAACAAGAAAATATACATTTTAAAAATACCTCAGTATGATTTGATCTCTTTTATATAGTCAAGAGAATTAATTGGGGATTATTTTGATACTTCAGAGATAGTTAAGAGGAGGACATCGTTTTGGTTTTCTTCTCCTTTATCATTGCTGTGCAAAATTGGATTAATAAAATAAATAAAAATGTGTTAAAACCTGAAAAAACTTAAAAAAAAGGAATGTTATATAGCCATGTTTCCGGACTCGATGAAAACTTTAAATCCAAAGAGTCATGGGAATCGGCTAAACATCGATCTTCGAAGGATTTATAGTTAGAGAGGACACTATGTTGGAATCCATCCCCTCTGCTGGGACCTTCACCCTCCCCTTCATCAAAACATTAATTTCAAACGCAAAGCACAATAATCACCAAATCAAAATTCAGAACTCCAAAATTTTTCAAATTCCAAGTCAGATAGGATGCCACACACAAAAGTGACTCTAAATCTTAACCTCTAAATTCAATTATTACTAAAAGGAATTATAGAAAATAACTCACTAATGCAATGAATTATCATCCGAAGATACCACACAATTCTTATGTATTTATATATCTAACACCGAAACTTCAATTTTTGCATACAACACCCCAATCTTCAATATCACATAAAAAATGTCATCATCACTCACTTTTTAAAAGTGAAATACACCTTTTTAAGTATAGGAAAGTGTTTACAAAAGTAAATATCTAACTTTATGAGTTAGATATGTAAATTCATAAAAATTGTCTGGTATGTATGTAAATATTCCAAAACAAAAATAGTTTTAAGAGTTTCAATGACTGGCCATATTCAATGGAGGAGTGATCAGGTAGAGCTAATACAACTTTAGCCATCATATCGGTCGTCAAATCAATAAGCAAACAATTTATTATTCATCATCTCACTCCATTCCATAACAATCTAATAGTAGCATACATAAAATAACCAAGAAAAAGAAAAAAAGAAATGAAAAGGCATCAGATTTCCAAAGTGATGGCATCAAGGGAAATTAAAACCTCAGACGCAAATTACCCAATTAACATTGAGATTCATCATTTGCCTATCAATAAATCCAATAAAAATAATTTCAAGAATAGGTCCAAAGAAAAATATAGCAACATAGACCATACCAACACAAAATGTGAACCCTTTAGATTCCTTTATAAGCTCTATCCAAGATTGGCTAGAGAAGGCTGCAAAGAAATTACAAAGAATCCAGCAGTGAAATGTTCATGCAGTGTAGAAGAAAAAATTTAAATTAGGGTGAAGAAAGAAGAAGAAAAAACGAGGAGGAGAAAAGTGGAATAGTCTGCATCTATTTGGCCAAAACATGATGCAATTTGTGAGTAAATAATCAAAAATAAAAGGAATTAAACCATACCCTACTAAAAAAGAAAGGAAAAAGCATCAGCAATTATATTTAAAATTACTAAAATTAATAAAGCAAAAAAAAATTCATAAAATAAAGCAATAAAAAAGCTGCATCGCTCCTATCCACCATACCAAATATTAGACCAAGGCACGTTATAAAAGGCATTCATGGGACCGGAGACCGGTGACCGAAGAAGACTTGTAGAAGACTAGAAGGTGAAGAAACTAAGGTAATCCTCAACTTTCCCTCCAACACCTAGGGATCGCTAGAGAGTAAATCCTATAAATCTGCCAAACTAGCGGATTTAATAATTCTGCGATCAACGCAGAATGAAGGAAAAACAAGATTTAAAATTATGTAGAATTTAAAGTTGTTATTTTTGCTGTTAGACAGATTCTAGGTTAAATTAAGTTCAGATCTTGCTCAAATCCTGAGCTCAAACAGCCCCTAAAATACACAAGGATTCCTATGTAAGACCTTCATCTCTTTAAATGAAAGAAAAAAGTATAGAATAATCATAGCAACTGGGTTGTGGATGCTCAGTGAATACGAACCATAAAAAAGATTTCACCCAACCAAATTCTAATCTGGTGATCAATGCAAAGATGACATCTTCATCGCATCCATCTCAAAAAAAAATAGTTTAAGGTTTTGACAACCGGCCGTATTTGATGGAGGAGAGCGATCAGATAGAGCAAATATAAGTTTAGCCATCATATTGATCATTAAACCAATAAGGCAACAATTTATTGTTCATCATCTCACTCAATTCCACTTTGAATAGTAGAGTTAATACGCAAAAAATCAAGAAAAAAACTCAAAAAAAGAATCAAATTCCTAAAGTGAAACATTAATAGAAATTAAAAATTTAAAAGAAAATCATCCAATTAACATTAAACTTCATCATTTGCCTACCATAAAATCGTATAAGCATATTTTCAAGAATATAAATCATAACAAATTCAAGAATGAAACCAGACAGTTAAACAAACTCAAACCAAGAATTGGCTATAGAAGGCCACAAGAACTTAATAAAAGGCAGTTAATTGTGTATTATTTATATAGTGTAGAGAAGAAAATCAAGGTAAAGAGTTTCTCTGCTTGGGTCTTTGTACAGGAAATGTCCATCAAGGGGTCTCATCGATTAGCACATATCAAATCCTAAAAAACGAGCTTCTTTTGGACCTAAGGAAATGGTTATGTTACAGACATAGTGGAGTCGAATTCATAAATTAGCAACAAAATTGAATCACATGAAAAAAAATATTATAATTCAATCAGTTTCTAAAAATTACTTCAATTTTAATCATAAATTAATATCATCTATTTAAACAAGCTTAAGATGTGATCAATTGTTTCATTAAAAATATTAGTCATTCATAAAATCAATATTTTTGAAAATATAGTGGTACAAAAATAAATAGTATTTTTAAAAAACAAAGCACATTATTTACATTATAAAAAATTGATTATAAACTTGAAAAAATTGTTTGAAATCCAGGTTGAATAAGATTCGATCTATCAAATCGAACTCAAAATCAAAACTTCCAAATTCATTTACTATCCGAAGGCAAACTTAGATGATATCGCACTAAAATATATAACGATTCCTCTATAGGACCTTCGTCTCCTTAGATGAAGAAAAAATATATAGAACAATCATAGCAAAATAGATGAGTGCTCAATGAATACTAACAATAAGAAAAAAAAATTCACAACAAGAATTCTCATCCAACAATAAATGCAAAGATTAACTTGGTTTGGAGTTTCAATAACTAACCTTATTGGATGAAAAAGAGCAATCAGATAGAGCTAATACAATTTTAGCCATCATATCAGCTGTCAAACTAATATGTAAACAATTTACCATTCATCATCTCACTCCATTAAACATAGAGCTAGCAGAAGCAATATGCAAAATGACCAAAGAAAAACTTAAAAAAAAAAAATCTCCGAAACGATGAATCAAAATAGAAATTAAAACCTCATATGAAAATTATCCATTTAACATTGAGATTCTTCATTTCCCTATAAAAAAAAAACTTTAAAAAAATTGCAAGGATAGGTCTTGAGAAAACATAAAAAATATATATCATAAAAACGCAGAGTGTGAAAACTTAGAATCCCAAATAACCTATGCCAAAGAATGGCCAATAGAAGGCTGCAAAGAACTTACAAAGAAGTGGTAGGCTGTGAATGTCTATACAATATAGATAAGCAAATCAAGTTTAAGTTTGCTTGGGTCTTTTGTATATGAAAGTTCCATTGAGGGGATGTGGGGCCTTATATTTTATGTTGAAAACTAGCATTAAAAAAAGGATATCAATAACAATTAATCTTACATTAATTTGATCATAGCAGTATGAAACAACAGAAATTAGTAGTTGAAATAGAAGTAGTATAATTTGTGTGAAGTTTAAGTAGTTTCAAATAAAGTGAATAACTATAAAAGCCATACAATATAAAATGAAAAAAAAAAAAACATGGCTAACCAACTAACAAAGTGAGTTAAGCAAAAGTGAACAAAAAGTAAATAAACAAAATTGAACAACCAGCAAACAAAACAATTAAGCTAAGTTAGTTTTATTATTTTATACATGTATTAATCCTAAAACTTTGCAGCTAATAAGAACTTCTGTGATTATAAAATAAAATATATAAAAACTTATTTGATAAAAATATCATATAAATAATTAATGTTATATTTTGGAAAATCAAACCCAAAATAAATAAGTTTCCAAAATTGAGCAAATCGCACCAAAAGAACCAACCAATTCACAACACAAGAAAAGCCATCTTACCAATGTAAAAAAGTTTATATTATAAGATATACAGATGCGGGAGTGTGAAGCAGCGGTGGTACGACGAGTGTGAAGCAGCGGTGGTACGACAAGTGTGTGCAGAAGTGGAGCAGCGGCAGGCAGGTTCACGTGAAACAGTTAGAGGTCGCTGGAAGACGCATGAACGAGGAGCGCAAGCACAAGGCCTGCGGCAGTTGGGTAGACAATGTGTGGGCGAATCGATGGTGGGGTGCTGGTGGCTTACATTGCGGGTCACGCGCGTAGAAGCAAGAGAGTTAGCGTGGCACGGAGGCACGACAATGGGAGAGTTGCTACGCAGCTGCTGGTAGTCGCACCACGGGGCGTTGGCGTCAGGAGGAAGCGTGGAGCCGGCTAGAGAAACGTCAGACGTACCGAGAGAAGAGAGGGCTAGTCGAAGGCGGGGTAGCACGCGGGTTAAGACGATGGGAGCGCGCGACCTTGGAGCTGAGAGAGAACAGACGCTCATGAGCAGCGGTTGGTTGCGGCGGCGAAGAGGCTACGGGATCGTGCCCTAGGGTATACTAGAAAGGGCCTGCGGCTGCCTGGCGAGAGTTCCGGGTATATTTTCTGGGTCGATTCCATTAGCTTTTTGGCAGTTTAGATGGTATTTATTCTTGTAAATGGGTTGATTCCGATGAACCTTAGGACCTCATTTCTAAGCGGTGCCACCGTGTTTAAGGTGGCTCGAGTGTGTTCGGAGTACTTTTCTAAGAATTTTATTTTTCATAAAATAATTATAATTGTAATTAGTTATTAATTTTTTAATTAATTTAAAAAAATTGTTGCGAGCTAGAAAATTAATTACGATGGAAAAAAACTTTACGCCTTAGTCTTGTTATAAAATACATGACATACATAAATATTTGAAGAGTAAACAATAAATTGCAGGATTTTTATGTGAAAAAATCCCAGAAAGAAGGGGAAAAATCACGGGGCTTAGCCTAATAAAAATCTTCAACTATATATATGTTTTGGAGTATAAAATTTAAATTTTTCTGATAATAGGATTACATAATTTTATATGAAAAAATACGACAATGGGAATCACAAAATCAAATAATAACTTTACGAACCGTTAGAATTGCTGCGGTACGATATGGTGAACGGTCGACGGTGGTGATGACTTGCGGAGATGATCGACAACGATGGTCGGCGGTAACGGGCGACAAACCGCCGACGACAACGATGATCGGTAATGGTGACAGCGGCAAACTAATGATGGTGGTCGGCGGCTGACGGCGAATGGTTGATAGCGATGATCGAGAAGGGCGATGGGGCTGTCGACGTGGTTGGCAGCGGATCGGCGGTGATGAGCGACGGTGATTGATAGGACCGACAATGGTGGCCTACGGTATTGGCGGCAGTAATGGCGTGCACGGCATCGGTCGGGCGATAGTCGAGTGGTGACACGATTATGCTTGGAGGATCTTCAAGCCTTAGAGTTCTCTTTTCTCTTTAGCTTGGGCTCCCCTCATATGAAGAATGAGGGGCTATTTATAAATTAAAGGGATGACGTTCATGTAAATATGTGCAAAATCCAAATAAATCCATCGGACGGCTCGAAATGATTCTTTTGATCATCTCATGTATTTTAAATATTTAAATGCTCAAATGAAGTCAAAATCAAGGGATCTTGAGCTTGTTAGATCCAGCTCATCAAGACGCTCGATTTGAATATAAACACTTCATATTTAGAAACTATTTAGGGATTCAACGAATATCCCAAAGTTTTCAATGATATTTTAAGTGTTTGATCTAGGCTAGTTTCGACTTAGGATCATATTGCTATCGGCTAGTGAAATTTTCAGTGTCATATCAGTTTCCCCTTATTTTTGGATGATATTATCTCTATCATCAAAACATATATGTCAAATAATTGAAAATAATAAATTTTTTAATGAAATTTGCGGGTTCATTAACCTTTGCGTCACATATAGTTTGAGATAACAGATCTTCATGGGTGTGCAAGATTATGATTAAGCTGCAGTGGTAAGCTCACTGCCCCGCGACGCTATGCATGCGGTATTGCAGACGCAGACGAGGGTCGTACCGGAAGGCGATGAGCATTTTTTTTGATTTTTTAAAATTTTCTTCAAAAATTTTTTTTCATTTTTTCCGTTTTATTTATTTATTCTCTTTTTTCCCCTATAGTGGATTTATAAAAATCCTCCTTATGGTTAAATAAGGAGACACAATTCTCATATGCTATAGCGTTATTCTATGTTGGATAAGAAATTATCTAAAAGATGTTCGGGGCCTGAGGGTGATAATAAAGATACTTTTTCTTTTGTCAGCGAAGCTTTGACCTTCTTCTTAAAATAAAGTCATTTATTTTGCTGATCAAGACCCGTAGTTCATACGGTGAGGCTCTGGTTTTTCCTTGAGAGAGGTGTCAACTGTCTTCGTCAGACCGATCAAGTTTAGAGGCGATCAAGACCCGTAGTTCATACGGCGAGGCTCTAGTTTTTCCTTGAGAAAGACATCAATTGTCCTCGTCGGACCGACCGGGATTGGAGGCAATCAAGGCCTGTAGTTCATACTGCGAGGCTCCAGTTTTCTCTCGAGAGAGGTGTCAACTGTCCTCATCGAATCGACCAGGTTTGGAGGCGATCAAGGCTTGTAATTCATACGGTGAGGCTCTGATTTTCACTCGAGAGAGGTATCAACTGTCATCGTTGGACTGACCGGGTTTGGAGGTGATCAAAACCTGTAGTTCATTCGGCGAGGTTTCGATTTTCCCTCGAGAGAGGCGCCAACTGTCATCGTCGAATCGACCAGGTTTAGAGGCGATCAAGGCCCGTATTTTCTACTTTTTCTTGTAGGAAATTAAATTTCTTGAAACTTAAATGGATGGTTTAACAGTTGACAACTGCCAAGGTGGCGGAACTAACGCTTGAAAACTCAGAAATCTGACAAGTAATTTCAGAGTATCATTAGAGAGAAATAGCTTTTTTTTTTCTTTTTTTGATCTTATATGTATGCGTATATTTTTCATCAGATCGCAGGTGAAAAATTTTATCCAAAATTTTTCGTGAGCAACAAAGTCAGGAAAGGATATGCCCGAGTATTGGGGTGAGTAAGTTGCTTCACATAGTTCTCAGACCTTTGTCCTGCTCTTCTCTTTTTTGTTTCATATTTATGATATATTTTCGCAAGATGATGGCCTGAAGAAAACCAATAGCGTGACAACTACAGATGATATATCATCCACTATCACAACTGACAGTTTAATGATGCTCCGTTGAAAATTTTATTTCCTAAATGAGTTGGTGGCTATTATTGCCAAAAAGTCTGATCGGGAACGTTCTCCTCCGCAGGGAAACTTTATTATTTTTGAGATGATTTTTTGTACGGTACTGCGAGTCCCTTTGGCTCTTGAATTGATTGAGGTCTTTAAAATATACTGTGTAGCTTTGTCATAATTTTTATTTATATCTTTAGTGATCATCATTGATTTTACTGTCTTCTTTAGAGAGCGTGGTGTGACTTTGAACATCAATTACTTGTATCAAATGTGTAGATTCACATGTGATGCTCAGGGACGTGTTTCATATCGAGGTATAAATAATTGGATAGAATTTTTAGCACGAGATCCATCTAAAAATTGGTCTAATGGATTTCTTCTTGTAAAAACTGAGTGAGGCCTCCCTGAGAAATGGGGAAGATTGAATGACCTTCCAGATCCATTACTAATTGAAGAGAATAAAATCCTAATAACTCTCAATATTCTTGATATAAGAGGCTTGCAGCACGAGTTACGTCATATTGGCAAGTATATAATTGAAGATAAAATATTCAAGGTTGGTCTTTCCATTCAGGCATTGAGATCTCATGCTCTTCCATTGAAGAGATCAAATAAAGGTGATAAAAGGTCTCCTCATATTCACAAGATTATTTCAAGAAGCCCGTTACGAAATCATGGTGATAACAATGCTTCTTCTTTAAAGAAAAAAAAGACATATGCCAAAGTAACTATGTCAAATTTTTGGGGAGAAGATATTCTCCCCAAGTTGGCCTCTGAGAGTTTAGCTATCTCAACTCATAATGGGAGGATTCGTTTCTCGAAGCCACACATTCCTGAAGAGGTGTTAAAGCACGTGTGCATTAGACGTCAATGAGTAGACGAATTAGTACGTTATCTTCTCTTTTTCTTTCATTTCTTCTTTCCTTTTTTCTTCATGTAATATTAGTGATTTTTTGATTGTAGGTAACCTAAATATTAGAACTTATGGCTTATTTTGGTGTCACTCTAGATAAGTGGAATACTGAATTTGTGAAGGTAAAATACTTGTAAGGCGAGTACGAGCGAAAGATGAGTGCTAAGGCCAAAGAAGTGGCAGCTCTGGAGGATCAGCTGACCAGGTGTAGAACTGAGTTAAGCATGTCAACTTCTCTTTCTCTCCATCATCAGAAGATGGAGTGTACTCGTGATGAGCTGATTGAGGTGAGGGCAGAGACTCGCTAGAAAGAGGAAAAGATTCAAAGCTTTTACAGCGAAGAAGAAAGCATTATAAAATCATCTTTCTGAGAAGAAGCTTATAATGTCAGAAGCGAAAGCAAATGAATTCTCCTTGAAGGAAGTGGAAGACTTTAAGAATTTCTTAGCTTATCACGATGCTATCGAGGATCATATCCAAAAAGCTCATAATCATATTCTTGATGTTGAAGTGAAGGACTTGGAGCGCCAATGTTTGGAGAAAGGCTTCATCTGAGGATTCATGAAAGGAATCCACTTACATCAAGCTGGGAGTATTTAGTGAGAATCTCCCAAGTATCGAAGACCCTTGATTCGGAGATGAACGGGTTGAGAGTGAGTTTAAGGAAGCATTTTACAGTGGTGAGGAGGATGTTGATATCATGTAGTATCACTTGAGGATGTATTTCTTTCCTTTTTATCTATGTATTGTTATTTATTTATTTATTTTTTTGTATCCAGAATTTTGATTATTTCTTATATCATTATGTTAGAGTTATTAATGACATTAGTAAACTAAAAATTTTGGGTGATTTTCTCTCGTTATATTTTAACTTATCCGAGGTGATTGATCGGAATATTATTAGACGATATTAACCTGTGCGGAAGAAGTCGTGGGAAGTCCACCAATGACTTTTTTGACCTATCCTAGGTATTAGTCAAAATATTAGTTAATATTTTACCTGTATGGAAGAGATCATGGAATGTCCACCAAGGACTTTTTGATGTATCGTAGGTATTAGTCAAAGTGTTACTTGACTTCTTACCTGTATAGAAGAGGTCCGATCAAATCCCCTTGGGATTGATCATTCCCCGACTGAGACACAATGTGAGTTGTGCATTCCTCAAGTTAGAGGAGTAAATGAAGAATGTTGTTTATATGCAACGAGATTGAAATAAAAAACCATAAGCTCATTACTTTAATAAGGTCAGTGATACAATATTATCATAAGACAACTTAACAAAGATATAAGTTGAAGAGGAAATGATAAGCAAGACAAAATAAAAGTTACAATATTTATGTAGCAGGAATTACTGATAATACTTCCAGAGATTCTCCGTGTTCCAATTTTGAGGTAAGGTTTTTCTCTCTGAATTCTTGAGCTTAAATATTCCTGGCTTGGCCATAGCTGTAACCACATAAGGGTCATCCCGAAGAGGTGAGAGCTTATTGCATTGAGGGTCTTTACTCGCTGCTTCAAGACTTCGCAGGACCAAGTCATCGACAGAGATGGGATGGAGTTTCACTCTTCTGTTGAAGTGATGAGCTACCTTTTGGTGGTAGGAAGTAGTCCGAAGCATGGTCATGTCATGAGTTTCGGAGAGTAGGTCCAAGTTATGTCAGAATTTTTCTTCATTTCTATTATGTTTGAATGCTTGAACTCTTAGACTTGGAATCTCGATATCTACTGATATAATAGCTTATGTGCCAAAACACAAATAATATGGTGTCTCACCAATTGGAGTTCGTGATGTAGTATGGTAAGCCCAAAGAACATTTGAGAGCTCCTCAATCCATTACCCCTCAGCCTTCTCGAGATGCATTTTTAACCCTTTGAGTATAGTCCTGTTAGTAGCTTCAATCTGTCCATTAGTTTGAGGATGAGCTACAGCCGTATGCAGCAGCTGAATGTGAAGATCTTTATAAAAAGACGTGAAAACTTTTTTAGTAAATTGGGTTTCATTATCGGTGATGATCTTTGCAGAAAGATCGAATCGACATATTATATTTTTTTAAACAAATTGTTTAGCATTTGACTCCGTAAATTTAGCGAGTGGTTCAACCTCCACCCATTCAATGAAATAGTCGACAGTTAAAATGATAAATTTTTGTTGCCCTGACGCTACCAGAAATGATTCCATGATATTAATTCCCCATTAAGCAAAAGGCCACAGACTTTGAAGGGTTGAGAGCTCTATATGTGGTGTATGAGAGAGGTTACAATGCAAAAAACAACTCACACATTTTTTTGTAAAATCCATGGTATTTTGCCTCATTGTAGGCCAATAGAACCCTTGTATCATAATTTTAAGGGCTATCGCTTTTCCTCCTAGGTGTTCTCCACATATCTCAGAGTGAACCTCTCTTAATACAGCTTGTCTTCGGAGACGAGTTGCAGCAGTTGGGTCTTCAGGAAGGGTCCCTTCTTATAGAAATGATAGGATATGGTCCATCCACGAAAGTTCCTTTGTCTCATTAATTATTTATATTACTCATGACACTTGAATACTAAGAAAATATAATTCCCCAACATGCCTTCTCTTAAATAGATCTTCAGTAGTAGAGATAGCGAGCTTAGCGAGAGCATCAACTTGAGTGATCTTTTTTCGAAGTACGTGAATGATTTGATGTGAATTGATATGGGCAAGAAGTGACCTCACCAAGCTGAGATATTGTGCTAGCTAGAGATTATGAGCATTAAAGTTTCCCTCAACTTAGGAGGCGACAAGTTGAGAGTTAGTGTGGATCATTAAATTTTGAGCTTTATAATTGATGGTAAGTATCAACCCTGCAATGAGAGTCTCATATTCAGCCATATTATTAGTTACAGAAAATTTTAGGCAAAGTTCGTATTCTAAGGTAACATGTTAGGGGAAAATAACTAAGATTCATGCTCCGACACTAGTATTTCTTGAAGCTCCATCAACATAGATTGTCCATTGAGGAGATAAAAGGGGTGTAATAGATGACTCATTTGGAGTAGGGATAATGCACTCTACTATAAAGTCTGTGAGTACTTGATACTTTATGTCTGGTTTGGGTAGAAAATGAATATTAAACTCTCCCAATTCTAGGGACAATTTGATTAACCTTTCAGATGCCTCTAGTTTCTGTAGAATGACCCTCAATGGTAAATGTGTATAAACACCGATTGTGTGAGCTTAGAAGTATGGACATAATTTTTATGCTTAGAAAACTAAAGTTAAAGTCATCTTATCTGCTAGTGGATAACGACTTTCTATATTAGAGAGAATTTTGCTAACATAGTAAACTGGTCATTGTATTGCATTTTTCTCTTGCACTAAAACTGAGCTTATTGCATGAAAAGAGACTGTGAGATATAAATATAACATCTCTCATTGGATAGGCTTGGATAGTAAGGGTGGAGATATTAAATATTCTCTTAGTTGCTCAAAAGCAGCTTGACATTCATCAGTTTATTGAATATTATTATTTTTAGCTCCCTTTAATATTTTAAAGAATGATAAGTATTTATTCCTAAAATGGGCTAGGAAGCGGGATAAGACAGCAATTCGTTAATTCAAGTGTTGAACTTTCTTGATATTCTTTGGAGGAGTCATATCTCTAAGCTCTCTAATTTTCTCAGGATTAGCTTCAATCTCGCGGTGGGTGACCACGAACCCAAGAAATCTTCTTGACATAATCCTAAAAGCACACTTGGTTGGGTTGAGTCGCATGTTATAACGTTGAAGGAGGTTAAAGTATGTTTCTAAGTCAGAAATATGTTGTGATTCATCAAAACTTTTTACTAACATGTCAACTATATATACCTTCATTGTGTGACCTAAGAGGTCTTTAAAAACCTTATTCATAAGACGTTGATAAGTAGCACCAGTATTTTTTAACCCGAACATTATAACTTGATAACAATATAAATTTTTATATATTTGAAAAGATGTATCTTTTTCATCTATGTGGTCCATTTTTATTTTATTGTAACCTGAGTAAGTATCTAAAAAAATGAGCATTTGATGCCCAGACGTAGCATCAACCAATTGATCAATTCGGGGGAGGGGAAAACTATCTTTCGGGCAAGCTTTGTTGAGATCATTTTTTGAGTTCTATTTTCTTTCTTAACCATGACAACATTTGCTAGCCATGTAGGGTAATGTACTTTTCGTATGAATCCCATTTCTAAGAGCTTGTTGACTTCTTGTTCAATAGCTTGGAGGCGATCAGGTGCAAAACTCTGCTTATTTTGGATGATCGGTTTCAATGTTGGATCAATCTTGAGGGAGTGCATGATCATATTGGGGTCGACCCCAAGCATATATATCGGACTCCAAGCAAAGATGTTTTGATTTTTGCACAAGAAGTTTATGTATTTTATCCTCTATTTGTCTGATAGCAGAGATCCAATTTGCACTATTCATAAAAGTTGGTCATTTGATAATGAAATAGGAAGCGAGTCTTCTACAGACGAAGCCCTCTAGGGTGCTTCTTCATCTCAAAAATTAAAATTCTTGATGTTAAAGGTCACCAAAGGGTGTAGTTGAGCTTGTATGAGGTAACATGATTGTGTTATTTGTTGATTTTCATAGACCACTCCAACTCCAACGGGGGTTGGAAATTTCATCTTAAGATGTGATACCGAAGTAACAACATCAAAAATTGATTGGAGGGGAATTCCAAAGATAGCGTTGTACACTGAATTTGACTTGACCACCATGAATTAAATTGAATGAGTCACTTGTTGAGGAAATTCTGTAAGGACAATAGGAAGGGTGATTGCTCTCTCCACTCGCACAAGATGATTATCAAACCCATATAATGGTCATGCAGCGGGTTATAGCTTTTCTCTAACCAGACCCATGCTAAAAAATGTGGAGTAAAATAAGACATTAATAGAACTCTCATTATTAATCAAAATTCTCTTAACATTATAACATGGGTCATCGATCTCCGCACTGATGATAAATGGATCTTGATGCGAAACTTGGACTCCTTCTAAGTCTGAGTCATTAAAAGTGATGGAATGATCAATATGAGATTTATTTAGCTCTGGCTCTTCGGAGGTGGCAATGAGGACTTGATTAGATAGTAGTGATCCTCATGCGATTGCTTTAATTTCTCTAACTATTTAATGACTATTTTGTTATTTATGTGATGATTGTCCTGGTTGCCTCGTAGTCGTATTTATGTTTTCTTGAGTTGATTGATTCTGCACAAATCGACATAATATCCTTGTTGAATGAGCCTCTTGATCTCTTCTTTGAGTTGTTTACACGCATCAGTAATATGTCAACGACTTCGATGAAAGTGACAATATTACTCCTGATTTTTGGAATTTGGTTTTAATGGTCTCTTCATCTCAAATGACAATTAAGACGTTAACACGAGATGTATTTAGTGATATGTATTCTTTTTCTGGTCGTAGTTCACGTCGTTGATGTGAGGGCCGTGGAGGGAGATCACGACTACCTAGTTGCTTCTTTTGATGAGATTGTTGATCTGTGTTCCCTAGGGCACTCTTATATTTTCTTGTAAATTGTTCAAATTATTTATGATAGGCATTAATAGTCTCATTAGCAAAAATTTGTGCTTTTACACGATAAACCAAGTCGGCATATGAGCGGACAGTATCTCGCATTAGTGATGAGTAGAAAGTCCCAAGACGGAGCCCTCTAAGTAAAACTCCTCTTAATAATTCAGGGTCTACTACATGTATTTGACGAGCCTTTAAGGAGAACCTCTGGAACTACTCCTTAAGTGATTCACCCTCATTTTGATGAATGTCTAAGAGATGAGAGAAATCTTTAATGATCCTCCGATTTGCAATGAATTATTCTATAAAAATCTTGGTGAGTTCGTCAAAGGTATAGATGAATCACCTTGGAAGGGAGTAGAACTAAGTGCGAACTTGACCCTTGAGGGTGACTGGAAAGACTTGACAAAGTAGTGTGTTAGGAGCTCGTTGGATATGCATGATGGTCCTGTAATGGTCGATGTGTTCATATGGGTCAGTTGCCCCATCATAGGAGTCGATGCTCGGAAGCTTGAAACCTATAGGAATAGAATGTTGAAGAATAGCTTTAGCCAAAGGTGAAGACTCCTTAAAGTGGAATTCTTATCACACTAAGCATTGTAATTCTGCACATATAACATGACAGGTGGAGTCATAGGATGAGAACGTGCCAATCTATCAGCAATAATTGGTGGGTTAGCAATTAGTTGAGCTGCAAGTGATGGATGAGTGGAACTAGCGTCGGAGGTCGATCATCCGGAAGGAGGAACTTACCGATGGTGAGAAGGCCCTGTATTAACATTTTGACCTCCCTTGGCTAACGATCGATCTTGGGGGAGATGTATTTGCCGCAGTAGTGACTGCCGTATTTCTCGTAAAAGTCGAATTATCTCATTTTGAGACTCTTCCATTCGGCGAACATGATCTTCTAAAGAGATTCATGTTACACCTTCGCCGATAGGGTCATGCATATCAGGAGGAAGTGACATAGAAGCTTGGCATCCTTGGTTCAACGATTTATTTTAGGGAGGCTCCGTTGTTGCGAGTATTACGCTTGTTGGCCATAATACAGGTGTTCACAAAGATTGCGATTGTGGGGTTTGGTTCCCACAAACGGCGCCAAACTATTGCGTGCTAGAAAATAAGTTGCGGTAGAATAAAAGTTTACGTCTTAGCCTTGTTGTTTCGGAGTACAAAGTTTAAGTTTTCCTGATAACGGGATTACTTAATTGTATATAATAAAGCCTGACAATGGGAATCTCAGAATCAGGTAACAACAACTATGCAATAGTGGTTAGGCTATAACAGTTATTGGTGGCAGTTGGTAATGATGAACAACAATGATCGGCAGCCGACGGCAATGGTCGGCGGTGGTGATGACCTGCAGAGATGGCCGACAACGATGACCGACGATAGTCGGCGGTGATGGTCGACGATGATCGATGGTGGTGGCCGACGGCGGCAGCCGGTGATGGTCGGCGACGGTGGTCGATGACTGTGACCGGCGATGGTGGTCGGCGGTGATAACCGGCGACGGTGGTTAATGACGACGACGATAGATGATGGTTGATCGGGGGCGGCAACCGGTGACGGGTCTGCGGACCGATAAGTGGTCGACGACGGGTGGCGATGGTGATTGGTGGCTAAGACCGGCCATGGTGACGGACCGGCACGGCGATGGTTAAGGTGATGACCGGCACGGTCGGCGATCGTCGAGTGGTGGCACGATTATGCTTGAAGGATCTTCAAGCCTCAGAGCTCTCTCTTCTCGTTAGCTTGGGCTCCTCTCATGTGAAAAATGATGTGCTATTTATAGATTAAAGGGATGATGTTCTTGTAAATATGTGCAAAATCTAAACCACTCCATCGGACAGCTCAAAATGATTCCCTTGATCATCTAATATATTTTAAATATTTAAATGCTCAAATGAAGTGAGAATCAAAGGATATTGGGATTGTTAGATCTGGGTCGTCAAGACACTCGATTTGATCATAAACACTCTATATTTAGGAACTATTTAGGGATTCAACTGATATCCTAAAGTTTTCAATGATATATTAAGTACTTGATTTAGGCTAGTTTCGACTTAGGATCAGATTATTTTTGACATCAAGATTCGTGCTTCGACTAGTGGAATTTTCAGTGCCATATCAAAAAATAATAAAAAATTACTTTTAAAAATCAAAGCTGTTAAATTATAATAACTGTGAGAAAGTTATTTTAAAATTTAAAAAATATTTAAAACTTTGATAACAATTTTTTAAACTTTTGTTTTTTTATAATAATATTACAATTATTTTTATGAAAAGATACAATGGCCCAAACAAAATCTCAAATTCCATTAAGTTAAACTATGTTCTAGCTAAGTTAATAATATTCAAATAAATAGTTAGAATTAATTAAATATAAAATTTAATAATTAATTTTTACTAAGAAAATTAATGAGATTAAAGATGCAACTAACATAAACTCAAATTTAGCACAAGACCTTCTCATTTGACCTAGATTTGGTGTAGGCCGATAATTGATTTATTATAGAATTTTTCTCAAGTAGATTATTTGGATGAATATCTTTTCTAGAAAGTGAAAGACCAATTTTGAAGCATTAGTTGTTTATGTCTTTTTTTTTTTCATTTTAGAAAGTGAGCTTAGCTTAATCCATGGGAACATGGAGAAATGGTTGAAAGAGGAATATGTGGGCATTGCTTTTATGCACCTAAGACTAGAAAGCAAGTCAATTCGACCATATGTGAATATCGACTTCTATTTAGAAAGTTACATGACCAAGCTCTTAGGATGAGATCCGATGGAAGGATGGATTCGGTCGAAGCTAATGAGAATTGTTCTTGTTTAGCATATGATCTCAAGAGAAGACACAATGATTAGCTATCTCCCATGAAATTTCAAATTTGATTGAGAACGATCAGAACAACTTATTCATCAAAATGAATTTTCTATACATGTCATTGATGACAAATAATCCCTAAAAAAGTGTTGAATAATATTAATTGAACAACTTATCTCTAAGGATTAATTTTTAAGACAAGTCTTTGATAAGGGATGGTCTCCCAAGAGATGATAGTGTGTCCATCAAGGTTGACAAACAATTTCCTCTAAAGAGGTCGCTAAGGGCCAACCTTTCAAGATAACTTGTTGAGAAAGGGCGACTTCACAGGATAAGTTATCAAAGGTGATGGCTTTTTAATAATGAAAATAGTTGGCCATTGTCAATCAAGCTAGGTTGCAAATGAACCGAGCATATCACAAAACTATTCATGCCTCAACTCAATTCGAGCTCCTTTATGTTTGCTTGATTAACAAAATTAATTAATTTTGACATTTTTATAAATACATAGTCGTTAAATGAATAATTTTGAAAACCTTCTGACTCACCTCATTTATAATCATAAACACTACTTTTTAAAACTTGTAGATAAGTTCATTTAGAAGAATAGTTAAAGCTCAATAAAAAAGATCAATTAAGAAATTTATAAAACTAAATAGTAGTAATATTAACCATTTAAAAATAAATAATAAAACTGAAAAAATAAAAAATAAAAAATTATTGTTAATTAAATAGCTTCGTTTTCAAATAAAGTAAAAAAAATCAACTCAATTTTACTCTCACCTAATTTCGCTCACCTAATTTGTTTCTCATCTACCTATTCTCTTTAGTCTCACATCAACTCTAGATTTGAAGCATTAGTGTTTATATAATACAAAACATAATTTTTTTAATAGCAAAGTTTGTTGCATGGGTAAAACTATGTGCTTAGGTTCGTTAAAGAGGGTTAGAAAAAGGCTTCTAGAGTCCAATGCTTGGAGAAATTAGGGTATGATCTTAAGATGGTTTTTTTAGATTCTCCTAAAGACTATGTCAATAAGGATAGATCGTTAAGACATACATGATAAACTACAAGTCTCAATAAATTGGAATAGCTCAATTCAAGGGGGACCAAATTTCAGTAGATTTAAATTCAATATAATAAACCTCATGGTGCTAAAATGGCGGTAAAAAAATAGATCCCTAACATATGTGATGTTTTACTAAAAATATATTATACATATTTCTAATTAGGCTAGTGACCTTCTCACATTATGAGAACAGAGTCGAAGAACATATATAGAATGTGGTACACTGTAGCAGGGATCAAGCTAACTATTTATTTGTGGATCATCGAGAAATTAATGGTGATGTGAACAATCACCATATTAACTCATCTCAAATGAAGAGGTGAAACTAAAATGATGGGAAGGATTCCATTGAAATATACCAAGCTAAGCACACATGTGCAAGATTCAAGCAACTAATGGAACTACTCTTCTTAAGCTTAAGGGAATGAAGAAAGAGATAACTCAAAACTAACTCAAAGATTCAATGTAACCCAACTAAGTTTATTAATTTTAATAGTCACTATTAACTAATGTTGAGTATACACTCATATATATCTTATCATTTGATTTGTTGATAATAAATACTATGTGGTGAATCTCACGGATGGAATAAACCTTTGCTCTTAGGAGGGACAAATTTTAATCAAATTAGTTATTTGCGCTCCTCTCTCAGCTTTACTTGGTTCCACCCCTGGACTGATGATATGTAATTGTGTTGTTAAGTACTGTGTTTTGGGTTTTTTATTTCGCAAAAATCATCAAAATGATAAGGAGAATTTAGTATATTAGAAAGAATAATCAATCACTTCAAATGCATTTAAATGCATATTTAAGTTAAGATTTTAATACTCCAAAATTTATAATAAATGCTCATAGCCTAAGTCATTTAGATTCATTATATATTATTTTAATTTGATTATCATTAATAATAGTTCAATGAAAATAAATTACAATCAAAATTGCATTTATTTATATTTAAAAAAAATAACCTTAAGTTTTTATATTAATGCATATCAAGAAATTTATTTTTATAGCATTATGATTTGGGTGATTTTCATATACACTAAATTTAATTTAAAGGGTGACATTCAAATAAGCTATTGTGACTAATGAATGGCCATAATAAAAATAAAAAAGAGTAATGATATCCTCCTTAAATAGAAGCTTAAAATTTTAAAAATTACTTTATGGGGTCAATTATATAGGTAACATTCAAAATTTTATTATTTATAAACTTAACACCTTATTACAACCATTCTTTAAATTCTCACACACATATCTAAATTCACAATAAATTTATAATTTATATATTTTTTGTTTTTATCAAATTCCTAATAATTTGATTATGATATATGCAAATATATGAATTCATGAATTTAAAAATATGATATGAGTGCAAGTTTTTAAATATATAAAATTTGAATGTTATGTAATTATTCCATTTTCTTAAAATTTAATGCAAGAAGATAATAAAGTTTAAATAAAAAAAGAGATTTAATAAATATGAATTTTAATTTATATAATTTTGTTTTTATTAAATTTCTAATAATTATATTGTGATACGTATCCTAACCCGCCTTTCTTCATCCACTCGCTCACCTTCCAAATCCTCAAACACCAACCTCTCCTATCCTCCAGAGTCCGCACGTAGCTTTACGTGCGGACTCCAATACATGGCCGATGCGTGTCCACTATTTTTTCCCCGTTTTAGTGGTTAATGGAGCAGTAACATAACAGACGGTGCTGCAAAGGGATGGCGTATTCACGACGCCGGTTACACTTCCCCTGGCCCGACCCGGCCCGTAAGATTCAAAAAGCGGGAGAAGAAGAACGAGATGATACTGTCGTTCGACATTCCTCGCCATAGAACAGTTTAATGCTTTCTTTCGACGAAGGATTTTTTCTCAGCTTAGCTTCCATTCTCGATCAGCGCACGTCCGGCCTTCGCTTAGTGATATAGCAAATCAAAAATTGAGGTATTGTAGGTGACTACATGAGTTATTTACACATGCATTCCCGAACTTGAATGAATTTAGGGTTTACTCGTTTCTTCACCGTCCAAAGAAAGATTGGTTATTTTTATATGTTATTTTGTATTCAGATTGCATTCTCTCGAGGGTAGGGTGAGCATTCACGGCTTATTTATTCGGTTTTTTGATCCAACCGAATAAACCAAACCGTTATTTTGAAAAAACCGAACCGACCAAATTAGCACAAAAAAATCATATAAACCGAACCAAATAAACCGAATTAGAGTTCGGTTTTCCCTAAACCGAATTATAGAGACAGATTAAAAAAAAAGAATTTTAAAGTTAACAAACAAATAATAGAGAAATTTTATTAACAAAAGTTACTAAACTATATGTATACATATTGATACAATGTAATGTACAATGTAAATAGTTTTTCATATTGATACAATTTGTGAATGTAAATATGTAATGTACAAATAAAAATTATAAACAATTAACAAAGAAAGAGAAAAAAATAGTACAAGTGTACAACATAATTAAATTGTATTAAGCCAAATCAAATGTTGGGCCACTTTCTACAAGGTTGTTCATGTAAAGTAATATCTTCAATCTTCATCTCTTCCTCCTCGAATGTTCGTTCCTTCAAGCATTAGTTGCCCATGTCCTATATCTCATGTCCATCTCATATCGTATCTGTATTGCCATGTTCATATCAATATATCATAAGATGATTACCCGACTATTCACTCACACTTGAAGCTATACATATCAAGTATGCATAAATTAGATTTCATTACTCCAATATATGCAATTGAATTTAAAAAGAAGCATATGTCTACTCCCACCGAACATAAAATAACATGTTTTTTAACTCCTTATTTCAATGTGTTACAAACAAAATCAACTAAATACAAAACAAATATGAAAAGAAACTTCATGAAATCCTGGAAGCCACAAACATCTAATGTGGATCAGCTTCTGTATTTGTATTTATATCAACAATAGATGGTTTTTAATTGAAACTGAAATAGCTAGGAATACCTCCCTAGCCTTCCCCAATCCTGATACTTGACCTGCAAGTTTCTGCAATATTAGTAACTAGGCATTTGATTCTACTTGTTTTAATGCTCAAGTTTCTTAGAGGAGAGATAGCTATGCCATCAAATGTGAATTGCGCTTTTCATAACCCAAAATTGACCTCAACTTTTGGGAGGTATAAGTTTGTCCCCTGTAACGCTTCGCCATTTAGTTGGCACAAAGAAGGAATGGTTCCACATCCAAGATACAATGAAGTAATGAAATCACAGTATGACTTCAAGTGAACATCAATCTGATATTAATTTTATGTTTTGAAGAATATACAATGAGAAACTCATGCAGAGCTGGCTTTCCAGAGTTGTAAGGCCCCAAAAAAAATCAAATCAAGAGATGTTAATCCTTAATTTAAGTAGGAACTAAGTTAAACACTTGAATTTGGATTCACTACATCTAGGCAAATAACCACCACAAAGACCCAAAGATATCTATTCTTAGACTTGACAACAAGTTATAAAGATTGTCTAGAAAAGTGTATTAGTTTAGAACCTAAAACATCAAAACAACAAAAAATTCCCAATAGCTCGTGGAATCAATAGGCCTTCAATGATTTAAAATGCCACTCATGCCTATGAAAAATCAGCAGTAGTAGCATGTTACATCAAAAACAGAGAAATGAACTCAAAAGTTTCTCAGCTGTCCTCCATAAAGTGAAAGGATACTATTTGCACATATATGTCAATTCCAGTCTTGTCCAACTTAGCTAACTTTTCCATAATCCTTGTCTTTGAGGATTCAAATTAGTTCCAACTAGATAGTGATGCATGGTTTAATTACTCATCCAAGCAATAAATTCCATTTTGAATGAATCCAATCTTACATAAAACCATTCTCGGTTTAACAGATTAACCTCGAGATCCAAAGAGAAATTAACTGGAATGGAAGCAAACACGCAGAACCACCTTATTTGGAGATTATCCAAATGCCTTCTATTCTAAAAAAACACCGGCCTACACTATATTCTCCAATCACTCTAGACTAAGAGGAATTCAAGAAGAAAAAAAATGACCCTATATCATTGTCCGCTTGGTTGAAGAAATAAAATATGAGCATTCAATTGAGTGTTTTGCTGACAATTTTACTTTCACCAAAATGTGCTGCGAAATAAAAATCCACACAATTCTTATAAAAATATAAACTTCCTTTCTAGATTTTTCAGTATTTTATTGAGGTTATGTAAAAGCGACCTCCGTGAAGACATCTCCTGTTTGGTATTTTACCGCTAGGACCTCATGTGTGCTGCTGCAGAAAAATCACTACTTCGATTTTGTAATAAATATCTGTTCAGATCTTATTGAAAAGCCGAATAATATGGTAGATTTGTTGTGATGGGGATGTAAAAAAATCAAAGAGAGCTCTAACGTTCGAAAATAGAAGAGAAGATGAAGTACACGGGTGACAGGAGAACATATACAGTGATCAAAAGATTCAGTAATCTTATGAACACAGAAGATAGAAAAAAAAAGTTAGGGGATCAAAGCATAAAGAGAGATGAATCTTGGAGAAGAAAAATGACACCTTGATCCTTCAAACTATTCGTCTCCATTATTGGAATGAAGGGGAGAGGGGGAAAGGGGGAAGGGGGAGTGAGAAGGCAGAAAACAATGGAGGCCGAGCCTTTTTACGCTGCCTCGCCGACATCGTTTTAACTCACCGGTCGATCTCGTCTGTTAAACCAGAGGTCCAAAAGTAACTACCGCCGAATGCCTTATGCCCTAGTCGAGACTCGAGACTCTCCATCCTTGAAGAAGTGTATGGCATTGGTGCATCGGCCATCGAAGAGTCGAGGAATGAAAGGCAACACCAACTCGGCGTCCTCTAAGTAAATCGACTATTCAACTGCCGACTCAACTCATCCTCCACTGACTCGAGACGAGGCGAAATAAGCTCAAGTCAAAATCAAGGCCCTATAACCAAATAAATAATCGATTTTATCATAAAACAGAAATTTATTAACTTAAAACTAAACTGAAAACCATAAAACCGCATTAACCTATAATTTCAACAAAAAACCAAATAATGAATATAAAAATCGAACCAAACTGACCAATTAACATCGGTTCGGTTCGATTTTTCAGTTTGAACCGTCTAATGCACACCCCTACTCGAGGGTACATAGCATTTAGGGCTTTTTTTGAGTTTCTTTAGCCTGTTTCTTGAGATTATGTTCATTACATTCAAATGTAAGCAATTTGGAGGCTGTTTGGATGATTTCAGGGATTTTTTATGGCATCTGTACTGTCTATACCTCTCTTGAGGGTACAGATCATTTAGGGCCTATTTTTTTAATTTATCTTGCCTTCTTCTTGAGATTATATTTAGGGCATTCCAATGGAAGCAATATGAAGGTCGCTTTGGATAGTTTGAGTATTTTGCCAGTATTCTCAGTTCTCGAGGGATGATCATTTATGTCATTTTTTTCTAGATTATTTTACTTATTTATTGAGATAATATTCATTGCATTACAATGGAAGCAAATTGAAAGCTGTTTGGATGGTTTTTGAGGGGTATTTTGTATTTGTACTCTCTATACCTCTTTGGAGGGTACAGAGCATTTAGGGACTTTTTTTTCCATTTTATTTTATCTGTTTCTTGCGATAATATTTATTACATTATAATGGAAGCAATCTGGGAGCCGCTTGGATGGTGGGGGGGGGTATTTTGCATTCAGACTGCACCTCCCGAGGGTACAAATCATTTATGGTATTTTTTCCAGTTTATTTTGCCTGATTCTAGAGATAATGTTCATTACATTACAATGGAAGTAATTTGAAAGCTGTTTGGATGGTTTCTGGGAGGTATTTTGTATCTGTACTCTCTGTACCTCTTTGGAGGGTACAGATAATTTATGTCATTTTTTTCCAGTTTATTTTGCCTACTTCTTTTGATTATGTTTAGGGCATTCCAATAGAAGCATTTGGAGGTCGCTTGATGGGGTATTTTATATCTGCATTTACTTTTTTAGAGGGTACAAATCATTTAGGACTTCTTTTGCCGCTTTATTTTGCCTACTTCTTGATTATGTTTAAGGCATTCCAACTAAGCATTTGAGGTCGCTTGGATGATTTCGGTGGGTATTTTGCATTCTCTGCACTTTGAGGGTACGTGATAGAGACTTCTTTTGCCTTTATTTTGCCTGCTTCTTTTGATTATGTTTAGGGCATTCCAATGGAAGCATTTGGAGGCTGTTTGGATGGTTTCTGGGAGATATTTTGCATTTGTGCTCTCTGTACCTCTTTGGAGGGTACAAATCATTTTTATCTTTTTTTTGGCAGCATATTTTGCCTACTTCTTTTGATTATGTTTAGGGCATTCCAATGGAAGCATTTGAAGGCTGCTTGATGATTTCTGGGGGGTATTTTACATCTATACTCTCTGTACCTCTTTGGAGGGTACAAATCATTTATGGACTTCTTTTGCCAGTTTATTTTGCCTACTTCTTTTGATTATATTTAGGGCATTCTAATGGAAGCATTTGGAGGCTGTTTGGATGGTATTGTGTATTCAGACTCTCTGCACCTCTTTGGAGGGTACAAATCATTTTGTCCTTATATTGCCGCTTTATTTTGCCTACTTTTGATTATGTTTAGGCATTCCAATAAGCATTTGGAAGTCGCTTGGATGATTTCGGGAGTATTTTATATTCACTCTCCTACCTCTTTGGAGGGTACAGATCATTTAGGGACTTCTTTTGCCAGTTTATTTTGCTTGTTTCTTGAGATTATGTTCATTACATTACAATGGAAGTAATTTGAAAGCTGTTTGGATGATTTCTGGGAGATATTTTACATATGTACTCTCTGTACCTCTTTGCGGGTACAGAGCATTTAGGGACTTCTTTTGCCAGTTTATTTTGCCTACTTTTTTTGGTTATGTTTAAGACATTCCAATGGAAGCATTTGGAGGCTGTTTGGATGATTTTTGGTGGGTATTTTGCATCTGTACTCTCTGTACCTCTTTGGAGGGTACATATCATTTTTGTCCTTCTATTGCCAGTTTATTTTGTCTACTTCTTTTGATTATGTTTAGGGCATTCCAATGGAAGCATTTAGAGGCTGCTTGGATAGTTTTTGGGGGGTATTTTGCTGACTCTCTTACCTCTTTGAGAGTCTGATCATTTGGACTTTTGCTTTATTTTGCATGTTTCTTGAGATTATGTTCATTACATTATAATGGAAGCAATTTGTTTGGTTGGTTCTTGGTATCAGATTCATCTCTTTGAGGGTACAGATCATTTATGGCATTTTTTCCAGTTTATTTTGACTGTTTCTTGAGATTATGTTCATTACATTACAATGGAAGCAATTTGAAAGCTGTTTGGATGGTTTCGGGGGGGTATTTTGCATCTGTACTCTTTGTACCTCTTTGGAGGGTACAAAGCATTTATAATACCTGTCGTCGCTTGGTTTTGATGGGTGATTTGCATCGCATCTCATTACCTACTAACCGCTTCTTTTGAAGTTTAACATGTCCGGGAAAAGGATAACTTCGAGATGCTACCAATGTAAGAACGTGTTCGATAATATTACAAAGACGCTTTTACGATGAAGCCACTGACATTTTAAAGAGGCTTCATCTCCATCAATTCATTAGACTCCATGGAATTAAGCAAGACTCGATTGCCATTACATCGATCTTGTCACTGGGACATAGAAAGCAAGCTTTCTTGTTGGGAAGCGGCGTTCCTTTCACCCCGATGAAGTGAGATGGGGATGCCAAACAGAGGAGAAGGTCGATGGCGTAAATCCTCAGCTCAGCTTCATCTGACTACAAGAATCAACTTGAGAATTATGCTCAGAAGCGCATGTGATATATATTTTTCACGTCAAATCTATTTTTTATATCACAATTACGGGTAGATCGAATTGATTGCCTACCGATGACATAGATAGATTTGTCAATACATAGCAAGATTTGGGACTTTCTAGTTTCCCAATTTGATGTTATTACATCAAAGATTGCACGAGGCGTAGCTACATGAGTGGCTTTGTCACTCTTCGATGGTATGTTCTATATCTCCAGGAATGTGTAATTTAATGCGTTGAAGTTTACTGTTTAAAATATTTATTGTAGATATGGGTGGTTGAGCACATAAGCATCATAAGCCCGTCATTTCCATCTGCAAAGCCACGTATACTGCGATGGGCAAAAATAGAGTTTCCAAATAATATTTTCACTGGTTTGGGAGGAAGCAAGGTGACATATAATAATATCACTTAGTTCATATAAGAATGTCTTTATTTATGTTGTATGTCTTCATATTTTCTTATCGGTTTATCACAGGTTTACCTTTCATTCAAGGACATATTAGAAGAGGAGAAATGACTCTTTCAGTCAGTGTCCCCTGCCCAAGCATCTACATATGTCGAGTCTGACGTCCCATTTTAAGTCTAGTGCCAATCGAAGTCTCTATATGTCTCTCCTCGATATTCTCCTCTCAGTGTATCTACCGCCTCTGCTACTCCCCTCCTGCCTAAGGTAGACTTAAAGTTGTCTTCTTGACAAACATCATCCGTGTCTACAAGGATTTCTTGGACGTAACCCATGTGTTGTCAAGGATGATCCTTCGGAGTTGGGTCGACTACCTCCTCCGACTAAGTATACTAGGACTGACCGCGGATGACGGGAACCATGATCTAGATTGGATACGTCATCATTCCCCCAACCATCCGGTTTAAGCCGAAATGATAAATTTCATAAATCTTAAATTCTAAAACTCAACATGCTATTACTATACACTACGTGTTTAGCAATCTAACGACTAGCCTTAATCCAAAGTTCTCCCTCACTTATTGAGAGGGGTAATTAACTATAGGGGCTTGCACCTATAGAAAACCTAGAACCAGATCTAAAGTTCTCACAAAATGAGGGCGAAATCTTTGGGTAGTGTCTTATCTACTATTCTATCTGCCTTCTGAAAATTACATCGATACTTCAAATCATCACTCTCTTCAATATTCAATAAAAATTGTCGAGAGGTCGGTGACGAATTTTAGGAGCCCACAGTAGTCTAATCGATTGATGCTTTCGCTTAAAAATTAAAGTATTTATTCGATCGTAGTACATAAATTTATATAACCGGCACTTATTACATCCATAGATAGAACGTTGCACCAAAATTGTCAAAATAACCAACTAATTGGAGTGAAATAAGTCAACTCATAGTAGCATGAAAGCCTATTTTGTTCACCCAAGTAGTTAAATGAGTTTGTTGATGTGATTTAGGTGTCAAGGAACATCTCTTCAGAGTTACTTTAAAAATAAGTATTATCATTATGAATAACTAACTTGCATCTCTATGTGTTGCAAGTAGCACAAGTGTGGTAGATGCGCTTTCTGCCAATCTTTTTTCATGGAAGGAGAGGTGATCATGCAATGTCAACCAAATGATTTGAGGAGTTACTATAATTGCATTGCTTAATACCAATACATCTATTGTTGCTTTTAGTATCTTCATAGGGATCATGAGGTAAGATTTGAAGTTCTATGGTGGCTCGATCCACCCCCTTTTTCCTTCAATTGGAGATAGTGTAACAGTGTGGGTACTTCATTTTCTCATTGCTATGATACTATAGTCAAATTGTCACCCCCACAAGGCACTCCCATTGGCTAGCGGTGTTAATTGTTTGGTTAAAATCAAAAAAATCAAATCGATTTGATTGATTTGATTCGATTGTTCAAATATTTGTTCATTCATTGATTGTTATTTTGATTTTCTTTGATTCTGATTATTAGTTTGATTTTTTACTTTTGTAAAGTTGACTAAACAAAAAAAAAATTAAATTCTATTAATTTCTTCAAATATTAAATCAGTAGAGCTTGCAAGCTATATTAAACATGTGACAGAAAGATTAATATAGCTATTGTTTGTTCCATATGTCAAAATTATAAATTATAGTAAATTTTACCTAGCATTCTTCATAATACTTGTTATTTATGCTAATTGGCCGTTTAAGTTTGCTAATTTGTAAACAAATTATCTAAAATGATCAAATGAACTTTCTTATTATTGGTGTCCTCTCGTATGCCTTCCCTATGTGTGATTGCCTGACTCTTTTCTGTCAGAACTTTTGCGTGTGCCTCCTGGGCATGTTAATTGTGCCTTATCATCATCATTAGTATAATACTCTATGATGCACCAACACTTCTAAGAAAGGGAGTATATAGTGTCCGACACATGCCAGACATATGTTGGACATGGTAGAGACTTGTCCGATTAAAAATATCAAAAAATTAAAGGAAAACGTATGTCGAACACTCATGTCCTAAATAATTGAATTAAAATTATATAAAAAATATTTTAAAATATAATTTGTTATATTTTAAGTTATTCATATAGAATTTTGGAAATTTGGAGAATGAGATTTCAACGAGAAAGAAGAAATAACAATATACATTTATTAAAATAATTAAAATTATAAAAAAAATATAATTAAATTTATAAATTTAGAATTGATAATAAATTTTATTCATTAAAATTATTAAAGTACAATGAAATAAAATAGACATATATATGTTACATAGGTAATTAATTTAATTTTTATGATTAAATAACTTATTATTTTGTTATTTTTTAATATTTTATTTATTCATTTAAATATTATTATAATATTATGTTATTCAAAATATGTTTGTGTCTCATATTTTTAGTATAGAAATATTCCATATCAATGTCCTCATATTCCTATTCGTGGATTATAGGTTATGCCACATCTTGCTGCCCTTCTTCCGCATGATACTCACAATCGCCGAGCTTGTCCATGTCTTTCTTTCTCTTGCCTTGATTTTAATAGTCACGTGACCTATCTCGCATTCTTGTTAGCCTTCCTCTCCCAACGTATGCACAAGGCTTAACACCTTATTGCGCTTCCGCATAGTAGAGATCACATACACTTTCCTTTTGAGTGATGCACCTCGTTGCTCACTGCCATTGCATGCTTGCCTCTAGTGCAGCACAGTATTACTCGCTCATGCACTTGCATGCTAGTACTCCCTTACTCCATTTCGTTGTCTCCCTGTCATGCAATGTTATACACAAGTTATTGTGCACTTGTTGCATGTCGTTGCTTCCTTGTCGAGCGCCATTGCATTCCTGTGCGACATTATACAGAGATTGATTAAGGAGTTCCCTAATTATTCTTCACCAGGTTTAAATTAGTGGTGGATTCAACTGGTGGAATAAGGAGTTGGGTTTGAACGTAAAATTGAAGTTTTATATTTTTTGGGACTTCAATTTCAATTTGGTTTAAGTTGATCCTATGCCAATAATATCTTTTAGCCCAAGTGTTGAAGAGTCTATAATCGGATATTATGGGGATGCTAAGATTAACTTTTGTTTCATAACATTTCTCTTTTTAATTATAGTCTTATATGAAATTGAATGTGAAATTTCTGTGTGGTACAGTGCAATTATCTAATTTCAAGAAGTCATCGCCTCTATCAGTGTGAGGCTTGATTTTTCTATTTTGTCACTGTCATTCATTGTTCTTATTTCATCTATATGATTTGATTTTAGCTTATTAATGCTCCTAATTTTCTTCATTTTTGGAGCAAATGAAATTCGATTTATAAAATTATATCTCAATTATTTGTTGATTTTGTGGTTATAAATTCTCTTTGATTAAAGGATTCATGTTATGATTTTTCGACAAATTTTATTCTGATTGTCGACTATCTTGCGCAACTCTTTACTTTTTTCATCCGGAAATTGGGATCCGGCAAAGGCGATGTTAAGTGTTACAAAGATGAGGATGCTCGAGTGGATGAGTGGCCTTACACCTAGAGGCAAAATGTGAAACAAACATATACGGGAAAGGTTGGAGTAGTTCCTGTGGCAAATAAGGTTAAAGAGAACCGTCTTAGATGGTTTGGTCACTTGAAACATCGGTCGTCCAATGACCTAGCTAGGAGTGTATATGTATTAGATTAGATTTATATTAAGAAAGGTAGAGGTAAACCTAAAAAGACTTGGTTAGGTAGTATAAAAAATGACGTTATTTTATTAGAATTAAATAAAAATTTGACACTTAATATGACACAATGGAGAAGAAGGATTCATGTAGCCGATGCCATGTAGTGGGATAAGGCTTTGCTGTTGTTGACATTCTCTTTGATTACTTTGATTTTTATTATTTTAACATGATTTGAGTTTTATGTTAGTATTGATTTTTTATATTTAAATAAAATAAGCTATTGAGTTAATTGATGGCCAGGAAATTTTCAAAATATATTGCATGAGTTCATGAAAGACAACATATTAATTGTATTAGGAAATCCTTTAACCCGAGTCAATGCATCACTTTCCCTAAACAAGCATTTGGGAAACAGTCTTTCTTGCATATAAGAAATTTTTTTCTTTATAGCATTCCAACGATATTCAGTTATGAAGGCAGCTCTTGGCAACTTCCTTGCCTTCTTTTCTTTTGTTTATCAAGTCCATCTTGCAAAGCATTGTGTCCGGTTCCGTAGGTCTTTTCGAGTGTTGGAAGAGCTCAGCAAGTTACTGTTTTATTTGTCTATTAGGATGAGAATCTTATGTGCAGTCAATAAGGTAAGTTTGGTGTTCAGAAGGAAGCATATTGTTAGAACTGTTGTTAAAATGAATCTCCTGTTATTGACCAGAAGAGGGGTAGAAGCTTTCTAATAAATACTGTGAACAAGAGATTATCGTCTAACATGTAGTGTCTATTATGCTGTTTTGATGTCTGAGTCCTATTCCAAGCTTGTTTAATATGTTATTTGATGTTTTGGTTTATTTTGATAATCTGCTAAAAGTAATCTAAGTTTTTTCATTAATCTTAGGCAACTAAAGTTTCAAATTTTTTAAAATTTTCTTAATCTTGCATTTTGTTCCATTTTTATATGTTGCAGTGGCGAGCAGCTTTGGGGTTTCAATAAATAACCTCTATATAAGATGCTTGATTTTGGAAACTAGTGCTTCCTATATGGCCTGTTAATTTAGGTGAGCAGCTGGTTCTTTCCTCTTATCTCACAGAAGAGGTTGATTCGGCCTGTTAATTGACTCAATCATCTGCTACTACCATTTATTTATCTCAATTTGTTTGAATAAATGCCTTTTATAATTTTATTTTATTATAGTTGTTTAACAGCTTTGAATTCTAATAGCTCAGAGCCTCAGGCTATTATCTTTCTTAATGTTTCATTTTTGTTTTTTTCCTAGTGTTCATCAAACATAGAGACAAATGTATGACGGCTTGTTATGTTAAACATTTTTAATAGTCAGTTAATGTTGACCTAAACAACAATTACTCAGTTGTCAATATATGTGCTTGTGAGGCCATTTGTGCTAATATCCATAACAGTTGGCTGTAATTAGCAAGATGCTACTAATTAGATCTGTTAGAGGCCTTTGATGGCACCTAATTGGAATTATTTGCTATGGATTTCTTGCTATTTCTATCATTTTCTTTTCACTGGCATTGCCTTGTCTTCTGTCTGCCGTTTCTTGGAAAGAATCCTGCTTCCTGCTGTCCACTTGCTCTATATGAAAGGCGAAAGAATTACATATAAATCATGTATCAATTTCAGTTTCATGTCTAAAGCGGTGCAAGAGAGAGAGAGCTTTTTCTAAACTCATGATGGAATGTGAGGAAAAATAAAAACTTATCTTTTAGATTGAGGATTAGGACTCTTTATATTTAAGTAAATATTTTATTTTATTTTGTGGGCTCCGAAAATTCGCCACCGACCTCTTGACAATTTATTGAATTTGAAGAGAGTGTGATTTAAAACGCCGCTAATGAAATAGTAGATAAGACATTACCTGAGATTTCCTTATTTGGGGACTTTAGATCCGGTCCATGTTTCCTATAGCACAAACCCCTATAGTTAATTACCCTTTCAATAAGTGAGAGAACTTTCGACAAGGCTAGTCGTTAGGATGCTTAATGCATAAGTAAGAAAGATATGGAGTTTCGTAATTTAGAATATAAAATTCATCATTTCGCTAAACCGAATGGTTGGGGAATGATGACGTCATCTAGATCGCATGGTTTCATCATCCCGCGTCCCTAGTCTACTTAGTCAGAGAAGGTAGTCGACCCAACTTGACAGGAGGATCCTCATTAGCAACACATGAGTTACGTCATCCAAGAAATCCTTGTAGACTTGAGGTGGTGTTTGTTTAAGGAGACAGTCTTAAGTCTACTTTAGCTGACAGATAGTTGTTTGCCTTATCAAGTATACCCTATTATTCACAACTCAAAGGACAGAGTCATTGGGAGCATACACGGATACGTGATATTATAATGGAGCTTGACCAAACCACCCATCGAGGACTCGTCATGACCACCATCTGTGGAGCTTATCGCCAAGTCAATCGAGATACATACCACATCCTCTGCAAGAGATTGATTGAGGGTGAACATGCGTAACACTTGATTTGACATTGGCTTCTTTGTGAGCTGAAGTTTTCTGTCACCTCCCAAGCATGAGGATGGATTGAGTTTGATTTAAGTTTTAATGATAGAATTTCATTTAAGCGTTTTATCGCTACTTAAAAATTGATTAATTAATATGTTTAAGAGCTTTAGATCCTCAACTCTTAGCTACTAAGAGGATTAGATCTACTATCACCGATTAGTTTCGATATTTCACGATTTGAAACTCTTGTTATGTTTTAGGTTTTGTTAATCCCACCCTAAGACTAAACCAAGCAACCCAAGAATATATACTGTACTGAATTTAAGCATTCATCATAGTGTCGGGGCCCATGCGGGTGTATTTAAGACTTTATGTAGTATTTATTTCTTAATTATAAGATTGATTTCATATTTTCATTTAATTCTAATTTAGCCACGCAACCTTTTTAGATATTAAAATTTGTACTTAAAATCTCTATATCCGAGCACATGTAGGTGTTTATAGCTTAGCTAATTTTATCTAATTAATGAAATCATTGATTTTGAAAATCATAATTAGAATAAAATTTTTTAATTTTTAATTGAAGAAAGCCCTATTATTTTTATAGATTTTGATTTAGTATTACCTTACGTCGTTAGAGTTCTGGCTAAAAAGGTGTTTTGAAGCTATAGGTTCAAAGGATAATTTAATTTGTTATTTTAAGAAGAAGATTTACTTATCGAATTAATTCTCATATTCTCTCTCTTTTTTTTCTTTTGAACTCTCCTACATTTTTTCCCCCCTCTTTTTTCTTTTGAACTCTCCTACATTTGTTTTTCCCCCTTTTTTCTTTTGAACTCTCCCACATTTATTTTTCCCCCCTCTTTTTTCTTTTGAAATCTCCAACATTTATTTTCCCCTTCTTTTTTCTTTTGAACTCTCCCACATTTGTTTTTCCCCAATCTTTTTTCTTTTGAAAACAACCCACTCACTATCTCATCTAATTTCTATAAATAAGGCCAATAGGGAGTCTCCTATTCTATTTCATTTGTTTGAAGGGTTGAGTTAGGACATTTGAAAGGGAACGGTTAGAAACTTTAGTGGGCTTTCAACTTTGCTTAGATAAATTTTGTAAGTGCTTTTCACCATTCTTTTTATTTTGTTTTACTTTTATGTTTGTCATATGTCATTTTACTTTTTCCCTCTTTTTTTGTTTGATGCTTTTAGTTTAAAATTGGCTGCAAGTTTTTTTACTTAGCGTTTTTAAGTTAGTTCATTTTGACGCTTCTGCTCGAATATGGTGTCTTGATATCTGCTGATTTTTCATCTCATCGTGTCCTCTTGAGCACAACGAGGTATTCAGACCTGAAAGAATACATACAATGCAATATATATTCATCCCTCCCTTTTTTTTTCTAAGTATAGAAATTAAACAACATTTTGCCAGCATTTCGTCTTGGGGGAGCGACACGACCTTACTCGATACCCTCTTGTAGTAGCGGCGGCTTTGATCTCATCAAATCGTCACGCCTTGATGAGGTCTTCAAACAGAAACATAAGCGTGTATATATATTTTCACATTCACGATCACACAGTATTCGATGTATTTTCTATGTCCGATGCCGACAAAGCAGTTAGGTGCAGAATGTTAAGGAGTGTGATCGAAAATCGAAATAATCTCTCTTGACGATGTTCTTCTCACACGACAACGGCGAAAATAAAGAGGAGTCGGCTCGAATCGAAAAGAAACGACGATATTCTTCCATTCGGCGCAATTGGAAGGATTACGGGGTGTGCGGCACCAGAAATCGAAAGAAGAATTCGTCTCTTAATAATGTTCTTTCCCCGATTGCAGTGAACCGAAAATTGGAAGGGTTATGGGGAGTGCGATGAAGGAGGTTGCGGGCTGGCGGGCAAGTGGGTTGACGGAAGGGCGCTTGTGGGCTATTTGCGGACAACGGGTTGGAACGAGCCGGAGGGATTGTGGGTCGTGTGTTGCAGCGGAGCGGGGCGTGGAGTGGAGGCAGGCAGGCCGGAGGGATTGCGGGCCGTGCGCTACAGCGGAGCGGGGGCTGGAGTAGTTCTTGCAGGCCAGAGGGATTGCGCCAGTGGGCTGGACGGAATGCGGGTCGGCAAGCAGTGGTTTTGCGGGATTGCGCCGGACGGTTTTGTGGGCTGCGGGCCGGCAGGTGGGATCGGACTTGCACTTGCGGCCGAGGCGGGCCCGTGCAGCGAGATGTGCTGCAGTGGCGTGTAGCAGCAAGAGGAGATTGAGAGGGGGAGAATGGCCAAAAAAGTACCTGTGCAGAAAACGTGGGAATCAAGAAGAGAGGAGAGAAATGGAACCGTTGGAAAAAATAGAAAAAATGGAAAAAATGGGGAGGGAGTAGTTTTTTTTTTTTTCCTATTTTTTTATTTCAGACAAATCAAAAATAGGGGAGAATGGTTGAGCATCGAGGAGAGAAATTTAGAAATTTTAAATAAATTTTAAGTTAATTAAACGGTTTTAATATGGATTTCGCACTAGTAAACATACATAATTAAATATATATCAATATAAGATAATTCCATCGCTCAACGAATGACGCAAAGCCTGATCGGGCATTCAGGCTCGAAATACAAATTGAGTCCATTTCAAAAACGCGATCGTCATTTGACCACTGATTTTCTAATGCACTCATCCGAATTGAGTGCGAACAGTCTTATTTGATAGATTTCAACATTTTGAATCTAATGACGCAATCAATTTCACGAACGAAGGTCGTTTGACTTGCATTGTTGCCTCGTGATCTCGATATACATGCATACACGTTGACAACTTGATCGCTTGATCGGTTGATCATTAGGTTGTGCAATATTTATATCCTCACTAATTTCGACATTCTGAATGCGATGATGAAGTCTGTTCGTCAATCGGAGGTCATTTGAGTTGATTTGCGACGCTGCATTTCATGCTGCCGCATTACCACTGACATTTGACATCGCACACTCGTCAACGTGCGAACAATCTCATTTGATAGTTTTCAATGTTTTGAAGGTAAGACATGATCAATTTCATGAATTGAGGTCGTTCGGACATCGTTGCAGCTTCCGCTCCTCGATATACGTTTGTCATCGATAACTCGATGCTTAATTGATCGTTTTGCAATATTTATATTTCAATCGACTGAAGACGTTTCATCGATGCATTTTGAGCCTCATTTTGCATCACACCGCCGAATCGACTTAATTAATTCTATGCATACACACATATGGAGTCAACATATTTCAACCTATTATTAAAATAAACTAAAATATTCAATCTCTACACATGATAATTTTATATAAAAATTAATAAGATGATTCGAAAGTTTAAAAATAAATAATCTTTATTTGATTATAAAATTAATAAGTTTAAAAATAAAATAACATCTAATATATATTTAAAATATATATGAGCTCACATTCAAAATTTTTAACAAAATCTCCATGGAGCGCTCACATCTTCAAATTATTTCATAGAAACTAAAAGATAAGAATTCCTTCAATGGTCTCATTCTATTCAAATGGTTGTTCAAGGGAAAAATTAGACACCTTGAGGATATCAACAGACAACCCGAGCCAATGATTCTTTTTCTCTTATAATGCCAATAAAGAACTGATAATATTTTGGCTTATTAATTCTATGGAGGAACACATTCTTTCCCTGAGAATTTAGCATAACTGTGTGAGCTACATATAATCGCTTGAATTGTGAATGGGGAGCGTTAGACACTTTAACAATTATGCTGAGAACTGTGCTTTGGCTCAAAAAAGTGAAGTCCATAAATAGCGCATACTGGTTCAACATAAGTTAAGATCTTCTGAGCAAAATAAGTCATTAGTTTTAATAGAAAAAGCTTAATCAAACTGTAAAATATGAGTGAGGGAGGGGAGAAAATATGTCGAGTCCGACGCTTTTACGCGACTCCAATCCACCTGACCATGTGTCCCCCCGCTTTACATTAACGAGTGAGATAACGGACGGCTTTCCCTGGCCCGACCCGGCCCGTAAACGTCGATGGCGTATTAACGGACGGCGCTGTAAATACATTTCCCCTGGCCCGACCCGCCCCATAAGCGTTCAAAAAGCGGGAGAAGAAGAACGAGAAACATTACCGACGTTCGACATTCCTCGTCACAGAAGGATTTTTCTCGCCAGCTCCATGTCGATCCGACGTCCGGACGTCGCTCAGTGGTATAGCAAATCATAAATTGAGGTATTGTAGGTGACTACATGAGGTATTTACACATGCATTCCCGAACTTGAATGAATTTAGGGTTTACTCTGTTCTTCTCAGTATACAGTGAAAGATTGGCTGTTTTTTATATGTTATTTTGTATCAGATCTCACCTCTTTGAGGTAGCACCAATTTTGACCTTTTTTTCATTTTTTTTTGCCAACTCCTTATGATTATGTTCATTATATTCAAAAGAAAGCATTTGATGTATTTCTGGGTGGTTTAGTGATTCAGACTCTGTGTACCTCTTTGGAGGTAGACTATTTTGATCTTTTTTCCAGCTTTTTTTGCCAACTCCTTATGATGCATTATAATGGAAGCATTTGATAGCGGGTGATTGGTGGCTTAGTGCATTCAGACTCATGTACCCTTTGGAGGGTGCACCATTTTGACCTTTTTTTTTCATTTTTTACTCCTTATGATTATGTTTAACATTGCAAAGGAAGCATTTGATGTCGTGAGTGATTTTGGGTATTTTACATCTGTACATGTACCTCTTGAGGGTACACCTTTTGATCTTCTTTCCGCTTTTTTTGCTAACTCTTATGATTATGTTTAGACATTATAATGCATTTGATGGGTGGTTTCGGGTAGTGATCAGATCTGTACCTTTTTGAGGGTGCACTCTTTGATCTTTTTTTATAGTTTTTTCTGGCCAACTCCTTATGATTATGTATAGAGCATTATAATGGAAGCATTTGATGGAAGTTTGGGTGATTTTGGGTGGTGGGTATTTTGCATTTGTACTGTGTACCTCTTTGAGGGTACTGATCATTTTGATATTTTTTCACATTTTTTTTAACTTATGATTATGTTTAGAACATTGCAAAGGAAGCATTTAATGACGCTTGGTTTGGAGACTGCACTGTGTACCTCTTTGGAGGGTACAGATCAATTTTGACCTTTTTTCACATATTTTTTGCCAACTTCTTATGATTATATTTAGAACATTGCAAAGGAAGCATTTCATGGCGCTTGGTGGTTTCGGGTGGTTTAGTGATTCATCTACCTCTTTGGAGGGTAGACCATTTTTGACCTTTTTTTTAATTTTGCCAACTCTTATGATTATGTTTAGGCATTATAATGGAAGCATTTGATGGCGCTTTGGGAGGTTTCGAGTGGTTTAGTGCATCTGTACTCCTGTCTCTTTGAGAGTCTACCATTTTGACCTTTTTTTCCATTTTTTAATCCAACTCCTTATGATTATGTTTAGGGCATTATAATGGAAGCATTTGATGACGCTTTGATGGTTTGGGTATTTTGCATTCAGACTGTGTACCTCTTTGGAGGGTACATATCATTTTGACATTTTTTCACATATTTTTTGCCAACTTCTTATGATTATTTAACATCAGAAAGGAAGCATTTGATAGCTTTGGGTGGTTTTGGTCGTTAGTGCAGACTGTACCTCTTTGGAGGGTACAGATCAATTTTGACCTTTTTTCATATGTTTTTTTGCCAACTTCTTATGATTATATTTAGAGCATTATAATGGAAGCATTTGATGGCAGTTTGGGTGATTTCTGGGTGGTTTAGTGCATCTATACCTCTTTGAGGGAGATCAATTTGACCTTTTTTCACATGTTTTTTTGCCAACTTCTTATGATTATGTTTAGAACATTGCAAAGGAAGCATTTGATGGCGCTTTGATGGTTAGGGTGCATATTTCCTGGTACCTCTTTGGAGTGACCATTTTTGACATTTTTTTCCCGCTTTTTTGCAACTCCTTATGATTATGTTTGGCATTATAATGGAAGCATTTGATGGCGCTTGGATGTTTTGGTTTAGTGCCAGATCAGTGTACCTTTGAGGGTGAGACCATTTTGACCTTTTTTTCTAATTTTTTTGCCAACTCCTTATGATTATATTTAGTTTATTATAATGGAAGATCATTGATGGTTGTGCAGATTCAGATCCGTGTACCTCTTTGAGGGTACATACTTTTGATCTTTTTTACAATTTTTTGCCAACTTCTTATGATTATGTTTAGAACATTGCAAAGGAAGCATTTGATGGCGTTATGGTTTCGGTGGTTTAGTGCATCAGACTGGTACCTCTTTGAGGGTACAGATCAATTTTGATCTTTTTCACATATTTTTTGCCAACTTTATGATTATGTTTAGAGCATTATAATGGAAGCATTTGATGGCTTTGGGTGGTTTTGGGTGGTTTAGTGCATCAGACTGGTACCTCTTTGGAGGGTAGATCAATTTTGACCTTTTTCACATGTTTTTTGCCAACTTCTTATGATTATGTTTAGAACAGGAAGCATTTGAGATCGTGGGTGATTTTGAGTATTCAGATCCTGTGTACCTCTTTGGAGGGTACATACCTTTTTTGACCCTTTTTTCCAATTTTTTTTTGCCAACTCTTTATGATTATGTTTAGGGCATTATAATGGAAGCATTTGATGGGGGTGGTGGTTTAGTGCATCTCAGACTGTGGTACCCTCTTTGGAGTGCACCATTTTGACCTTTTTTCCATTTTTTTTTTGCCATCTCCTTATGATTATGTTTAGGGCATTATAATTGAAGCATTTGATGGCGCTTGGGTGGTTTCGGTGGTTATGCATCAGACTCATGTACCTCTTTGGAGGTACACCATTTTTTTGACCTAATTACTTGTCTTTCTGAAGTTTACCATGTCTGGAAAAGGATAACTTCGAGGTGCCTACCATCAGAGAAATGTGTTCGATAATATTACAAGACGCTCGATGAAGCCACGACATTTTAAAGAAGCTTCATCTCCATCAATTCATTAGACTCCAGCATCAAGCAAGACTGCCATTACATTGATCCGCCTTTTGGGACATAAAAAAGCAAGCTTTCACGGGTGGGCGGTACATTCCTTTCACCCCAATGAAGTTGCATTGATGATAGGGATGCCAAACAGAGGGAGAAGGTTGTATATAAATCCTCGTGTCATTTTATCTGACTACAAGAGTCACTGAGAATTCGATGGCTCGTTCAGAGACGCCAGGTATTGTATATACGTTTCTCGTCAAATCTATTTTTGTTTATCACAATTAGGTGGCATCGAATTGATTGCTTACTAATGATATAGATAGATTTGTCGAGTACAAGCGATGCCATTTGGGACTTCTAGTCCCAATTTGATGTTATTGCATCAAAGATTGCACCTGAGGGCATGTTACATGAGTGGATTTGTCACTCTTCTGATGGTATGTTTTATATCTCCATTAATGTGAAATATAACGTCTTGAAGTTTATTGTTTAATATATTCATTGTAGGCATGAAAGCACATAAGCATCATAAGTCCATTGAACCGAAAAGCCAATCATGTCATGATGAGCTAAAATAGAGTTCCCAAAAAAATACTTTCACTGGTTTGGGAGGACGCCAGGTGACATATAATAATATCACTTAGTTCAAATAAGAATGCATCCATTTATGTTGTATGTCTTCAAAATTTTTTATCCTTTACCAGAATGCCTTTCATTCGGGACTTATTGGAGAATTGGCTCCTTTAGTCGAGTCCCCCAACAATCACACACATGTGGAGCCCGATAGTCCCATTTTAAGTCCAATTCATCAAGCCCCATGACTCTCTCTTATATCTCTCCTCGATATTCTCCCCGCCCAGTGTTTCTACTCTGCCACTACCCCACGAGACTTTCATGGAGAGGATGTTTGTGAAGGACCTAAGAGAGACATCGCCTTTCCATACAACAATAACCGAGAGGTTGGATGGGCTTGATTTCTGTTCGCTATCGAGGATGTTCTATCCAGAGTGGTCCTACCACCCCAAATGCGGGAGGTTCTAGGGGTCACCACAGGGAAACTCTTCAGAGGATACCACTGAGCTTCCCTGTGATGGTACCCACGGGAGACTACCACGCACACCCCAGAGGGTCCAACAGAGGAAGCTCTTGTGGAGGCTACCACGTGAGCTTCCATCATGAGTGGATACCAAAAGGGGAAGCCCGTGGAAATTGACCAGGAGAAGTTCTGGAGGCCACCACTACATGATGATGTCAAACCTATAATTGGCGATTGAGCTGGTGTTAAAGCTCTACAGATCGAAAAGAGGAAAATTGTTACTCTTTCACACACTTACGTGAAGTCTCAAGAACAAATGATGTGGTTCCATTAGTACAGCCAGAGCAGATTAAGTTTCTTTTAAATTTGAGATAATAGTAATAGTCTTTCACTAAATTTTTTTATAGGTTAGCACAGATGAGGCAATAAAGGTCGATGACCCACTGCTACATTGTGGTGTGGAGGAGCATCGAATCGGGTATTAATAATCTCGCCTCTGATCCAAAGTCATAGTTCCTAGTCATCACTAAATTATTTTATAGGTTAAAAGATGAGCAATAGAGGTCGATGACCCACGTGACCGCCATCATCGGTGGTGGAGGAGCATCGAGGTATGCATCATCTCGAGATTGAGGATTTATTCATAGGAATGTTCTTCATCGCTCTTTTGTCATCGTAATTTCGGTGCATCGAGGCACTTCATGTTGTTGAGTTCTCATTCGGCTATTTTGCTAAGCCAATGCTCGATCTTATTGACACGCCGGTTCCTGCTCAGATAAGTAAGTCAAGCGCCGTGTCCTTCATACGTAAAATAACCAATTCGTTCGATCACTTTAAAATATTTATTAATTGCGGGGTGATACGATTCGCGGTCGAATATCATTATTGCACGAGGCAGATCGATGAGTTGCTGACAGATGAATATCTCTCAGATGCATACATTGATGCCTTCGCCTTCTTACTACCGAGAAATGCTCGCTCGGTCAGATGTCCCATATTTACATTTCATGCTTGACGGGTATGTTACCCCACAGGAATGTTCAATATTACGATTCAGTTCTTGTTTGTTTAGATGAAAGTTGTAATGTGTAATCTTTCTCTTCTTTCTCCTGCAGAGTTATGCCAGGTACGGCCTGAAGATGGAAAGCAAGATGTTCATCCAAAGATATCACGGGACAAGGTGTCGAGGGTCGAAGATCTTACCGCCGTTATAGATAATCAACATCGACACTTTTGTTGACATATTAAATCGAGGCGGTATTTTTATGACTCATTGCCCAAACCAACCCATAAGAGCATTCTTCCTGAGATTGTAAGAACTGTTTTCAAATTTGGTTCATCTTTACTTTTTTTTTCCTGGTCCAACTTATTGAAATTTTTTCTGCCTATTTAGATCAAATTACTTGTTGAAGATGTCGTGCTTTTGACATCCAAGGAAATAGCCAATCGACATAGTGAGTGGGATACCAGTCCAAGAAAATAGTGTCGACTGCGGAATGTTTGTTCTACATGGAAAGAATCAAGAAACCTCCATGATGGTAGACCAACAGATTGGCCAAAGATAATGAATATATTTAGTCGAAGTTCACATACACATTTTGTTTGGGACTTAAAATCCTGTGAAGTGAGAACAATATTATTTTGTTTGATATAGGATTTTGTTTAATGACTGTAGTGGCTTCAAGACTCAGCTTTTTTTTTTTTTTGAAGTGCATAGACTGGATGATATTTTACGCTTTGTTTAACTTCTCCTCTCTCATCTCATATAGTTGAAGTGCATGGACGGATGATATTTTATTCGCTTTGAAGACTCAGGGGCACATACTGAAGCTCCCAAAGCTAATTCCAAGAGCTCTTCAAGTCGTGAAGAGATCAATGGAGGGAACTCATCCTCTTTATGTCTCGCGCCTCCCTCGTGCAAGTCACACAACGAGAAGAAGAAGATGACTTGGCATGGAGGTGAATGCAATAAAGAGTGATTTCCGCCATAAAGAGTGATTCGCATTGTATATTTTTCTTGAATATTGAGCATTTCACATGAAGTGATTGCGATTGTATATTTTCACATATGATATGGATCTATTTGTATTTGATAGTGATGATTGATAATTCTCAGGTTCAGTTCCTATGAGATGGATCTATAAAAAATTACCTTTCAAAATAAAAGCGAACAATGATTCAGAAGTTCAAATATTCAGAGTCACTGAAGTACCCTTTGAATAAATGCTTAGGTTTTTTTCGCTCCTGGAAATGGCTCTGTTGTTTGTTTTATGATTAATGACTGTTAAATATATTTAGTTGATATGTAGTGTAATTATATCTGTGATGATTTAATGAAGTAGTGTGGTTTGTTACAGCTATATATATTTTTTATATTTCTGATTATGAGGTAAATGTTGATTGGTAATTCTATTTATTAGGGTAGATTGTTGCTTAGTTATGCTTAACATGTCGTATTTTTTTCTCACTTTGAACATATTTATGAGCTCTGAATTTATGCTTTGTCACATTAGGATTGATATTGACTGTGATGTTAATGATTAATACATTTTGGAGTGGGGCTTTTTTTCAGTTAAATCAAAATCGAAATCATTGATTTGAACAATTATATAAATTAAGCCTCTTATGAATCTATTCGAGTTTAAGAAAACTTCATTTTATGGTAACTCGAAATATTGAGAATTTTTATTATTCATGTGCATATATATTTAAAATTTTAGATATTAGTTCAATGATTTGAAGAAGTTATATATAATAAATTTTTTTTTAATATATCGGCTTTAGAGGCTTAATTTATTCGATTACAGAGTCTGAATTTTTTATAATAGATTATAATATATCCTTTGCAATGCCCTATACATAATCATAAGGAGTTGGGAAAAAAAAAATAAAAAAAAAGATCAAAAAAAGGTCTGTACCCTCCAAAGAGGTACACAGGGTACAGATGCACTAAACCACCCAGAAACCACCCAAACTGCCATCAAATGCTTCCTTTGCAATGTTCTAAACATAATCATAAGAAGTTGGCAAAAAAATATGTGAAAAAATGTCAAAAATGATCTGTACCCTCCAAAGAGGTACACAGGGAACAGATGCACTAAACCATCCAGAAACCACCCAAACTGCCATCAAATGCTTCCATTATAATGTTCTAAACATAATCCTAAGGAGTTGGCAAAAAAACCTGGAAAAAAGGGTCAAAATGGTCTGTACCCTCCAAAGAGGTACACAGGGTACAGATGCAAAATACCCACCCAAAATCACCCAAACTGACATCAAATGCTTCCATTATAATGCTCTAAACATAATCATAAGGAGTTGACAAAAAAAAAAAAAAAGGGTCAAAAATGGTCTGTACCCTCCAAAGAGGTACACAGAGTACAGATACACTAAACCAACCAGAAACCACCCAAACTGCCATCAAATGCTTCCATTATAATGCCCTAAATATAATCATAAGGAGTTGGCAAAAAAACAGGAAAAAAAAGGTCAAAATTGATCTGTACCCTCCAAAGAGGTACACAGGGTATAGATGCACTAAACCACCCAGAAACTACCCAAACTGCAATCAAATGCTTCTTTTGCAATGCCCTATACATAATCATAAGGAGTTGGCAAAAAAAAAACTGCAAAAAAAGGTCAAAAATGGTCTGTACCCTCCAAAGAGGTACACAGAGTACAGATGCACTAAACAACCCAACAACCACCCAAACTGCCATCAAATGCTTCCATTATAATGCCCTAAACATAATCGTAAGGAGTTGGCAAAAAAACTGGGAAAAAAAGGTCAAAATTGATCTGTACTCTCCAAAGAGGTACAGTGGTACATAAAAACCACCCGAAACCACCCAAACTTCCATCAAATGCTTCCTTGTAATGCCCTATATATAATCATAAGGAGTTGGCAAAAAGAAAACGAAAAAAGGTCAAAATGGTACCTCCAAAGAGGTAGAGAGATGCACTAAACCAACCAGAGACCACCCAAACTGCCATCAAATGCTTCCATTATAATGCCCTAAACATAATCATAAGGAGTTGACAAAAACTGGAAAAAAGGTCAAAATGGTCTATACCTCCAAAGAGGTACATGTGGTACGATGCATAAAACCACCCAAAACCACCCAAAGCCATCAAATGCTTCCATTATAATGCCCTAAACATAATCATAAGGAGTTGGAAAAAAAAAAAAGAAGATCAAAAGGTCCAGACCTCCAAAGAGGTACACAGGGTACTGTGATGCAAAATACCCACCTAAAATCACCCAAACTGACATCAAATGCTTCCATTATAATGCTCTAAATATAATCATAAGGAGTAAAAAAATGGAAAAAAGGTCAAAATGGTCTACCCAAAGAGGTACATAGGGTACGATGCAAGCCACCCAAAACCACCCAACCGCCATCAAATGCTTCCATTATAATGTCAAACATAATCATAAGTTGACAAAAAAATTGAAAAAAGGTCAAAATGGTGCACCTCCAAAGAGGTACACAGAGTACAGAAGTTGGCAAAAAAAAACTGTCAAAAAATGTTCTGTACCCTCCAAAGAGGTACACAGTGTGCAGATGCAAAATATCCACCCAAAACCATCCAAACTGCCAGCAAATGCTTCCATTATAATGCCCTAAACATAATCATAAGGAGTTGGCAAAAAAAAACTGGAAAAAAAAAGTCAAAATTGATCTATTATTGGTACATATTTATTGATATTGTCCAATGATTACAATTTCCACAGTAGGGGATTAACTCAATCACTATTGCTTAAAGAGCTACAAACACACCGGTCAAAATCTCCTAGCTAAATCAAATAAACCGGATAATGTCATGTATCAAAATGCTTTCCGAGATAATATCCATCATCGCCTTAGTGTACCCTTCACATTGTTTCATCAGGAGCTCGAGTTAAATTCTCGCAGAACATGATTAGTTGATACTTTCTTACAGATCGATGATATTATGTGCATCAAAAAACACTTTGGCATAGCAGAAAGGTGATGCAACTTGAGGAAGCACCTTCACCACGCTTATCGACTGTAGTTTCTCGCAACCAAAAAAAGTAGAAGGGTTTGAAGATTAACAACAATATTTAAAATACCAAAAAATAATACGCAAGTAGAAAATTACTCTTGGCTTTCTTGGATCTCTCCCAATATCCCTTAAGCCTTGAGTTGGAAACACCCTTTGGACGTTGCTTAACTGGATCTTTTAAGATGTCTTTTCCCTTATCTGTCGTGGTTAACTTCTTCTTCCTAACTGCTTTGTCAGTTGGAGGAGAATTCCCACTTATTATAGAGTCGACATCATCATATAGTTTTTCTAGGGATCCAAGCATATAGTCCTCAGCTCTCTTATTGCCCTATGCCCTGACGCTTATTTGATATGCATATCGACTTATGTGGTTCGAAAAATAATGCCGTAAGTATTTCCATCCAGGTTGCCACATCTCTTAATTTTCACTATCAATGTAAATATCACTCTTTGCTCTAAGATACCATCACATGAGAAGATACTTGTCCGAATGCACAACATCTTCGACTAAGAACTCGATACAATGGGCACAAAGTAATCCCATCATCTCAAATTTTTTGCAAGTACAAGTCACTTCTGGGTAGTCTATCGAAATACACTTATATTTTGGATGCATTTTATTCTCTAAGTTTCTTACCAAATACTCCATGGTGCCATTTTGACATCGATAGCCCCAACCCCATGCAAAATTCCTCTTCAAACATAGTGTAAACCTTTCTTGTATAAAATATAGCCTTGTTTTAGAATTGACTGGTCTTAACAATGAACAATCGATGATACACTTGAAGTCTTCCATGTTTATTCAAGCCATGTCTCCATAACCTTTTCAACCCCAAGAAATAATCTGTGAGCGAACTTGTTGGTTTAGATATTCCATGGCATACATTGTTCGTGGACTCACTACGCTATGTTGACAAGATGCCCATGCAGAATGAGTCCTTGCTGAATGCAGTGGACCACTTGGATCTAATCTTATAAAGCTCAGACAACCAAGCATGATCATGCAAATTACATTCTTCTAGCATGGCGGCAAGCCTCTTTAAACTCTTCCTGAGTCACACTTACTCATGCATTTATAAAATAGGCCTTGTACTATCTTATTACTATTAAACAATGAACCTTGGAAGGAGCTTTCAAATATGCCACACAACCTATGATGAGTATGCGGCAATACAATTTCAATAGCTCTCGCCATAGCCTGATCTTGATCAGTGAATATTGTTATAGGATGTCTGTCATTCATCAATCGAAGAAAAGTTTGGAATAGCCATGAGAATGACTCAATTGTCTCTTCTGATAAAAAGGCTACTCCAAATAATACATTTTGCCAGTGATGATTCACTCCAACAAGAGGCACAAACGAGATTATATTTATTAAGTCGATTGTATCAAAATTATCACATCCCCAAAACAATCATATTCTATCCTAGACATGCCATTACAAAAAAAAAAACTTACTAAGCAATCCGACTCATCAACTTGACATCCCATGCAAACATCCCATCCGATGCGCTCTCCTTAAACAATCATTAATGCATTACCGTCACCATTTACAATCCTCGATCTTTTCTCTTTGAATAAAATTGAAAGCATCTCTTTTGGTGAACCCGATATTCTCTACGCCGCTAACTTCCCAGATAGAATGCATGCTTCTAATACCAGCCATTGTCTTCAACACGGACGCCTTTTCATCGCTAATGCATCTGTGGATCGAGAAGATGTAGTCAACAGCTCGAAAGAATGATTATGACTTTCTCAGATATTTTTAATCGTCCAATTCCTCCAAATCAACAGAGAATCTAATCATGGTCGGACAACCGCTTCAGTATCAACTTTCAAATTTTGTTGTTATTTAGACGGCGACTTCTTCCGACCGCTTTTGCACATAGAAAATCTTTTGATTTCAATTTCTTTGAGTTTGGCCAATAACTAGTATGGTCCTTCAACACCTTAATTTGAGCATATAGTCACAAGAGGTATATGCCTCCGTTTCATTCAAAGCAAGGAGTTTCTCCAAATATGGGTCATTGCATTTACGCGTAATGATACAAAAATATGTTAGAAAATATAGATGGAAACTAAACTAAAACCATCCAAAATTATCATAATCATATGAGTTGGCAAAAAAAAAAGCAAAAAAAGGTCAAAATGGTCAGCCTCCAAAGAGGTACAGAGTGATGCACTAAACCAACCAAAACCACCCAAACGCCATCAAATGCTTCCATTATAATGCCCTAAACATAATCATAAGGAGTTGGCAAAAACGGAAAAAAAGGTCAAAATGGTCTCTCCAAAGAGGTTGGTACGATGCACTAAACCACCCAGAAACCACCCAAACTGCCATCAAATGCTTCCTTTGCAATGCCCTATACATAATCATAAGGAGTTGGCAAAAAAAAATTGCAAAAAAGGTCAAAATGGTCTGTACCCTCCAAAGAGGTACACAGAGTACAGATGCACTAAACCACCCAGCAACCACCCAAACTGCCATCAAATGCTTCCATTATAATGCCTAAACATAATCATAAGGAGTTGGCAAAAATCGGGAAAAAAAGATAAAATGGTGCACCCTCAAAGAGGTACACAGTCTGATCACCACCCAGATAACACCGGCGTCATCAAATGCTTCCTTTCAATGCCTTACATAATCATAAGGAGTTGGCAAAAAAAGCGGAAAGAAGATCAAAAGGTCGTACCCTTCAAAGAGGTACCAGGTCTGATGCACTAAACCCACCCAAAATCACCCAAATAATCTCAAATGCTTCCTTTCAATGTTCTAAACATAATCATAAGAAATTGGCAAAAAACATGTGAAAAAAGGTCAAAATTGATCACCTCCAAAGAGGTACAGTTCTGATGCAAAATACCCACTCAAAATCACCCATAATCTCTTGCTTCGTGTTAAACATAATCATAAGAAGTTGTGAAAAAATGTCAAAAGGACAAAATGGTGCATCCAAAGAGGTACCTGAGGTACTGATGCACTAAACCACCTAAACCACCCAACCGCCATCAAATGCTTCCTTTACAATTCCCATAATCATAAGGAGTTGGCAAAAATAATATGTCAAAAGGACAAATTGGTCGTACCTCCAAAGAGGTCTGTGATCGCTAAACCACCCGAAACCACCCTAGCATCAATGCTTCTTTCTGATTCCCTACATAATCATGGGGTTGGCAAAAAAATTGGGAAAAAAAGGTCAAAATGGTCTGTACCCTCCAAAGAGGTACAGATCTGGTCTCATCGTCGAATCCATCAAATGCTTCCATTATAATGCCTAAACATAATCATAAGGAGTTAAGCGAGAAAAAAAGGTCAAAATGGTGCATCCCTCCAAAGAGGTACTGAGTCTGACTAAATCACCAAAAACCCAACCGCCATCAAATGCTTCCTTTGCATGCTATACATAATCATAAGGAGTTGGCAAAAAAAATTGGAAAAAAGGTCAAAATGGTCGTACCCTCCAAAGAGGTGAATCTGTCATGCAGAAACCACCCGGCTTGCCATCAAATGCTTCCTTTTGCAATGACCTATACATAATCGAAGGAGTTGGCAAAAAAAGCTGGAAAAGAAGATCAAAAGGTCTACCTCCAAAGAGGTAGGTACAGATCATAACCCACCCAAAATCACCCAAACAATCTCCAAATGCTTCCTTTCAATGTTAAACATAATCATAAGAAGTTGGCAAAGAACATGTGAAAAAAGGTAAAATTGATCTGCTCGAAAGAGGAATACAGAATCAAAATAACACTCAAAATTAAATATTAAAAAAAAAATATCCAAATTCTTTTGGAAGTAATGAACATATTCTCTTGGATAAAACAAGAATATCACTAATAAATCGTAGAAAAATGCGAAGTATTAAGATGAATTTGTATTTAATACATCCTCTAAAATGGTTGTTATTTATCCAGCGTTCCATCTTTTTTTTAGGGAGGAAATGAGATTTTCTCTCTTCATTTCGTTTCTTGGAAAAAAAACTAACCCAACCCTAAATATGTCTATATATTTCTTTTAAATTCCTCCCGCGCGACGCTAAGGCGGTCGGGGAAATGTATTTATAAGTCGTCAGTTAATCACGCGGCGTTTATGGGCTGAAAGCGTCAGTTATCACCCTTTCAGATTAATCGGTAAAATGGAGAAAAAAATCGGGACACATGTCGTCCGTGGATTGGAGTCCGCATGTAAAGCTACGTGCGGACTCCGGACGTAATATTTTCTCGAGGGAGGGAGGGAAAAGAAATGGAAAGGGGTTATTTTATTTAGGCATGGTCTCTACAACATGATTGAGGAGAATAGAAGGGACGCTCCTCTTGACATCAGCCTTGTCCGTGAAAAATAGGATTTATATTAAATATAAACCTTATTTTTCAATGCATTAATATTGAAGTGTGAATGAAATTCATAAATTTTTATTTGTTCTTTGAAAATTATGGGATCAGTTTCAATAATTTATTAGGACTTATTCAATCTTTGTCAATAATTTGGGGAAGTTTGAGGAATGTCTAATATTATATGTTTCAATGACTTTCTTTTTTTTCTTTTAAAAATTATTTAAATTTTATAATAATTTTGAAAATTATGTTTCTCCATCTAGGTGTTCTAAAATATATTAAAAATATTTAAAATGACCTATTTGATTGTCGGGCAATGATGGCCGGCAATAAAAGTCAATGTAATATTAAAAATAAATGATTATATTTTTTTATGTAATATTAAAAATTTAATTTTTTTTTATATAAAAATTAAAATTTAGAAAGATATTTCTGCTGTACATTTAAATGCCCTTAAATTTTTTATTATTACATCAGTTATCAAAATTTCGCCTACCTAAGTTGCCTAAAATTTGGTACAAATCTAATTAGCAATTTTAGCGGCTCAGTTAATTTCAATTCCATATCGGCGACCAACTTGTCATTGATGTGAGATAAAAAAATTATATGTCATCAAATAATTGGATAAGTGTAAGGCATCTTGATCTACTGAATTGAGAGCTTTGATTTTTCATTAAGAGAACGTGAGTTTAAAATTTAAGATTAAATTCGCTTAAAAGTTCTAAAAAATAAAAATAATAATTGGATAACAGTGAAAACAAAGAAAAAAAAAGCTGAAGATAATTATTCGTCGGCGGATAACGTAGTTACGTGGCAAAAATTTTAAAATAAGTACGTTGAAAATATTAATTGATAAATTAGACATTAAAAAAAATTTTAAAATAAACATAATCCTCTGTTAGTGGGTGACGATCGATGGATCGTTAAAGCGGCCAATACTGAGTTTTTTTAATCTCGAACGCGATCGGACAGAGCACCCGATCGCGTTTTTATAACATGCCCTTCGCTTGCTTCACGCGACCTCGAATAGCAGAAAACTCCGCCAGCCGCCGGCCATCCATTCACCGTACAGCCCGCAGCTCGGCTGGATCCCGGCCCTGACCCGTTTTCGGTTTTGAGGTATTTTTTTTAGTTTTTTTTTTTTGAAAAAAATGAAGAAAATGTAAATGTGCATTTTATTTGTTGTGTGTTATGATGAGATTAGTAAGTATATTATGTGATTAAATAGTTTTAGGGTTATTTTTAGGCAAATGTGATTTTTTAATTTTTTTTTTTTGTAAAATGAGAAATATGTAAATGTGATTTTGATATTTTGTGTGTTATTAAGTTATTACTTAGTGTATTATATGATTAGCTAGTTTTAGGTTGATTTCATGTTAATGGAATGCGAATTTTAGGTAATTTAGGTATATTTTGAATTTTTTGGCTTTTTTTTTCTTGTACAATGAGAAATATGCAAATGTGATTTTAATATTATGTGTTTTATTTAGTTATTAGTGTGTATTATATGATTAGCTAGTTTGAGGCTGACTTCAGGCTAATGGAATGTGGATATTTGGTAATTTAGGTATTATGTGAGTTTTTTTTTTTGATTTTTTATGTAAAATGAGAAATATGCAAAATTTAGGTTGATTTTTTGTGTGTTATCATATGTATTATGTGAATAGGTAGTATTAGGATTGATTTCAGATAAATATAATGTGGATTTTAGGTATCTTTATTAGGAGAAATAACCTTCATCATACCACCCATGTAATCCTGTGGAGCGTTTAAATGTGTGCTCATTCTGTAAGAGCCATGGACCTGAAGTTCCAATTCCTTGTCTTTGCTATGGTCAGTCAATGTTTGAGCATCTCAATGCTCATTACATTTTGATATAGAAGGGAGATTTGATGGGTTATCGACGTCAACCATCTCCTAAAAATTTTAACCAAAAATATGACCTAAACCTTAGAAAGATCAGGACCGACATAACACCATTGCATCCGTTCTTTCATTTCATCAATACAACTATCTAGATTACGCTCCTATAACGAATTATTTTCATCTTCACTAGAAAGTTATTGAATATTTGATTGATCATCTCGAACGGATTATTCTGTCGGCAATAGCTATTTTTTCTATAGTGTAAATAACTACTTATTGTGTTCTTACCAATTCATATAGTACTCATGAATCTAGTTGATTTAAACAGGTGTGTTCTTCATCATTCCTGCCTCGGATAGATATATTTGATTCAAATATGAGTTCATACACGGTATGCTTGGTACTATATTATAGCGGTCAAGTAAGTGTTAGTGACGATTTCTTCTCTACGTATACTGGTGGAAAAAATCGTCCGATACTAGTTTCACACCGGGCTGATTTTAGCAGCATACATAATCGAATCATGAGGCCACTAAAGTTATCGAATATCACGATCTTACACAACCACATGTGACATCCACATTCCGCATGGGGCAGACGCATGCCAGGACCTGCTTGCCTTTACGTTGGTTGCGGTGGACATTTTATAGGGATTCATATTTGGATCTATCAGATGCTGAGTTTCTGATGCGCATTAGAGCGTACATATTGTTCACTATTGACTGCTTCCTTATCCTGATACGTCCGGGTCTGAGGTACATCTACAGTACTTACCGTTGTTGGATGATTTGTCCTTGTTTAGCAGGTACTCCATTGGAGCAGCTGTGTTAGCATACTTATACAGGGAGTTGAACGAAGCAACTAGGCTAAAGCGGACGAACATGACAGGATGTCTGCACCTACTTCAAGTTTGGTTGTGGGAGCATGTACATGTTGGCCGACCAATATTGCAAGTACCCTTTCCAGCAGAGTTGGATGGGTTGAGCATTGGATGCAGGTGGAATGAGGGTTACCTGAGAGAGATGACACTTTCTCATGTTAGAGTGTACAGAGATGAGCGTTGGCCAGACATGATTCAGTTATTGTCGTGGATGACGTTGCACCTCCCGTGACGTGTACATACATGAGGTGGTATCGATCCGCCTCCTGTACATGCTCAGAGCTTGACCATTCCTACCACCTACTATCCTCGAGCTCCTATAGAGAGGTGGTAAGCAAAGTCAGATGCTAATCAAATATTTATATGTTATGCGAACTAACTTATACTTGCCTCTGTAGCGAGAGCATATCTTGAACATACAAAATATTTTCCATCCTTATTTTGGGAGAGACTTGGATACTGATTTTCATCATTCAATTAATACTTATGTGGAGTTATGCAGGGACCTGCACAAGGACATACACTTATCAGATAGCAGTCTGAGAGATCTGATGGAGCCTCGGTTCTTCTCATCTTCCTTCATCTTATAGCCTTGAATCCATCGTCCATACAGATGTCGGTCCATACTGATTACCCATACCACACACCGGCTGTCTCTATCGAAGCCATGTTGATCCCTTTGAATGCAAGAGCAGACCCTATGTATCCTCACCCATCGGTCACATGCCGCGGTGATACGCGGTGTACCCTCTTGTCCCCTTTCGGCCCGGACCACCACGGGGATAGGCGATGTTACACCCTCGATGATCTGAGCGGACCACCAGAGCGGAGACAAAAGCGCATCAACGGCACCATTTGCGAGGCGTCCTCGGCGACGCTTACGATACTTAGGGAGTGACGCACTTCCACCACGCAGACACCGCCGTCGTTAGATGTCCTCAGTTGTCGTCTGTAGTTGTAGATCCTATGATAGCTTGATGTACACTATTTTGTCATTATTTTATATTTCCTATATATACTGTATATCAGGACACCGTTTATCTATGTTATATATTTCCAGTTTAAGCAAATTGCATTTTTTTTCCTGCGGAATATCAGAGATATCTTATTGGTTTTGAACTATAAGACTTTAGAAATTTTGGATAAGTAGATAATGGCTATGAATTTATCATGCTTGCAATCTTTCTAATGAGGTTGCCACATCCACTGTTGCTATTTTGAATCCTTATTTTTCCACAAAAATTGTTACTCAACGGTCCGAAATCACATCTCTGTGTCAACATGAAAGTCGTGGGGAGTTTCGTGTCGATTCCAACGATACTAAGGTCGTTAAATTCCGATCACGGACGACTTCAGTGAGGCCAAATCACCGCAGCTGCTCGCAGCTTTCAAAACTGCGCCGCTTATTTACGGATGCGTATTGGAGAAATATGCTATGCAAGGAGCCACAATCGCATTTTTCTGTCAACATGAAAGTCGTGGGTAATTTTGTACTGATTTCAACGATACCAAACTCTCTAAATTCCGATAACAGATGACTCAGTAACAGCCAAAATACCGTTGGTGGTCGCACTATTCAAAACTGCGCCACAGATTTTTCAAACTTTGGCGAAATCTGCTATGCAAGGAGCCACAATCGCATTTTTGGGTCAACATAAAAGTCACGGAGAATTTCATGCCGATTCCAACAATACAAAGCTCACTAAATTACAACAGACTTTGTACGTCAATAAATACGTGTAATATTCAAAATGCTGATTTTGAATAGAAAATGCGAAATCTGCTATGCAACGAGCAATAATCGCATTTTTCGGTCAACATGAAAGTCGTGAGGAATTTTGTGCCGATTCTAATAATGATAAGCTCACTAAATTCTGATAACAAATGACTCCGATAGGATCAAAATATCACGGCTGGTTGAAAGATTTTCTTAAAAAAAAAAAAAGTAGTCAGTCCCGTCTGTTTAACGGCGACGGTGCTTATTTTAAAATTTTTATTTTTTAATATCTATTCCGGTAATTACGATTTTAAATCTGCTTATTGTAAAATTTTAGCCAAGTTACGTAGTCCTCTTCACGCCTAGAAGCTCCAGTCCCTCTATAAAATCCACTTCAAATGCCCCATTAAACAGCAGTAATAAGCCCAAATCATTAATGGCAAAATCACTTCTCATTTTCCTCATCACCATTCTCTCTCCTTCCTTCTTCTCCTTCGTCAAAGACGCCATGATTTCGGGCTTCAGAGCATCGGTGGCCTCTCTTTTGGTCTCCGAAGAGCTCTGCAACGTAGCAGACTGTGTTATTTGTCTCTGCAAGATCAGAAGAGGAAAAGAGACTGATGGCTTGAGATGCAGGCATGTGTTTCACAAGCAATGTTGTGATGAATGGGTGAAGAAGAGTAAGGGCAGAACCTGTCCTCTTTGTAGAGATAGTTTGATCGACGGCGGCTCCTCGGCGACGGTGAACGGCGGAGGAGATGGAGGGCTAATCAGAAGTAACAATATTAATATTATTACTATTTCTCCGTTTAGTGAATCAAGGAGCAGAGATTTGTGTTGGATTAGATAAGAAATCGATCTCGAAAAAAATATTGGATTTTAGATTATCATACGAAAATGTTATATATATATATATAGATCCCCTGAATGCTTTTCTCACCTCTCACCCTTGTCCTTAGTGGCCATAATGACTTTGCCATTGTTGGGTTAGATTTTTTTTAAAAACTTGTGTAGAATTATTATGATCTAATATAAATTTCAATGAATTTTTTATGGCCTAAAGTTTGGTAAGGCTCAAGCTCATGAATTGGCATAAATTGATTTTTTTTCTTTTCGAATTAAAAGTAATATTTTAATTATACCTAATTTGATCCCTTGATTAATCTTTCTGTAGCTTCTTACAACAATTTTTTAATTTACGTCCATTGTTTCAATCATTTAAGTCTGAATTTTTTAACTTTAATTTTCATTCATTTATGTTGAATTCAGTATGATTTTTTTTTCCCGATCACTATTTTCATTTTTTCTGATTTAACTTTTAAGTCTGTAATATTTTTTCTTATTTTAGTACAAAACATATTGAAAAATAGAAATTGGATCTAAAAAATCCTTTTAAAAGAAAGATTACCCTAAATTCGGTCAAACCCTTTAAAGAGAGTTACTCAGATAATGAGGGAAATCTCAAAGAATAAGATTAAGAAGCTATAATATTTCAATTTTATGATCCCTCATATTTGAAACCTTAGCGTTATAATATAGGTAGAAAGAGAGGTAGACATAGAGAAAGCGCTATGAAATCTTAAAAAATTATTGTTAAATAAATTTTTTTAGGATCTTTAAGCTAATCTAATGATAAACTCATATCCATAATACATATAAAGTTTTGAATCTAAGATCTTTTTATTGAAAATTTAAGTCTCTGTTTGGAATCATTTTTTGTTTTCTATTTTTTGTTTTTATTATAAAGAAACAAGAAAAAAAATAAAAAAATATGTTTGTTTATCTATTTTCAAATTATTTTCAAAAATACTAACAACATGTAAAATCTATTTTTCTTTATTTTTAAACACTCCAGATTTTTAAAATTTTGGATTTGATATTTTTATTTTTTTAAATTATATTATATAATATTATTAATTTCAATTTGTTTAATCAAATAAGATTTATCTTGAATGTAGAATAATAGTAGATTAGTTTTAATATATCATGTGTGTTTATATATATACTATAAATTTGAATTTATATATTAATTTTTGATTGATTCCAATTAAATTTAGCTTGATTATATAATAAAAATAATAATTTAACTTATTTTATCAATAATTATTATTTAAAATATATTTATATTTTTTCATAAATTTTATCTTTCTCATAGAATTTAAATATATGTATAGGTATTTTACATTTCATATTTATACATTAACAACTACAATTGAGTGCCTTTCTTTTGTATTTTTAACGTTTCAAAAGTATCAGTATAGTTTATCTTGCAAGCAAACATTTTTTAAGTAGCACCGACGATGATTAAAATAATATTGCTAAAATCATATGATATTTTATTTGTAAATCGATTTTATTATATGATTGAATCATGAAAATTCTTGTATTAGATTTTTACATTTTGAATTTTTTAAGTGATTCTTTTGCAGTATTACGGATTATTTTTGATGATTGGTAATTTGTAAATCACTTTCATTGATTATCAATTCCTTTGCATTTGATTCGATTCGAGTAATATAATAGATATGTAGGCCAACATCTATCATCATCATTAGTTGAAATAGGTTGATAGCTCGAAATCTTTCCTAGAGGATTTGGAGTATGCTCCATCTTCATCTTCAAAATATTCCATTCCCCCCCATTAAAAATTTGCTGTACCAAAATCCCAAGAGAGATTTTTTAATGTCTTCAGTCATTTCACTCCTTTTTTTTGGAAAGTTTTTAAAGATTGGTACCCTTCTCTTGTGGGTGAGATATCTAACTTCTTAGCTGTACTTCATCACCCGCGTGTGGGCAGAAGGCCGCGGCCTCCGCAGAGGAATGTTAGGGGTTCCCGGCCGAGCACGCCCACCAACCGAGCTCTCCTTCTGATCAACCTGCTTAAACAACAGGCCAAAATTAGAGGTTACGTGGAAGCTCACAAGGAGAAGATATGGTACAGTGATGAGAGTGGAGGGAAGAAGATAAAATTGGTGGCCCTGCTCGCACATCCATTGCATGAAACACGTGTAAAAAAAATCAAAAACATGTTAGGGGCTTTCGATTAAAAAGTAATATATATATATATATATATATATATATATATATATATATATATATATATATATGGAAATGATCCGTTTTTTATTTAAGTATTAAATGCCCCTTTTAGAAATGATCATCCCTAACTGTAATTTTTTTAGTTTTCTTTATGGATAGTCAATATTAGTTTCTATATAATCTCATATTTTGATGATCTCATTAAGTTGCCCTCTACTTTTCTCTTACATATTAAATGTTTTTTTTTAAAAAACTTTTCAACAATGAATCTCCTTCTATTTCATCTTGAAATCAATTATTTAAGGGGTTTATGCAGTATTTTCGATAAATTTAGTCCCGTTTATTTTTTTTTAAATAAATTAAATAGGTAAAGATTGATTTAACCTCCTATAATAGGTTTCTGAAAAAAAATTGATCTCTCATACCAAATATAAGATCTGTCACAATTTGATTAATCCGATTCCATTGAATTTGAGAGTTCAAAATAATATAACATAAATAATTTGATGGTACGAGTTAAGAAAATATCACATTTTTAATAACATCAAATCATTCAATAGGACTTATTTTGACTAATAATAGCATCCTCACTAAGGGGTGTGCATTATTTGATTTTAACCAAAAAAAATCAAATCTAACCAAAATTTTTGAATAATTTGGTTCGGTTTTGAACTTAGTAATTTGGATTTTGGTTTTAATTAATGAAAACTTTAGTTTTTAGTTTTTGGATCGATTTGTTAAATAAAATTTTGGATGAAATTAAATTAATCAAAGTAATAATTATATGTAGTACGATATTATTAATTTATGTATAATAGACTTATCTATTATACACTTATTTTTATTTATTTTTGAATAGTAGATCTTTTGGAGAATTATCTAATTTTTTAAAAATATTTTGGTCAATAATATGGTAATATGGTTCCAAATCAAGTTTAAAATATCGTTCGTAAGTAAAAAATTTTTAAATATTTTTTAGCGCATTAAGCAGTTAATTGTATTTTGATTATATTTATATTATTTTACTTATACCTTGTTCATTATACAATAAAAAATTATGCAAATAATTTAAATGTAATAACTTCGCTTATCCAAACCAAAAAATAATAAAACCAAATTATTATTCGATTTGTTTGATTTTACATTTTATTTGGTCGGTTTGCTTCAATATTTTTAGGAATACAATACTAATGGATTTTAAAAATTTATCATCCCATCCATTCAAATCAACCAAATGCACACCCCTAATGCTCACTCATTGAATATTCAGTTCTCCACTAACAAAATATGCCCAATCTATGGACTATTTTTCAAAATTGCCACTACCGGTATACCTTGTCATTACAGCAACATGTATTTTGCATGTTCAAATCATTTTTTATGGTTGGCGGACGGGATAATTCGGCACAAAAAACGGTAGTCAGTGGCGGCCATGTCTAGTCAGCGGATGTCCGACGAAGATGATGGTGACCGACGAAGATTATTGCGATAATGGTAAAAGCCGGCGCAGTGGTTGGTGGGATGGGGTGGTAAAGCACAATGAGACGGTAGTCGGCATGGCAGCGTCGATCATGGAGAGATGACCGATTGGTAAGGCTCGGCGATATTTGCCTGACGGCATGATCGGCGCGATGGTAATGGTTGGTGGCCCGGGATGATAAACGCGGCGTGAATAGCAGAGCGTGGTAGTTAAGCGAGATGGATACGATGCGGTGACCGAAAAAATGCCGGTAATGCGGCGAATAGAGCGATAAGGATTTTGATATATCGAGGTTGTTTGTGAGCGTGACTGATAGCGTGCTGTATGGAAGAGGTTGAATTAGATCTGAGATTTTGACCTATCAGGTTATTGCTCAGTGTTACATGGCGTTAACGTGGGAAGAGGTGGGGTCCACAAGGACCTTTGACTATCCAGGTTGTTTGTCGAGTCTTTGCTCGATTGTTAACTATGTGGAAGAGGTTGAATTGAATCTAGGATTTTGACTATCAAGGTTGTTTGTCAGTGTTACGATGGCGTTAACATGTGGAAGAGGTTGAATTAATGGCGAGATTTTGACCCTGGTTATTATGAGAGTGTTACCCGATGCGCTTTGTGGAAGAAGTGAAGTCCAGACCTTTGACTTATCTAGATTTGAGTCTGATAGATTTTTTGAAATTGAAACCAGATTTTGACTATGAGTTTTTGCCGATGTTACAATGCGTTAACTTGTGAAAATATGAAGTCCACCAAGGACCATTTACTATCTAATCTTGACGTTTTGAAACCATATTGTCTATTCAACAGATAGATGGTAATAATTCAGAAATATATCGCCATTGATTAGATTTTACATCAAAATCGAAACTGATGAATTTTATTTTTCGCTTGCGCTCCTTAAAAGGTTGAAATGCTACATCTCGATGGTGGTTTTGATCTTGTTGAGGAACTTGGTCTTCATACAAGATGATATAATGGGAATCAGTTTCCCACAAACGGCGCCAAATTGTTACGTACTAGAAAATCAGTTGTGGTAGAGTAAAAGTTTTCGCCTTAGCTTTGTTGTGAAATCCAGCACACACACAGGTATTTAAAGAGTGAACAAGAAAACTCCAGAATTTTTATGTAGAAAATCTCGAAAAGAGGGAAAAATCACGCAGCTTGAAAATGCTTATATGTATCTATTTTAGAGTACAAAATCTTCCGATAACGGAATTACAAGATTGCTATGAAAGGAACAACTATGACAACGTCAGTTATAACTTGTAGTAGAATGATGATAAGCTGCGAGCAATCATCTGGAAATGTAGAACAATTGCTAAATCGAGAACAATCGGACCACGAGATTGTGGAAGGATCACGGTAGCATGCGTGGTTACGATGCCAGTGGCGACGATTGCTTGGAGGATCTTTCTCTCTCTCTCTCTTGCTTCTCTCTATAAGGAATGAGTATTTATAGATTGGATGAGTGGCGTCTCGTAAATACATGCAAAATCCCTCCTCTCCATGGACGCTCATGATGATTCCCTTGATCATATGATGTATTTTATATATTTGAATGCACAAATGAAGTTGTAAGATCTTTGGCTTGTTCGGCTCGTCAAGGCTTTGACTATAAACACTCTATATTTGAGAGCTTTTAGAATTTGCGATGTCCCAAAGTTTCCAATGATATTTTAAATTGATCTGATTAGTCTTGATTCACGTCAGTTGCTTCTACGTTAAGATTATCTTGAATTAATTTTAAGGTCATATCAATTATATTTATATATATGTCATTTAATTTTTATTTCTATGTTGATAAATATGTGGTGCCTACTCTGCTATAGACTGAGTGCTCTTTTCATGATGAGATATATTTGTATACTTGTGGACAATATATTGAAATTTTTGAGAAATTATTTGAATAAACTTAAATAGACTAGTAAACTAGTTAAAGGTATATATGAGATAATTTTAAAACTATTTTATTTTTTAAAGTCAATTATAGTTTGGTTTTACTTTTAACTTTTTTGTTATTTTTAAGAATCAAAATTATTAGAATGTCATATATTTCTCAAAAAAAATAAAATATTTATAATACTCATAATACTTTTAAAAAAAGTTTTTTTATTCACAACAATTTTATAAATAATTTTATAAAAAAAATATAGTTGCTTCAAACGAATTTTAAGTTATGCTCAAGTTTAATCAAGATCAAATCAAAATTTTGCTTAATTTTGAGACTTAAACAGCTGAGAAACCTGTTCATTTATTATTAAAAATTTATAATTTTAATATAAATAATTGTTGTAATAAAAAAATAGGATTATAGTAATTAAAAGATGAAGATCACATTAAGGGAGATTTCATAATTACTTTACATAAAATACAATCATAAGGTCTTGAATTCAAACTTTGTGTATGAATTTGAGATTAAATTCCATCAAGAGTGCAAATATATATATATATATATATATATATATCATAAAATATGCTACTCATATATAATTACAAGCTTTCATATTTATATTAATAAAAGGGTTTCTTTTATGACTTAACATAAATTAGTGAGATTAATTCGACAGATTCAGACCACATTATTTTTCCCTTAATTTTTAAGTCAGAATCTTTGACCTCTTATGAGCTGTTCTTAAATTATTTATACTTACAAGATTTTTATATAATTTTTAAAATGATAAATTCTCTCTCTAATAGTAAACAGTTAGCACATAATAATTATATATTAACTATTATAAAGAATTGAGTCAAATATAAATCTTTGGCTGATATATTAGTGTAAAAAAAATCAAATACAAGAAGTATTCAATTTAATTTTTATTTTTATTTTTCAAAATAGCAATCCGAGTATACGCATTTAGCTATCTAAAAAATAGTAAAGACTAACCAAATAATAACAAAATATCATTCAATGAATTCTTAAACTAATTGAGTGATTGTCAACGAGGGGCCAAACGTCGAACGACCTAATTGTACTTCATCAAATGCGTCGAGTTCCTCCATTCTCAGACGAATATTTTGATCTTCAATTAGACTGTATTGGATGGCTACTTGAAGTGAATGCAACTCAACTTTGAGCAGAAGAACTGCTTCAGTTCCAAATATCAATGAATAGGGAGTGGCTTTAGTTGGCGTCTTGTATGTAGTTCAATACGCCCATAGAGCCTCTATTTGCTTGGTATGCCATTCTCTCTTATTTTTTGTGAGAATCTTCTTGAGCAGTTTGATCAATGTCTTGTTGAAAGCCTCTGCCAAACCATTTACTTTTGGATTATATATTGAAGAGTATAGTCAATCAATTTTATGTTGATCAACGAATCTATAAATCTTTGCACTTTTGAAAGTTGTGCCATTATCAAAAATTATTCGACGTGACACTCCAAATCTATAGACTACGTTATGAGTGAAGAAGTTGATCACTCGGTCAACAGTAACTTTTTTAAATGGAGTAGCTTCAACCCACTTATAGAAATAGTCAGTCACTGCTAGGATGAAGCGATGTCCAATTGACGACGGTAGATCAACTGATCCAATTACATCTGTACCCCAGCATTTGAGTGGCTAGGATGCTATCATTGGGTGTAATGGATTTGGATGTTGATGAATGAGATTCTCATGTACTTGACACTCATGACACTTCTTAGCGTGATTAATACAGTCTCTCACTATAGATGATCAATAATAGCCCATCCTTTTGATCTTTACTGTCATCTTGGGACCTGACTGATGTGCACCACAAAATCTTTTATGAACTTCAACCATCATTTTGCTAGCTTCATCTACACCTAGGCATCGTAGCCACATTTGTTCAAAGGAACTATGATATAAAGTGTTGTTGACGAAAGCATAGCGTAGCATTCTCTTTTCAATTTGAGCTGCTAGTGATTTATTACTTGGTAATTTGTCTTCTTTAAAGTAGTCGATGAAGGCTGGCCTCCAATCACGTGACTCTTCTACAATAAAGGCTTCACACTACTTTTCTGAGGCAATATCATTCTTAGCTTTTCTTGGTATAACTTCTTATTGATTTTGAGGAGTATGAGGAGCAACCTAAGTCACATCCTATTGGGTCAGATTTGATAACCCCTCTACCTGCGGGGATTGATACTTTGCTGGCTCTAAAATTCATCGAGTAAATATGCCAATAAATATGCCAATCATGACATAATCACCATTCATACTTGTCATTTTTTTAGCTAGTTTTGCTAAGCAGTCGGCTTTGCTATTCTCGGATCGAGAGACTCGAGTTAGTATGATATTTGGTATCTGCTTCATTAGCTCGAGAACTCTCTTATGATAGAAAGCTAACTCAAGCTTGTTGATTCTGTAGATGCCAAGCACTTGATTTATAATAAGCTGAGAATCACCAAAAATGTACAGGTTTTGAATGCCTATGAAAATAGCGTCTTCCAGACCTGCCATCAATGCTTCATATTCAGCTTCATTATTAGTTCTTGGCTCAGTCAGTCCATATGATTGTCTCATTATCCCTCCTTTTGGTGTTATGAAGATGATATCGATTCCTGCTCTTGCTTTTGTGAAATTTAGATATTGAACTTGTTTGTTCGATGAGGCTCCATCAAAGTAAATTTCTCAAATTTGTGATTTTTCTCTTTCATGAATGAGCATAATTTGCTCATCGGGCAAATCGTCGTTAAGAGAAGAGTCCGCGGGGATGGGATGTGCAGTTAGAAAATATGCTAAGACATATCCCTTCACTGCTTTCTACGGAACGTATGTGATATCAAATTGTAGAAGCAATACTACTCATCTTGCCAAACGACCTATCAACGCTGGTCTTGTCATCAAGTACTTCAGCGGATCAATCCTTGAGATGAGGGTAATCTTGTATGATAACATATAATGATGAAATTTTTGGACTGCAAAGATCAATGCTAAATAGTACTTCTCTATCGGAGAGTATCTCATTTCTGCTCTAATCAGCCTTCGATTGATATAATAAAGAGCATTCTCTTTGCTTTCTTCATTGTGTTGTGCCAACAATGCTCCAAGGGACTCTTCTAATGCAGTTATGTATAGAATTAGGGGTTTCCTAGGAATAGGTGCTACAAGGATTGGGATTTAATAAGTAGCTTTTAATGTTATTGAAGGCTTCTTGACATTCCTTGTCTCACTTGAACGGAGCATCCTTCTTCATTAACCTTGCAAACGGTTGATAACATCCTGATAAGTTGGATATAAATCGATGGATGAATGCAAGCTGTCCTTGTAAAGAATGGAGCTAACGCAAACTCTTCGATGGAGGCATCTCCACGATTGCCTTGATTTTAGCAGGATCGATTTCAATACCTTTGTGACGTATAATGTACCCGAGGAATTTTTTAGAGGATACCCCAAATGCACATTTTAGAGGATTCATCTTGAGATCAAATTTTCTGATTCTCTCTAGTACAATTCTCAAGTCTTCGAAGTGGTTTTCACAATTCAAGCTTTTCACCACCAAATCGTCGACATAACATTCCACCTTTTGATGAATCAACTCATCAAAAATATGTGTCATGGCTCTTTGGTATGTAGCTTCAGCATTTTTCATGCCAAAGGACATAATCGTGTAATAATAGATGCCAATATGTGTTCTGAACGATGTATATTTTTCATCTTAGGTGCTATTTTGATTAGGTTCTATCCTAATGATCCGTCCATAAATGAGAACATGTCATAGTTGGAGGTGTTGTCTACCAGTAGTTCTGATATTAGAAGCGGAAAGTCATCTTTTGGGCACGCCTTATTTAGGTCCCGGAAAGCAATGCAGAGATGAATTTGACCATTCTTTTTCATAACTGGGATAATATTTGCTATCCAATATGTATAGTTCTCTTCTCGGATGAAGCCTGCTTCGATTAGCTTTTTAGTTTCTGCAATTACCTGTTCTTCAATCTCCAATCTCATTCGCCTAGGAGCTTGCTTAACGGGTGTTGCATCTGGTTTAATATCTAGTTTATGAACTGCTACATCAGAGGATAAACCTAGCATTTCTAAATATGTCCAGGCAAAGCAATCTCTGAATTCACAAAGTAGTAATTTTAGCTCTTCAACTTTCTCATCAGGTAGATGTGTACTAACGAAAGTTGGATGGGGATCATCGTCAGCCCCTAGGTTGACTTCTTTAAGTTCATCCATAGTAGCTATTTGTCCACCATCTTTAAGTTCTTCAGGTGCATGCTTGGCTGCTACTTCTTCATCATTTTTAAAAAGAATTTCATGAGAATCATCTTCTTCATCACTATGAGTTTCTATCTCAGCTTCTATTATATTATAACAAGCTCTATTTTGATGAGATTTGTGGATGAACCCTAGACCTTTAGTGATAAACTTATCACTTCTTCGCAATGCTTGAGGACTTCTTTGGCTGCACATCTTGTTAAAGACTTGAGTCCTATGTTTAATAGTTCTCATATGAATTTTAAGCTTATGCATCATTCTTCGTAATTTCTGTGGATAGTATATTGGTATTCTTTTTAGTACTATCTCATTAGAATTTTCATGTTGAGCAGGCTGCTTAAAATCTTAAGGCTAAGACTCTTCAGATTTGTAAAATAGAGTTTCTGTTCTGTGACTTTTACTCAATGATGACACATAAAACATTATCAATTCTTCAATATCATGAACCTCCAGTGGACTAATTTCTTTGAAGCACTGCCGAGTGATGGGTATAATTTTGAGTGAGTCATCTGACTCTGCCAGGTGAGCTATCCTCCTTGATGCAACCATCTGAACTCTATTTTCATTAGTAGATTCAAAATCATAGTCTGAATCTGAATCAGTTATTTCATACTCTGCCTTTCTTGAAAGCTTATAAGTTCTCGTAGGTTTGACAGACATATCTTCTTCTTCTTCCCTGTCACTTCCCAAATGAGGAACTGATTTGCTTGACTTAGGTGTAGAATTGAGTGCTTTAGGGAGAGTCAGCATTTCCTTCTTTCTTCCCCTTTGCTTCTGCTCTTTCACTTTATGAAATTTCTTTTTAGTTCCTGAAGTAGATGTTACCGCTTCAAGAGGCTTTGTTTGCTTGACCTCTTCGAGGATGAAATATTTTGCATCTTCATAGATCTTTGCTTCATTGATGGAGAATGGTTGTAGGTTACCGAGAATTCTGAGTTCTTCTCCATCTTTCAGATACTTCATACATTGATGCATAGTTGATGAGACCATGCCATACTCATGCGCCGGAAGAGCTCTAAATTATGTATGTTGATTACATGAAACTTGGCTTACGTATATAAATCCACTTGACTTGGCGAGAATAAAAGAAGCCAGAGTTTTCTGACCCTTTTCATTGAAACCATGAACCATCAACTTGTCTCTCCCAAGATGTTGGATATCAAGTGATAATCCTCTCAATACCTTTAAACTCATAAGATTGATAGAAGAACTAGGATCAATCAATATTCTGCTGATCGAGATGCCATCACTCTCTACAGTAACATATAGAGGACGATTATGATCTGTGTCCCCAACATAAGATCTTCTTCAGAAAATGTGATTACTAGGAGATCTTGAGTTTGCAATGCTTCAGTCATGCTTTTTTCAGTAAAGTAAGTTTCATAACTCTCTGGATCTTTGATTCTCGGAGGTCTTTTGACATTAAGAGAGCCTCGCACACACTCAATTGTGCAGGTATCTTTCTCAAATGTGATAGAATATTATAATCTACCTTCTGGCTTGATTTAGGCTTTATCTTAGGATTTTTGGGAATGATATCCTCATTAACTTCAATTTGTTTGCCTTTATCTTTATTTGCATTTCCCTTCTTTGATGAAGGTGGTAAGACTTTACCACTTCTCAACTGAACTTGAATCACCTTATCTTACTCAGATTCTTCTGAAGAAATAGTTTCTTCAAATTTCCTTCTTATTCTAGAAGATTGGCTAAAAGGGCTAGACTTAATTTTCAACGTCATACATTTTATACATGATGATATCGATGAGTCTGACTCTTCTCCATCGGAAAAACACAGATCTTCATCTGAACTATTATTATCTTACTGAGTCATTAAACAAAATTAAGATGCCAGCTGCTCCTCAGGCTCTTCTTCCTTTCCAGATAAAAATTTTGATGGGTTGGTCAAGTCTGTCTGACTTCCCCTTGTCATTTCAGAGTAACTGATGTTGAAGAATACCTGACATCAAACAGATGATTCGACATATCTCTACTAAACAAGATTCACCATTATCTTCTTCATCTAATTCAGCAATGCGAAATTTAGGCATGAAGTCTGTAAGCCTAAATGGCTGTCTTGTCGGCTGGTGATACTCCTCTAGATTGTTAATGATCTTTTGAGTTGTAGTTCTCTTCTTGATCTTCTTTTTCTCAGCCAGCTCCTTAGATTTATGAGGCCTATTTTTAGTAGACTGCTTTTCATGCTGTGACAAAGTAGCCTTATCAGAATGCCGCTGAAAAGCCCAAATACTTGGTTTAGACATCTCTCTTAAGTCAAATATAGGTTCAAGTGGTGATTTTCACTTAACACTAGGGACGTCTTTTAGTTGCTTCATCATCTTTACGGTCTTTTTGGAGACCACTATTTGACATTCTTCAATCTGAACTGATTTCTTCTTCTGTTTGTCTTTGCTGGATGATACGGGAGAGGATGTAATCATCATTGTAGACTCTCTTTTTGGGTTGACTAGAATACTATCGAATAGCGTAAATTCACCTCGCCGATACTTCCTTTCTAGCTAATCTTTGAAGGCATAATAATCTTCAATATGATGACTGATCATTCGATGATATGGACAATAATTTAGATTACTGACTTGATCAGCTTCTTCAGGCCTCTTAATTTCTGGTAACTGTAGACCAGCTTTGACTGTTTGCCGAAATAATTTAGCCATACTGTCCCTTCTAAAGGAATATTCTTTGTTTATCTTTTTCTTAAGTGATGGCCGCATTCACTCGTAATCTCTTGTTGCATGTTTTGGATGCTCCTCATCATTTGGAAAAGTCCGAGGTTTGTCATTACCTCTTAATACCAATTTTGGCTGTGGATTAGAATAAGCAGGCTTTTTACCCTTATCATCATTGTACACCAGCTGCTTTCCTTTATCCACGTTATATATCACCCATTTTTCATCATTTGAGTTATAGGAAGTGGCATGAATTTCATTTTTTCTTGAGTCTGAAGTTTGTTTCTCTTTGCTTTATCTGCATAGACTTTAAATTTAGGGCGATTCATATTTTCGAATTTAGTCACCCTATCGAGCAAGTCTTAGAATATTGCAATTGACGCCATGCATAGAAATGGTGCCATTTTATCATCCATATTGGCCATTAGCAATTGAATTGCATATTTTTCTTTCAATTGTTGCTCGCACTTCATACTTAGGTTGCGCCAACGACTTATGAATTTTGTCACTAACTCATCTTTCCTCCTTTTTAGTAAGGCGAGGTCAGCGATTGTGATTTTCTCGATTGTACTCGTGAACCTCTTCACAAATATAGTCTCTAATTCAGCAAAGGTTTTAACTGAATCATTTGACAATTCTGCATACCATTCAAAAGTAGCTGAGGTCAGGCTACTAACGAATTGACAGAAAAGTAGTGCATCGTTCCCTCCTGTGTTACCACAAGTAGTCTTAAATTGGGCCAGATGTTGCTTTGGATTTTCAAGCCCGCTGAAAGTATTAAATTTTGGCATTGAGTAACCTTTCGGGTATGACACTTAATCATATTCAACTGGGTAAGGGTGACCCTTACTCACCAGCTTTTCAGCCTGCTCTGAGGCTATGACTGCCTTTATCTTTTCATTGATTATTGTTTCTAGCCGAGCAGCTGTTACAGTTCCTGGTGTGCTAGCTAGATTTTGAATAGTCGGCTGGAGAGGTAGTGGGTTAACTTCATTTCTCGCTTTATTCATAGCATGTAATGTAGGAGTTTGAGGTACCACAATAGCTGGTGGTATAGAAGTTGAATTGTTAGCTACCAGTTGATTAGCAGACAAAACATGTGCTGCACTTATTGTGATATTCTTATGCAACATCTCCATCATGATGTTCATTTGTACCATCATATCATTCATTTTGATACCAAGTTGTGCAATCTCCTTGTCTTTGACCTCCATTTGACGTTGCATTTCTCTTTGCTCTATAGTTAGCGCCATGACGTCAATCAGTACATGCTCTTCTTCTTCTTCTTCTTCTTCTATTTCTTGTTCGTTCTTGCTTTTCATTTTAGGGAGAATTTGAATGTCCTTCTCTTTGTGCATTTGTAGAGACAGTTGTTGTTGGGGCTGCACGACGATGATGATTATAAAAGCGTGTACCAGGCTGATCATTTCCTGGTTCGACCATATAGATAACTTCGACACCCATGATCTCTTTCTCATTATGGTCCTCTTCTTCTTCATCTTCAGCAAAGATCGAAGATCCATTCTCTATTTGCTTCTATGAAGACTCTTCTTCATAAGCGTCAAATTCAGGTTCAGATTCCCTGGATTTGCGTTGCTATTGATGGTGCTGGGCGGGGAGTTCATCTATATCTCTGACCATATAGACAACTTCCACTTTCATAGAATCTTCTTCATTATTTTCTTCTTGCACACGAACTTCTGATTGACGTTTCCAATGGATCTCTGGTTTAATGTGCCGAACAACCACTTCTTTTATTAAAGGACCACGATCAACGTCTACTTTCTCTTGTAGGAGTGAAACTGATTGATGATGGATCCCCTAGAGGATTCTCCGGTAGGCTCAAAATCTGTTGTTCAGATCATGTTATTTCGTCATGATAGCTTCGTGTTCTCGTTTGTTAACTAAATGAGCGAACACCAATGTATTTCAAGCTCGATATATAAACGAGGCGAACATGAACAATCATTTGTTCGATTGTGTTCGGCTCGATTTAGCTCAAAATAAAAATTATATTATATTATTATTATTATTATTTATTACTATTATTATTATTATACTTATTATTATTATTATTATTATTATTATTATTATATACTTATGAACACAATTATTTATCACAAATACAAGCATAGCTTGGTGGTTAACCGTTATGCAAGATTGGCCCTCAATCCTTCTTCATACGATTTTTGATTATTGTATTTGAGCCAATTTCTCAATAACACGAACAAAGCTATTTTCAAACGAGCTGAACACGAACAGTGAAATTTTGAGCTATTTTGAACATGAGTCGAACACGAACAGAATAAATTTCAAACGAGCCGAACACGAACAAGAGTTCTATTTGCTCAAGCTCGGCTCGTTTACACCCCTACACCAGGGTGTCGACCATCATATCTTTCTTCAGTGATATCCTTTCTTTTAGGTATCCACTTCTGATGAGTTGATTTTGAGGCAGATTTCTTAGTATATGTATCAGATGTCACACCTCTTCTATTACTCCTAGTTTCATTACATGGCGTTGGCCTCCATATTTGCTTATCCTTTCACCGGAACCTTTCGATAGCAAATTCTTGGACACACGGTCCAAGTGTCACGCTTCGATGCTCACCATGCGCGTCGCTCAGCTTACCGTAAGAGATGACAACTTTCTTGAGCTTGATTTTCCATCACCTCATGCCTCTGAAATCTTCTTTTCATTAGGCCTCTGTCCTTGGCTACTTTGAGAACTTTATGTATCCTGATAGATAGTGTTTCAGGCTATCTCCTCTGTGGTGGTGGAGTTTGACGTGGTTGGTTCCAGAAGGACTGCTTTATTTTGCTAGTAGAGCTATTCCTCTTTACCCACTTTAGATTGTCAAAGTTGTTGTGGGTAGGAATACTCGCGAGAGTATTGCTGTTAGTCATTCAAAGATTTGTTGAGCCGCTTCTCCTTTCTCGTCTTCCGTTAATTTTCTCTCTGATGAGGAAGCTTCATGATCATGCTTTCAGGGTTCAAAAGATTCAATTGTGCAACAGCTGTAACACGAGGAATTAAAGACACAGTTTGCCCCTTGACGATTCTTTTCATCACGGGAGCTTCAGATTGACCTAGCCTTTTGAAAACTGAAGTTCACTATTGGGAGAACTCCTTGAGAGCGATTGGCTGTTGAACTGGTTGACACACATGGCTAAAAGGAGCTTCAGTAACTTGAGGCCTTCCAGCATGGCCTCGGACGAATGTATCATGAGTGGGTAGTTCAAGAGTTGCAGCTACGATAGTCGGGAAATTCAATCTACCAAATTGAATAGTAGCCCCAACATCACCTGTGTTGATGGCTGTTGCTAGATGTTTGCACCATATAGCGGTGAAATGGGTGATTTGTGATCCATTTCGCAAAAGTGAAAGATAGGGATTAGTAATTAGCAATTAATATTTTACCCTATACTTTCAAGATGTAGAGGCACTACAGAACAAATAATGGTGTAATAAAGATATACTCTACAGAATGATTCATTCTACATAGAGTCTCATATTGAATTTATTAAACACTTATATCATCATTTTTTATTTTGAATTTTCAAAAAATTTTATTACTACTATAACACATATATGACTAGCCAAAGATGAAAAGAGAATTCTAAGTTCGATCCCCACCGGAGTCACTAGAAATCTGTGGGCTCCAAAAATTTGCCACCGACCTCTTGATAATTTATTGAATTTGAAGAGAGTGTGATTTAAAGTGTTGGTGTAATTTTCAGAAGGCAGATGGAATAGTAGATAAGACACTATCCAGAGATTTCGCCCTCATTTGGTGAGGACTTTAGATATGGTTTCAAGTTTTCTATAGGCGCAAGCCCCTATAGTTAATTACCCTCTCAATAAGTGAGAGAGAACTTTCGATTAAGGCTAGTCATTAGGGGCTTAATGCGTGTGCGATATGGAGTTTCAGAATTTAGAATATGAAATTCATCATTTCAGCTTAAACCGGATGATTGGGGGAATGATGACAAGTCCGATCTAGATCCCATGGTTCCGTCATCCCGGGCAATCACGGTCCCTAGTCTACTTAGTCAGAGGAGATAGTCGACCCAACCTGACAGAAGGATCCTCATCAGCAACACATGGGTTATATTGTCCAAGAAATCATTGTAAACCTGGGGTGGTGTTTGTCTAATGAGAAAATCTTAAGTCTACCTTAGCTGACAGAGGGTTGTTTTCTCTATCAAGTATACCCTATGATTCACAAATCAAAGGGCAGAGCCATTGGGGAGCATACGAGCTACAATCGTGATCGTAATATAATGGAGTCTGACTGGTCAAACCACCCGATCAGAGGACTCTGGTCGTGACTACTTCATCTGTGGAGCCTATTGGCCAAGCCACGTAGCCAGAGGACATGGGCCACGTCCTTACTAGCAAGAGATTGATTGAGAGTGAACATAGCAAAATACATGATTTGACATTGGCTTCTTTGTGAGCTAGAGTTTTCTTAATTTGTCACCCCCGATAAACAGTTGCAGAAGGTGGATGGATTGAGTTTGATTTAAGTTTTTAATGATAGAATTTTATTTAAGTAGTTTGAGATTGCTACTTAAAAATTGATTAATTAGAATATGTTTAAGAGCTTTAGATCCTGTTAACTCTGTTTAGCTGCTAACAGAGGATTAGATCTACTATCATGACGTAATCAATTTCTCGGATATTTCACCGATTTAAAATCTTTATAGGTTTTAGGTTTTGTTAACAGATCAAGACTAAACCGAAGCAACCAGCGAGATATTCATACACTTGAATTTAAAGCATAGTGTTGGGTCCCATGCTGGTATATTTAAGACTTTATGTAGTATTTATTTCTTAATTATGAGATTAATTTCAAATTTTCATTTAATTCCAACTTAGCCTGCGCAGCCTTTTTAGATATTAAAATTTGTACTTGAAATTTCTATGTCCGAGCACATGCAGGTGTTTATAGCTTAGCTAATTTTATCTAATTAATGAAATCATTGATTTTGAAAATCATAATTAGAATAAAATTCTTTAATTTTTAATTAAAGGAAGTCCTATGATTTTTATAGATTTTGATTTAGTATCACCTTTTGTCTACTTGTATAAAGAGTTGCAGATCCGGTGACGAAGAAGGCATTTTGAAGCTATAGGTTCAAATGATAATTTAATTTATTATTTTAAGAATAAGATTTACTAATCAAATTAATTCTCATTTTCCCCCTTTTTTTATCTTTTGAACTCTCCCACATTTATTTTTACCCCCTCTTCTCTCTTTTGAACTCTCCCACATTTGTTTTTCCCCCTCTTTTTTCTTTTGAACTCTCCCACATTTATTTTTCCCCAATCTTTTTTCTTTTGAAAACAACCCACTCACTACCTCCTCTAATTTCTATAAATAAGATCAATAGGGAGTCTCCTATTCTATTCCATTTATTTGAAGGGTTGGAGTTAGGACATTTGTAAGGGAGCGGTTAGAAACTTTAGTGGGCTTTCAACTTTGCTTATTTAAATTTTGTAAGTGCTTTTCACCATTCTTTTTATTTTGTTTTACTTTTATGTTTGTCATATGTCATTTTACTTTTCCCCTCCTTTTTTTGTTTGATGCTTTTAGTTTAAAATTGGCTGGAAGTTTCCTTACTCAGCGTTTTTAAGTTAGATCATTTTGGCTTACTCGGTACACCCTCTTGAGCGTAGCGAGTGGTATCTTACGACACCGCAGCCGATTTTTTATCTCATTGTGTCTTCTTGAGCACAACGAGGTCTTCAGACCTGAAAGAATACATACAATGCAATATATATTCATCCCTCCTTTTTTTTTCTAAATATAAAAATTAAACAAAATTTCGCCAGCATTTCGTCTTGGGGGAGCGACATCTAACGACCGTTGGCTTACTCGGTATGCCCTCTTGACCGTAGCAAGCGGTGTCTTGCGACACCACAGCTTATTTTCATCTCGTCACACCCTCTTGAGCACAACGAGGTCTTCAAACCTGCAAAGAAACACAAGCATGTATATATATTTCCACATTCACAAATCACACATGTTCGGCGCATTTTGACCGCAATGCTCAAAGGACGGTTATGTGTGTAATTAATGTAGTAAAGTCACGATGCCAAAATTGAAATAAGAATTCACCTCTTGACGATGTTCTTTCTCCGATTGTGGCGGAAGTTAGCGAGAGTCGCCAAAATCGAAGAAAAGATTCGCCTCTTGACAATGTTCTTCCCCCGATTGCGGCTAAGCAAAAATTGGAAGGGTTACGGGGCGTGCGACACCATAAATTGAAAGAAGAATTCGCCTCTTAACAATGTTCTTTCCCTGATTGCAGTGAAGCGAAAATTGAAAGGTTCTGAGTGATGAAGGAAGTTCTTTACGGAAGACGCTGCTATTCTGGACAAGGGATGAAACGTCCGGGGCCGAGGATTGTGGATCGTGCTACATGGGAGCTTGAGCGGAGGAGGTAAAGCGAAGCGATTGTAGCATCACTGAGCGGTTGGAGTTCTTGCAGTGGAGGATTCATGGCTGGACGGAATCTGAATTAAGCAGTGGTTTTCTGAATTGCCGGACGATTTTCTGGTACTGGTGTGAGGATCGACTTTACACAGTGGAGAGCGTCTGTGGGATGCATGGCGTGTCGGTGAGGAGATTGAGAGGGGGAGAATGGCCAAAAATTACTTGTCTGAAAACACAGGAATCAAGGAAGAGAGGAGGATAAAATGGAACCTAAAAAAATGGGAATAATGGGAGGAGGCTTTTTTCCTTTTTATTTGAAAACCAAAATAGGGAAATGGTTGAGCACGGGGGATGAAAATTTAGGGATTTTAAATAAATTTTAAATTGATTAAATGGTTTTAATATGGATTTCATGCTGGTAAATGCACATAATTAAATATATATTTGTTGCGTGCTAGAAAACTAGTTGTGGTAGAATGAAAGTTTACGCCTTAGCCTTGTGTGAAATCAGCACACACATGTATTTAAAAGTGAATAAGAAAACTCAATTTTACTGGAAAAATAAAAAAAAAACCACCGGGAGTAAAAATCATCCCATGTATTTGTTTTGGAGTATAAAGTTTCTCGTCTGAGATTACAAAATTGTATATGAAGAGGCAATGAGAATCCTAGAATGACAACAACAATATATAATCGCGTTAGTTATAGGTTGCAGTAGCGCGGTGATGGCAACGTCAACGGCCCGGCAGAAGATCATCGATGGTGACCGAAGATTGGCGGCTCGGTGGCGGTTTGGCGGCGGCCGGTGTCGATGACAAAGGAGTGGTGGAACCGTCGAGCAGTTGCATGATTATGTTTGGAGGATTTTTAAGCTTTAGAGCTCTCTCCTCTCTCTTGCTTAGGATCCCCTTCATGTGAAGAATGATGAGCTATTTATAGATTAGAGGGGTGACATTTCTGTAAATACATGCAAAATCCGAACCACTCCTCCATCGGACGGCTCATGATGATTCCCTTGATCATATGATGTATTTTGTGTATTTGAATGCTCAAATGAAGTCAGAATTATGAGATCTTGGGATTGTTAGATCCACCTCGTCAAGACGCTCGTGGAATGAGGGTTACGTGAGAGAGATGACACCTGCTCATGTTAGAGTGTACATAGATGGGGCGTTGGCGGATTGATTATTATGTGGATGGCGTTGCACCTCTTGTTGACCCGGCAATCGTACTGAGGTATCGATCCGCCTCCTTATACATGCTCGGGCTCCACCATTCCACCTACTTTCCTCAAGCTCGGAGAGAGCTGCGGTAAGCGAAAATTATTATCTCAAATATTTATATGTCATGCGAACTAACTTATACTTGCCTCTACCATGAGAGCATATCTTGAACACACAAGATATTTTTCAGCCTTATTTTGGGAGAGACTTGGACACTAATTTTCAGCATTCAATCAATATTTATGCGGAGTTATGCAGGGACCTGCACAAGGACATGCACATATCATATAGCAGATACAGAGATACTGATGGAGCCTCCAGTTCTTCTGCAGCGCCTTCATCTTCTCAGCCGCATACTGTAAGATTTGACACAGGTCCATCGTCTATACTAGATATCGGTCCATACAGTTACCCATATGGCACACCTCATCTATCGAGGAAGCCATGTTGATCCGTTTAATGGCGGGCAGACCCTATGTATCCTCACCCACCGGTCTACATGCCACAGATGCACGCAGTGTACCCTACTGTCCCCTTTCAGCCAGGACCACCACAGGAGATAGCCGATGTTACACCCCTCGATGATAGCGGACCAGATGGAGGCGCATCAACAACACCATTTGCAAGACCGTCCTCGACGACCGCCTGCACAGTATACTCCAGGGAGTAACGCACTTCCACCACACAGGCACCGCCGTCATTAGATGTCCTTAGTTATCGTCTGTAATTGTAGATCCTCTGATAGCTTGATGTACACAATTTTGTTATTGTTTTATATTTTTTATATACACTGTATATCAGGACACCGTTTATCTATGTTATATATTTCCAATTTAAGCAAGTTACATTTTTTTTCCTGCAGAATATCAGAGATATCTTATTGGTTTTGAACTATCAGACTTTAGAAATTTTGGATAAGTAGATAATGACAATGAATTTATCATACTTGCAACCTTTCTAATGAGATTGCCACATCCACTGTTGCTATTTTGAATCCATATTTTTTCACAAAAACTGCTACGCAACGGTCCGAAATCACATCTCTGTGTCAACATGAAAGTCGTGGGAAGTTTCGTGTCGATTCCAACGATACCAAGGTCGTTAAATTCCGACAACGGACGACTCCGGTGAGGCCAAATCACCGCGGCTGCTCGCAGCTTTCAAAACTGCGCCGCTTATTTACGGATGTGCATTGGCGAAATCTGCTATGCAAGAAGCCACGGTCGCATTTGTTTTGTCAACATAAAAGTCATGGGTAATTTCGTGCCGATTCCAACGATACCAAGCTCGCTAAATTCCGACAACAGATGACTCCGTAACAGCCAAAATACCGTTGGTGGTCGCAATATTCAAAACTGCGCCGAAGATTTTTCAAACTTTGGCGAAATCTGCTATGCAAGGAGCCATAATAGCATATTCGGGTCAACATGAAAGTCGTGGAGAATTTTGTGCCGATTCCAACGATATAAAACTCACTAAATTCCGACAACAGACGACTCTGGTACGTCAAAAATACAGCGGCTGGTCGCAATATTCAAAATTGCGCCCCAGATTTTGAATAGAAAAAACTAAATGTGCTACGCAACGAGCAACAATCTCATTTTTTGGTCAACATAAAAGTCGTGGGGAATTTTGTGCCGATTCCAACGATACTAAACTCGCTAAATTCCGACAACAAATGACTCCGGTAGGGCCAAAATACTGCAGCTGGTTGAAAGATTTTTTTTTTTTAAATTTAATAGTTAGTCGCTCTTTTAACGGACGACTGTGCCTATCTTAAAATTTTTATTTTTTAGTGTCTATTCCACTAATTTTAATTTTAAAGGTGATTATCTTGAAAATTTTGCGTAGTACTCTTCACACCTAGAAGCTCCAGTCCCTCTATAAAAACCACTTCAAATGCCCCATAAAACAGCAGTAATAAGCTCAAATCATTAATGGCAAAATCACTTCTCATTTTCCTCATCACCATTCTCTCTCCTTCCTTCTTCTCCTTCATCAAAGACGCCATGATTTCGGGCTTCAGAGCATCGGTGGCCTCTCTTTTGGTCTCCGAAGAGCTCTGCAACGAAGCAGACTGTGTTATTTGTCTCTGCAAGATCAGAAGAGGAAAAGAGACTGATGGCTTGAGATGCAGGCATGTGTTTCACAAGCAATGTTTTGATGAATGGGTGAAGAAGAGTAAGGGCAGAACCTGTCCTCTTTGTAGAGATAGTTTGATCGACGGCGGCTCCTCGGCGACGGTGAACGGCGGAGGAGATGGAGGGCTAATCAGAAGTAACAATATTAATATTATTACTATTTCTCCGTTTAGTGAATCAAGGAGCAGAGATTTGTGTTGGATTAGATAAGAAATCGATCTCGAAAAAAATATTGGATTTTAGATTATCATACGAAAATGTTATTACTATTCCCTGAATGCTTTTCTCACCTCTCACCCTTGTCCTTAGTGGCCATAATGACTTTGCCATTGTTGGGTTAGATTTTTTTTAAAAACTTGTGTAGAATTATAATGATCTAATATAAATCATGTACTCTTTTTTATGGAGATTTTCTAATGAGTATAAGATGCTAGAGATTACTCACCTTGTCGCGATTAGCTGCTTCTTTATGGCCTAAAGTTTGGTAAGGCTCAAGCTCATGAATTGGCATAAATTGATTATACCTAATTTGATCCCTTGATTAATCTTTCTGTAGCTTCTTATAACAATTTTTTTAATTTACGGCCATTGTTTTAATCATTTATGTCTGAATTTCTTAACTTTAATTTTCATTCATTTTTGTTGAATTCAGTATGATTTTTTTTTCCCGATCACTATTTTCATTTTTTCTGATTTAACTTTTAAGTCTGTAATATTTTTATTTTTTATTTTGGATCCAAATGATTTATTTTTTTCTGGAAGATAAATTCAATCTTATTTTAGTACAAAACATATTGAAATGCAAATAAAGAAAATAGAAATTGGATCTAAAAAATCCTTTTAAAAGATAGATTATATAGAATTCGATCAAACCCTTTAAATTAGATAAGATGAGAAGTAGAATCTTGTTTAAAGAGAGTTACTCAGATAATGAGGGAAATCTCAAAGAATAAGATTAAGAAGCTCTAATATTTCAATTTTATGATCCCTCGTATTTGAAACCTTAGCCTTATAATATAGGTAGAAAGAGAGGTAGATCTATGAAAGCTTAAAAAATTATTGTTAAATAATTTTTTTTTAGGATTTTTAAGCTAATCTAATGATAAACTCATATACATAATACATATACAAGTTTTGAATCTAAGATCTTTTTATTGAAAATTTAAGTCTCTGTTTGGAATCATTTTTGAATCTAAGATATCCTTAGAGGAATAATTAATTTTATTATTTTATTTTTTCTGTTAAAAATTTTAAAAAATAGAAACTAAACATAATTTTTTATTTTATTTATTTTTTAAAATAAAAAATTCATAAAAATAACAAACATATTTTTGTTTTCACATAAAACAAAATAAAAAAAAAAACTGAAAAAAAAGAAGAAAAAAGTGATCCCAAACAGCCCTTAAGATTTTAAACATTAGGCTAAGATTATTTACAGAAATGATCTTATTATTGAATATATAATTATTGAAATTGTCTAATCCTCATGCTTCCTTTAAAGCACACGATTAAATTGGACTACACGCTTGGGGATGGTGACCTATGCTGATTCATTGAATTCTCAGTTTGAACAATCATAAAAAATTGAATACTTTGAAGGCTTTAGGCGACTTTAGAGTATATTATTGTTACTATTATTTTTAAGACATTAGTGTTAAAAGATTTTGAAGTTATGAGTGGTTCAAATTGATTGGTCAATAGAAATTTTGACTTGGTCTAAAGCTGCATCATAATTTGATAAATTTGATTTAGATTGAGAATAAATGTGAAATATGATTTATTAAAGCATGAGTAGTAATATTACACGTGCACTAAATGCACGTAAATAATTTTTTAAAAATAAAAAAATAATATTATAAGTATTAAATTATATTATTTAATTTATATTTTTATTAAAAAGATTAAAATAATAAGTTCATATTTTTATTTATAAAAAAGTTCTATATTAAAATTCTAAAAACTTATAGTTTAAATATTTTCAATTCATATATATTAATTTAATTTATATAATATTGCATTTATAATCTATTAGTTTTCATTGAATCAATTGATGGCACTTCAATAATTTCAATACTTTGAATACACCAGTAAAATCAGTTCTATAAACGAGCAATATTTTGAATGATTTTAGTCTTAATTGATACAATTAGATTTATAATTATGTGACATTGCATCTATTGCTCATTATTTTCATCTAATTTGGTCGAATAATATTGTGGAGTAAATACATAGGACAACACTAATTGTTATTTAAATTTTTTTTTTCTTTCATTTATTTCTTCTTTCATCTTTTCATCTTTTTTAATGAGAAAGATCTTGCACTCAATTTCATAATAATAATAATAAAAATAAAATATGATTTGAACTTTGAAGCGACATTAGAGTATATTATTATTATTACTATTTTATTGCACCCAAAGCATCTGATTTACGCTAGACTAATGAGATTCTATTTACTCAAAAACAAAATGACTTTAAAAAACAAAAGAAGTCAAATGGAAGATGCCACTTTCCCAAAATATGCATCATAAGATGTTTTATCTATTGGAGTTCTTTTTTTTTTTTGCAATGGGTATCCACCCAGCATCCTACCTATTTTGTGGGTGGGGATGCCGTTGTGACTAATCTCACGGGGGCCTAGCACCATATTCATTACTCACGCGTATCGGATCCCCACTTACTTTCCATCCGGAGAGAATCGAATCGGGGGTTCCAACCAGACCAAGAGACAGTGGATATCTATTAGAGTTCTTGATTGAATGTGGCCTACTAAGTCAGAAAATATTGGGAAGCTCGTCAGCTCATTATCCTCAGCATTTTTTAAGATATATTTTTACTCCTTTGAGAATAGTGTAATTAGTAACTTCAATGATCTCATTGTGGAGCAACTTAGAATGAAAATATATAAAGGCGTGGATATTTTATCAGTGATGATCTTTGAAGGGAGGTCTAGGAGATAAATGATATTCTTCGAGATAAAATATTTATAATAATGGCCCAATTATATAAACATTTGTCTATGTAAGAAGCAATACATATTTACTAATAATAAATTAATAACACGGACTGACGTCTAATTTAATTTAATGGAGATATTTAAAAAATATCATTAATATCTTAAAATTAAATCTTATTGATATAAAGTTATACTCCAAAATACTATATATATATATATATATATATATATATATATATATATATATAATTATGTAAATTACATAATATAACTATACAATTTATATATTTTAAATATAATAAATAAACACATATTAATAAAATTAATATGTGATAGATAATTAATATTAAATTCTTAATGATATTAAATTATAAAATAATGGTGTTATATAAGTGTATTTAACTAAATTTTAATTAAATGTTATATGAGCAATTATCAAGCTAAATATTAAACATTTAGTAAGATACCTGTTAGATCACAACCAAGCTAATTAAAAAAATATTTCAAATATGTTGGATTGTATTTAAGCTTTTTTTCATCTAGGCTTTAAGATTTTAATAGGGATTTCAACTTATTTAATTACTAACTTAATATACTTAAATGATTATTGAATGAGTTGAATTCCATTTGTTCATTAAGTGCATGTTTTACTTACAACTCTATCCACAATTAATGACGAAGAAGAAAAAATTTCACTCATCCTACCATTCATTTAATCATATTTGCAAGCTATAATTTAAAGTGACATTTCTTTAAATTCAATAAATTCTTTTCAGGTTGTGTTTAAGGGGTTTATGCAGTATTTTCGATAAATTTAGTCCCGTTTATTTTTTTAAATAAATTAAATAGGTAAAGATTGATTAACCTCCTATAATAGGTTTCTGAAAAAAAAAATGATCTCTCATATCAAATATAAGATCTTGTCACAATTTGATTAATCCGATTCCATTGAATTTGAAGTTCAAAATAATATAACATAAATAATTTTGGATAGAATCAAATAAATCAAAGTAATAATTATATTTAATACGATATTATTAATTTATGTATAATAGACTTATCTATTATACACTTATTTTTATTTATTTTTGAATACTTAGTAGATCTTTGAACCATTATCTAATTTTCCAAAATATTTTGCCTAATATAGTAATATGGTTGTCAACTTCAAGCTTTAAAATATCGCTCGGGTAAATAAAAATTAGTTTTAAATATTTTTTAGCGCATCAAGTAGTTAATTGCATTTTGATTATATTTATATTATTTTTCTTATAGCTTGTTCATTATACAATAAAAAAAGTATGTAAATAATTTAAATGTAGCCAACTTTGGTTTATCTAAAACCAAATCAAAATAATCGAACCAAATTATTATTCGATGTGTTTGGTTTTATATTTTATTTGATCGATTTGGTTCAATATTTTTAGGAATATAAAATCAATCGATTTTAAAAATTTATCATCCAATCCATTCAAATCAACCAAACGCACACCCCTAATCCTCGCTCATTGAATATTCTTTTCTCCACTAACAAAATATGCCCAATCTATGGACTATTTTTTCAAAATTGCCACTACCGGTATACCTTTTCATTACGGCAACATGTATTTCGCATGTTCAAATCATTTTTATAGTTTTTGATGACTTCTATTACATGCTTTTCACGAGAACTTTCAGACAATTATATATATATATATATATATATATATATATATATATATATGTCATTTAATTTTATTTCTATGTTGATAAATATGTGGTGCCTACTCTGCTATTGACTGATTGCTCTTTTCATGATGAGATATATTTGTATACTTGTGAACAATATATTAAAATTTTTGAGAAATTATTTGAATAAACTTAAATAGACTAGTAAACTAGTTAAAGATATATTTGAGATAATTTTATGATTATTTTATTTTTTAAAATCAATTATAATTTGGTTTTACTTTTAAATTTTTTTGTTATTTTTAAGAATCAAAATTGTTAGAATGTCGTATATTTCTCAAAAAAAATAAAATATTTATAATACTCACAATAATTTAAAAAAAAAAATTTATTCACAAAAATTTTATAAATAATTTTATAAAAAAAATATAGTTGCTTCAAACGAATTTTAAATTATGCTCAAGTTTAATCAAGATCAACTCAAAATTTTGCTTAATTTTGAGACTTAAACAGTTGAGAAACCTGTTCATTTATTATTAAAAATTTATAATTTTAATATAAATAATTGTTGTAATAAAAAAATAGGATTATAGTAATTCAAAAATGAAGATCACAATAAGGGAGATTTTATAATTACTTTACATAAAATACAATCATAAGGTCTTGAATTTAAACTCTTTGAGTATAAATTTGAGATTAAATTTCATAAAATATGCTACTCATATAATTACAAGCTTTCATATTTATATTAATAAAGGGGTTTCTTTTATGACTTAACATAAATTAGTGAGATTAATTCGACAGAGTCAGACCACTTTATTTTTCCCTTAATTTTTAAGTCAGAATGTTTGACCTCTTATGAGCTGTTCTTAAATTATTTATACATACAAGATTTTTATATAATTTTTAAAATGATAAATTCTCTCTCTAACAGTAAACAGTTAGCACATAATAATTATATATTAACTATTATAAAGAATTGAGTCAAATATAAAATCTTTGGCTGATATATTAGTGTAAAAAAATCAAATACAAGAAGTATTCAGTTTATATATATATATTTTTTTTTCAAAATAACGATCAGTGTATACGCATTTCTTTAATTCCAAATGCCCTCATAAGAATGAAACTGAATCAGTACGTAGTCTAGAGTTCAAGATCTGGTTGTGGCTCTTCGACTTTGAAACGATTAAAAAAATGCAAAAATAAAAAAAAAAACTCATTAATAATAAATTTATGACCGTTAACTTTAGGGTTAAAGATCCCGGAAGTATAAATATAAATTAAGATTATATTAAATGAATTGACTGCTGGGTGATAAAAAATATTTTTTTAAAAAAATGTTAAAACGAATGCACCATAAAACTTTAAAAAAAAAATATTTGAGAAAAAATTTAAAAAGACGATGAAAATAATATTTATTAAAAATAAAATCACGAATTGATTCAAATTTTAAACTGACCAAAATCCATTAAACAAGTATTCATTTAGACTAAATTTTCAACAGTGGAATCATACGTAAAACAGTATGGTTTCCTTAATTACACCAACAAAATGTGCTGAAAAAAGATGGCCATGATATTATAAAAATATGTATAGAGTATTGCAGACCAATTACTTTTTTAAAAAAAAAGATTTACACTTAGAGGTTTCTGTCAACAAAACAACAAATAATAAACAAAGAAAACAACAGAAAAGCTCAGTAGCTGGGTGTTGAAGCTTACACTATTGGCAGAAAGAGAAGGCCTGAGAAATTCTGTGCTAATACAGTGTAACAGGATGAAACCATAAGCAAATCTATATCACATAGGCGTATATAAAGCTAGAAGAGCGCCGAGCTCGTTCTTCGAAGCCGATATTTTGGTTCTGGTAGGTGCACATAATGCAGTATCTTGTCCAATTCCTGCATCGAAAGGTAAAACAAATGTGGGCAGGTCATCTTTGCTATTGCAATTCAATACCGTCAGAGGACACACAGCAGAGAGAGAGAGAGAGAGAGAGAAAGAGAGAGGGAGGGAGGGAGAGACAGTAGTCATCAAAGGAATACTGGATGAAAAACATTATTTCGAACACTTAGCACAAAATGCAGTACCAGAAGGCTTAATGTCAATCTGAATGAATCAGTCAACCTTTCATGTAAAGAGAGAAGATTTAATCACAGAGGACAAAGACTGATACGCATGCATTTTACAGAAGAACGGCCTTGCTGATCATACGAAATACTGCAGCTTATGAAATTTAGTAAAACTAAAATAAGGAATCCGCAACTGAGTTAATGAATCAGAATTTTGTATGCATACATTCAGGAAATGGAGAAAGTTACTAGAGCTAGAGCATCATATTGATCACTTCCTTCAATGGATTAATCTCAAAGCAATCCATTTGTTAACTTGCAAAAGGCATTAGAAGAGCATTCATAAAGAAATGAGTATCAGATGTGAATTTGAAGCATACACTCCACAACTTGTGAGGTGTAACAATTTATGCGGCCATGAAAAATTTAATTCAGTTACCGTTGTAAAAAGCACGCCGAACCACAAACTTGAGAAGAAAAGCAGTCGGTTCATTCACTAATGCCGAGCCACATAGAAATGTTTTTGAGAGTACTGAAGTTTGCAGTTCAATTGAAACGTACTTTCTTTGCTAAATTTTTTTTTAAACCATATTGTTTTAATTTGTTCCGCCGAAACATTCTGCTTGGTCTTCTTTCATCTTCTATGCTCTTCTATATTTGTGATTTGACTTTAACTTGCACTGTCAATTATTGTTTTAATTAATGAATTTGATTCACAACCTAAACCATGTAGTTGTAGAGGGTTTAAAACTTCTGCACAGGAAAATTGAGTTCAAATCAATCTTAATGAACTATTTGCAAACTGAACAAGTCAAACAATAACGTGCTGAGCATGAATAAAGCAATATCCAAAACTAACAAACATGAACAAAACGTGAAAATTAAAAAATTAGGCGGATTAACAAGCATACCACACAATTCGTATTTGTTTATATATCTAACACCTAAATTTTAAATTTTTACTTATATAATATCTAAATTTTTAATATCACATTAAAAATATCATTATCATTAATTTTTTTAAAATAAAATTCACCGTTTCATGCATAAAAAAGTACGTATGAAAATATCAAGTTATAGGTGTTAGATATGCATTGTGTGGTATGCATGTAAATCTTAAAAAATAAAAAATAATAAATAAAAAAAACTGAGCTCAAATAAATCTTTGTTCATACTTAGATTTCTCTGCTTTCTATACATCAGTAGATGTTTTTCCTTTCTTAACTATCCCATTGGGATGATTTCATTTGCTATCAAATGTCTACTGATTTATACGTTGTTTACGCTTTTTTCTCCATCATCTTACAGAAAGATGACCCTCACTCAAGGTTGGACTTCCATGCTTTCACTGTTAATTACCATATCTTTATGCATCCTATAATGGCCATCATAATGCTATGTGGTATATTAGACTTTGGTCCCCCCGTTTTACAAAATGTCACACTTTGACTCATATTTTCAGATGCCCGCTATGCTCCCCACTTCTTCCAAGCAAAATACATTGGCCCTCATTAGAAGCCAAATCATGCCAACATAATGGGATTAAAGAGTCAAAAGTATCATCATTAGCATTATCACAATTATTAGAGATCTACATTATAGATCTTTCCTCTCTAATTAGTCTTATTGATTGCTGAAGTTATCTCTATTTTGCATGCATATTTATGCATAACTAGCCATGTTATCTCAAAACTATTAATTTTCCTTCTAATCTATACCCATTAGTGTATCCACCAATCTCATTAATATATCTTCTACACTCAATTGTACATTCTCATCCCACTTAAATCTTGTTTTAATATTATAAATAGGTCATAATATATCCACATCTCTAATACAGTAAAACCTATCTAAAGTGATATTGTCTAAAGTGATATCCTATCTAAAGTGATAAACACTTCTCTATTTGTATGATACTATATATCTTGTCAAGTGATACTTGCTGAGTGATATACTCCGATATCAACAGCAGATTTTATAATACATTTTCTACTTTATCTTTCTTAATTTGATGGAACATTAACCTGAACATTCTCACTTTTCACTGCACGCAATATAGCTACCAACACCTTTTTATTCCCCAACATGCAAATTCATGTAGCAGAATTGATGTAATTTTAGTTTTAAGGAACTTCTACTTTGCACAATATTTTCTTATCTCATGGTGCTTATGAGATACTTCATTATAGTGACAATAACTCCTCTCCACTAATAGAAAAGCCCAATTGAAGTTGCATACAATTTTAATTTATCAATTGAACATACCACATGAATTAAGGTACCAAAAATCTTCTCACTTGTTAAATGCCATCTTCTAAAATTAATTAGGGCCTGCTTGGGATAGCTTTTCATTGTTTTGCTTTTTGGAACCATGATAGTTTCATTTGGCAACTACTTTCTCATTGTTCTCCAAAAAAATTTATTGTGGAAAGATATTTTTTAGAATCAGATCTACTAGTTTGTGATTGCTATAAGAAATATGTTGTCTAATTTTTTTCTGAAAAGAATATTTACAATAATCACAATGATTCAAAAGAAGTTACTTTTTCACATCAACTTTACAATCACCTTTACAAAAAGCTTAAACAAACCCATATTGTAGTGATAAAAAACTTGAATATGCTTTGCCCTAGTACTATAAACTAAATTCTTTACAAAACAAATTGTACTCTAACTGTTATAACGCAACACACTCTTCATATACTTTTGACTCCTATCTTCAAAAAAAGATTGCAACCAAATCATCTTCTTTCTTGCTTCGAAACCCAACTGATCATTTAACTACTGATGTATAAACACACCTAACGATATTTTTTCTACCATTACTAGCTCCAATCATGTCAACATCAACATATCCCTGTAGCTCCAAGTTAAACTTTATAAAACATAAAGCATAATCTATAGCAGCTGTCACATATCTAAAAATCCACTTCATTGCCTCCTAATTTTATTGCATAGATAGCTTACATACTTATAGCTCCCACTATTTGGGAGATTTAAAGTCCAATACACATCATAACATACAAAAGATTGCTAATAGCTAAAACATAAGGTGCATTTTCATCAAATATAATGTACTAAAATTAATATGAATATAAGAAAGAGAACCTCATTGGCGCACAAAATCTCCTTTAATATTTTAAAATTTAATGGTGTTCAGGGACCTTTGTTAATCAAGTATAATGCGATACTAATATTTTCTCAGCCTCAACACTTTTTGATAACCCAATATGTAATCTTATGTTCTTAGCACACTCATTTAATGTTTTTGTTCATTTTCTCAGCCACATCATTTTGTTAATGTTTTCTGGAATGATTCCCTATATTTTGAGGCCAATATTAGTACAATACCGCATAAAATCATCATCTATGTATTGCCTTCTATTATTTAACAAGCACTTCATCTTCAAATCTATGTCATTCCTGGCCATAGCTTCTTGATTTTTAAAATATAAAACACATCAAATTTATTTTTAAGAAAATACGCCTATACTTCCCAGCTTGACTCATCAATATAAGTCACGTAATAGTTGAAACCACAAAGTAAAGGCCTCATAGATCTCTATGCACTAACTCCAAATTTGCAAGTTAATGCCTCTTCTTGCTTTGATGAAGCGTACCTTTTTCTGCTCCTTAAAGATACAAACTTCACATAAGTTGGGCCTACTAGACTTCTGATTTGGCGACCGCCCTTATGAATGAAGAATCTTCATTCACTTCTTGCTCATGTGCTCAAGCTTATAGTAACATAACTCAAAATTTGTGAAAAAATCAATAATTGCAATTAAAAATAACGTAAAGAGTTCAAGTTTTGTTTCCTTAAACAACCACCATTATTCTGATAGTGACTTTCCAATCACCATTATTAAAAGTCACATTATGTCCATCATCAAGTTGCCCAATTGAAATAAAGTTGTGCATCAACTTAGGCACATGTATCACCTTCTCCATATTCCAAATGTCCTATTAATCATTTTCAACCAGACATCACTAACACCTACATATAGAAATTCACCATTGGTTGGATAAACATTTACATGCTTCCCAGCAATATAATTCTCTAAAATATCATTGTGCAGTAGTACGAAAAGAGGCACTAAATCTACATTGAAAAGTCAATAAGACTTAAAAAAAAATGTAATCAAAGGATCATGTATCTTTTCAATGATTGTGTTCACCGTATCATTACTCTAGTTATCATTCTTCTTTAGTTCTATGCAATTCTTCATCAAGTGACCATGTTGCCAAAATTCTAGCATTCCAATGCCTGTCCATTCCTAGATGTATTTTTGCCTTTTTTATTTTTCTTAAATTTTCCCTTCTTATCCTTACTCTTGTTGGAATATTACTCAATAGTTTTGCCATTATTCTCAACATTCAAAGAGGAATTCAATGTTAAGACTACTCCAAAATATCTCCTTCAAATCTCGTCCAAAAGTGTAATTTCTAAAACATTATTAAACTTCAAATTTAAATTTCTAATCGTTCCCAACTATTTGGTAATGAAGACAATAGACATAAGATGCATACCTATTCGTCAAATTTAATCTCCACTAAGATGAATTGACTCACATTGATGTTGAACTTGTTTAGGTGCTCCACCACCAAATACATTCAACCATCATTAGATTAAGTAAATTGTCATTAGATGTACCATGCTACATTTTACGATCTTGTGCAAATCTAGTAAAAACTTTATCAAGCTCACACAGGTATTCATCATTGCAACATTGTAAACCACATTCTTTGACAATCTCAAATGGATCAGTTCTAGAACACATCTATTAAGAAGATTACATTCATCGTCCTTCATAATCTCAGGCATCTTATCCAAGGACGAGTGCACTTTATTATTATTCAGATAGTCTTCTATATGCATGAACCATAATGTAAAATTCAATCAATCAAATTTGGATATTCTCAATGCCAACACTTATTCTAAAGCATCGTTCTCAATTAGAACCAAAGGTTCTAATACTAGTTATTGTTGAAACATATGCAAATATGAAAAGAAAAAAATATATAAAAAAACATAAAAGAAGATGATTGACACATAAAAAATTACCCAATCAATGATTACATCCCCTATTGAAACAATAAATAGCTTTTATCCACAGATTATAGAGAACCACAAGCCTTAATAATATAACTACAAATATTGGATACATTTTGGAGAATCACCTTTATACCCTCGAGAGGGTTGCTCCTCACCCCCTTCCAAACCTTGTGGCAACCATACAAGGAAGGTCATCCAACATCTGTGTTGCACATTATATGGAAAAACTAGACTTCACAACTTAACACTCGCTCATATCCTTTCCCCCATCAATCACCTACACCATTATCATCTAACAACCCACTCTTTCACCCATTGTTATTGCCACCAGCACAAGCCTTTTAACAAACACATATACACACAAGCGTGTAGGTACAACTCTATTGCCACCAACACTATCAGCTAACCCCTCAAGCACAACTACTTTCAATATTTGTTTACAATAGATCTAATTGTTTATATTCCACTTACTTTTCTTTACTCTTGATGGTGCTCACCTATAGCCTCCTCTACCCACCCCCGAAGATAAAACTCTTATCCGCTATTTGATACATCTATCAAACTCAATAGCATCATCTATCTTTTGTAGTTTAAAGGTTTCATTTTATCATAAGATTTCATGAATAATTCAATCGTCTCAACGCCCCAGTTCTTGAACAAATAGATACTATTGAATACATCAAATCAAATACTTATGGCTATGTTGCTCTCACATGAATAATCAATAGACTTAAACTAAAGATTAAATAATTCACATCTAGTGTCGTGTTCCTAGAGACCACTTTTGAGACTCCCTCCATTCCACCTACTTTCAAGACAATAATATCTCTTGAGTAAGCAATTTCACAGGTTAATAAATATCATATGAAGACTCCTTTATTGCTTTTAATAGTTTTCAATTGACCAATCATAAGGGTCCCTTTTATTATAAATCTTCATGTTCTAACACTAAATCAATCATTTGATATCAACATGATTTACCTAAATCTATTAATGTGATGGCTTTTCTAATTCTTGCAACTAATACTTACTCCAACTTATTGGACTCTAACTTTGACTTTCATTTTGCAGGTCTTATAATCGGAGCTCCCTTTGATTGCAAGACTATAAGGCTTCCTTCAAATTCTTTAGCTCTAGGTTCAATGCTTGTGAATGGGTCAACTATTCCTTGGGCTTCTCTTCTGGTGGCTTCTCTTGGACTATGCTATCCATCCTATCTAAGGTTTTATGAGATTTATGAATAAACCTTATAAAGCTGAAAAAAAAACTCATATGACTTAATAAAAAGTAGGCCTTGGCTGTGCAAATTATTGTTCCCCTTCTAGGATTTTAATCCTTCATCAAATATGAAACTTAAAGTATTCCAACATAAATCATTTCCTAGTTCAAACATGAATTTTACCTTATTATTGTCTTCTCTTGGCTTATTATTATTAGTTGAAAGTGTGATTTATGTTTAACATATCTACTAAAATTTTAACTGCTTGTACAATTTCTATGATTCTTGATTTTCTACATGGAAACTTAAAAAAAATTGTTTTCCCATGAAATTTTTATGTTGGTTTCATCGACCGATTGCAACAAAATCTATATTGCATGCAAGATGTGCACTAAAAACTCATGAGCACAAAAAAGACTATATTATATATTAGAGTTTATGGTTTTAATGGAGTGTAATGGTCTAATTGGGACCGTATGAAAAAGTGGTGGAGGTCGTAGAAGAATCTACTTGTTTAACTACAAGTCTTTTTTTTTATTTATTTTCAAAGTCAAATTTTCGCCATCTAGGTCAAGTTGACAAACGCAACTTTCTGACCACAAATTCTTCAAAATGCGGACGGACCACAGTGCCCTAAACAACACTGCGGTGTGGCACCGTGCTGCACCGCCACTACCAAGCCAAACGCACCCTAAATTAGATATGGAGGTTAACATTAACATCAATATGCATAAGTGTATTACTGATAGAACCAAAAAATTATTAACTAAAATTTAATCCAAACAAATCAAAATAAGTACAATATTAGACAACTTTAAAAACCATTACGTTATCATGAATAATATTAGTGAGGTACTTTCAAATTGTAGTGATTAGTTTGAAGAGTTTAAAGGTATAATATTCTAGCTTACGAAGAATTGAATTTGTAAAACAAAAGTTAGATTGACATAATCATTTTGAGGAAATATTGCTAACAAAATAAAATCTAATAGGTTTGATATGAAACAAAAAAAAATTAATAGTTGTCACTAACTTAATATATAGATCAAATATGAAATTCAAACAAGGTGGCTATAGGGTATGAGAATAGATTCTTAGGTTTGAAAATTTTATAACCAATCATTATTTTGTCATCAATATTTGTTAAAGTGAACATCTTAGGTAAAAAATAATATATGAATTAAACTATAATTCAATAAAATAATAAGTGAAGCTTGTTGTAAAACTTTCAAATTTAAAAGATAATTCAATAATCCTTTGATTAGAACTTTAGCACATCCACTTAGTTTTTCTACAACAAAAAACTTAAACAACTCTTAAGCAGCCTATCAAACAAGCACCAAGCTCATAGATCAAGTTTAAGCCTTCTAACGATGTTAAATTCATGAACCTCCTTTAACGATAATTTAGCCTTAGGAGATGATTATAAATAAAGAATACATTTATATCAAACCTAAAATTGTATACAAATTTAGGGGCTACATAGTTCAATGCTACCAAGATGTTGATTTTATTAAGATATCATTATTATTAGATGATAATGTTCTTGATTCATTATTGTATTTGGTTCAATATTATTATATTAAGAAGTGTCAATATTATCTATTATGAAACACAATAAAAGAATTCTTCAATTGTCATGACATAGATACCTGTTGATTTAATCAAACAAATAATGTCAGTAAAAATAAAGTCTGATTATGATTTTAAAATTTTTATTTAAAAATATTGGTTAACCAAATAGTTAATATTTTTAAATAACATAAAATGACATTGCAGATGTCATTAAACCACATGATCTCTTAAACTAGCACTATAATCTATATTAAATCTATCTTAAAATCTACAACAAACCCAACTCATGCATCTAAACCTAAAACTAAACAAGAGTCAAAGCATGACAACAACAATAACAACAACAACAAACCTTTATCCCACTACGTGGGGTCGGCTACATAAATCCTTCTCCAATGTGTCCTATTAAGTGTCAAATTATTATTTAATTTTAATAAAAGTAGGTCATTTTTATACTTCTCAACCAAGATTTTTTAGGTTTACATCTACCTTTCTTAACATAGGTCAAATCTAATACATCTACTCTCATAATTGGGTCATCTGACAGTCGACGTTTTATGTGACCAAGTCATTTAAGGTGACTCTCTCTAATCTTATTTGCCATTGGAGCTACTCCAACCTTTTCATGCATATATTCGTTTCACATTTTATATCTAAGTGTAAATCCACTCATCCACTTGAGCAAAACATGACTTTTAAGTAAATTTAATTATCATAACATAAGTGAACTCAAACCTAAAGTAGAACATAAATGTATCTTTGACTTCAAAACAAAACCAATCACACTTGAGTTTTAATATGCCAATCAATTAAAAAAATATTAATTTTATTATCAGTTCTTTGGTTTTTGATTTATAAATACATTAAAAAAAAATTATGGAGCATTGTGGAGTATGATGATTTACATCAACATATTTATGGATTTATTCATGACAGTTTCCTTTTATGAAAGTTTGAAATTTATAACTCATTTATTTTTTCCAAAGATAATTCATTATATTTAAAGTTTGAACGAGGAATACTTTTCTTTAAAGATATTATATATCTATATAATGCATAGCCTTATCTAAATGAACTAAATATTTCTATATGATTTCCGAGTTAACTAAAAATCATATAAAATCTTATAAATATATAGTTTTAAATTTTCAACTTTCTCACTTTTGGAATCATCTCTAATGTATTCGTTAAAAAACTATACTTGTTTTGTCATTAGCCCTACAATGCATCACATCCTATTGAATCACCTAAATACTATACTTTTATGCCTGATTTGCATAAAATATCCATTGAAAGCTTTTTAGCTAAATATGTCAAATATAAGTCCATTGTAAATCTTAACAGAAGTAACATATAATTCAAAACGGTAGTTAAGGGCATCATTAAACTAAATTTCGCACAATTTTCATAAAAAAATATTGAATAAAAAACTACACAATATATCAATATAATTCATAGAAATTATAAATACCATAAAAATCTGATACTAATTGTCCTTTAAATGTATCGAATTTGACATTATCCTATGAATCTATTCTCATAAAGCACAATGTATCCAATAAAGTGATTTTATTTAATATATTTTTGGATGAAATAAATTTTATCCTTTTGGGCAAATAATATATCTCTCTAAAATTTATAAAGCAAGCACGAATCTCAAGTTAAAGCATGTATGGTTAAATTAAGCACTGAAATGAGTCCAATAATATTTAGAATCAATTGATTTGAGCCCAAATGAGCTCAAATCGGCTAGCTATAAACTTGAGAATCTTGGATGATCATGACTTCCAAATTTGGCGCTTATATTCGAATCGGCATTTCGGCACGAATCCAATGGTAAGATCACTCAAACCAAGATCATTTTGGATAGTCAAATCAAAAACTATTTATGATCAAATGAATAGATATACACCGTCAATGGAATTTTAAGATTTTATTCTGATTACCAAAATGTCCTCCGTAATCCTATAAATCTATCATTCTTATCATGAAAGAGAGGAGAGAATTTCGAACTTGGGAGAAAAGAGAGAGTAAAGTTCAGTCAGTCATTGTCGTAGATGCCTATTCGTCACATTACCAATAATTCTGCATAACGTTGCATGTTGTAACATGATTGATTAAATTCCCATTATCACTTTATATTGTCGGAAGATTCTTTGTAATCCAAAGTTGATATATAGTGAAGCGTCTTTTCTTGGGCCATGATTTTTTCCCTCTTTCTTGGGTTTTTCCACGTAAAATTTTAGAGTTTCTTTTTCTTTTCAATCTCTGCGTCGTCTTTGGATTTCCATAATAGGCGTGAAATTTTATTCTACTGCAATTGATTTTCTGGCATGCAACAAATTTATCCATTTTCTTCAAAGATAACTCGACTTCCCTTTTTTGATCAATATATATAGTAAACTTCATGGTTACCTTTATGAATTTTTTCAAGGAGATTTCAACTTCTTTTTGATGATCAATATATATAGTAAACTTCATGGTTATGCTAATATTATTTTTAAGTAATATATTTTAATAATTTCTCATACATAGCAATTTCATCTTTCAATTAATGTCTATATCTTTAACTAAGATCATTTTATTTTCACACTTCATATAAAGAAATTGAACAAAATCTTTAGGTCTACATTTTTTTTTTTGTTAAAAATTTTTTATATCTTATTTTCTCCTCCCATCATACCTAACCTACTATATAAATCTTTAAGTAGGGGTGTTAATTGGTCACAGTGGGTTCGGTTTGACCCACGAATAGATTATTGGCTTCGACTCATTTATTAAACGAAGTTAAAACTTGGAACTTCACTTGACCGGTCGACCCAGATGATCTATATATGTATTTTAAAAAAATCGAGTCAAATTAGTCAAATTAGTTCGTTAGTAAAATCGGATAATTTGTTCACAATTGATTTGAGTTAAATTCGAGTTGGATGGTTAAAATCAAGTCAATTTCGGGTTGATGGGTCAATCTGATCCTGACCCGAAATATCAAACGGGTCAATTTCTTCAACCCGAACCCGACCCGAAAATTATTTGGGTCAACCCGAGCCCGAATTTTTTCGAGTAGGGTTCGTGTCAAGTTGTTGTGTCGGATCAATTTTTGACATCCCCATCTTTAAGAGTTATAGATTAAACTTTGTTTAATACATTTGCTAAACAACTAATTTCTCTATAATCATTATAAATCTCAGTGTTGTAAAGCTAGCAATCAAAGAGTAAATTACTTTTTGGATCCCTATAGATAAAAGTACTACATAGTAAAAAATATGCAATCATAGGGAAACTTTTCAAAATACTAGAGAAGATAATAAGCAATAGATCAAAGCGTAATTCACAATATTGGTATGTGTTTTTTAAACTACTTGGTTTAGCTTAGTACTTAGTAGTGTATCCCAATACTTATATGCACTTAAGTTAGCTAAGAGTCCCTTTGGGATAGCTATTTTGTTGTTCTACTTTCTAGAAAGCCACCATAATCAAATTTTCCTACAACTTATTTATAATTTTTCATAAATATTTTAAATGGGAAGTAGTTTTTTTTTTTTCAACCAGATCTACAAGAGTGTGGTATCTATAAAAAAAAAAATTTGTTCAAGATATTCAAAAACTAAAAAAATATATATGGTATCCGCAACAACCCATACAAAATCTACTTTACTAATATCATTTTTACAACAACACAACCACCCCAAAAGAATCCTAAATAAAAAAAAATTACATAATATTACTCTTTCTAATAATATACATTGCGCTTCAAAAAATTCTGCCCCATAGTACAGTAATATTGCATTATTGCAAATATATAACACTATTGTAAACATTAAACTTTAAACATTTGTTTAAGTGATTATTGATCATCCCATCAAAACTACAACATTGTCCAAAGATTATGGAGTGCTAATAGCCTGACCATATTTGAAACATATCAAATTTGGTAAAAATAAGTCCTGGAAGGATCAATCTAGAACCTAAGTAATCATTATTTCTTTCCTGTAAATAACACCAATTTCAAGCCAGGTTGCTTCACATCTCCATTTTATTAACATTGCTAATGTAAACTACAGGAATGGCAGGAAAACTTGAAAAAAAAAAAATTTGAAGGTTCTGACGTGTTTTGTTGAATCCAAGATGCACTTCCCAGTACAAGGGCACAATGGGAAAAAAAAAAAAAAAAGAGAGAGAGAGAAATGTAGATGAACTATAAGCACTTGCACTATTAGTAAAAAAAAGAAAGAAATGAAATAAACACAAGAAACATAATAAAGATGACTCAAAAAGTGATTTGGCCTGTGATAGTGAAAATATTTCGTTTTCTGTTTCAGAAAATTCATGTGATAGAAATAAAATTTCCCCTGATAAAAGAGTCACAATGAAATAAATTCAAAAAGAGTTATTGCTGTCATGCAGGTGAACTTGAAAGAAGAGCACTTTTGCATCAATTTTTCAGATGTCATCAAATGCAGTTAGCTAATGTTAATTGACGAAGTCATCATACAAATTGCACTCTCATTTAAAACACTAAGAAAAGTACAAGAAGAATGATAGAAGGCAAGAACAAATGTATCTCTACGTCGATTTTACCAAAACACTATGTTGAAGATGCAAACTAATTAGATCAACAGAAGCTTGAAAACTAAAAACAGAATGCCAGTCCTTTGTAGGCTTCGAGGTAGTCTGTTGGTTTGATGTATTTAGAAGTCAATATTGATTTTAAACATGGGATCAGAGTATGTGATCATCATTTTCAAAGTGCTTACTGCCATGAAATGCATGAGCACAAATCATAAAGCGAATTGGCGCTTTACAAACTGAAGCATTCAAGACTTATGTATCTTATATGCATATATTATATTTATATAATAATTTAATTAGCTAAACTTAAACCACATTAGATAATATTTTATAGCAAATACAATAGTATTCAATAGCAACAATTTTTAGCTATTTATAAGCAAAAAAAAAAAGAAGATATAAATAAGAAAGTGATAAACACTTGTCAGTGAGAAGCTACTAGCGCTAACAACAATAACCGATATGCATATAAGAAAACTAGCAGGCAAGAGAGCAATGAAGAGAAAAACCACCAAGAAGCAACTATTATGGCAGGAGAGAATGCAGAACTAATGAGCAAGAACTCAATGACTATGAAAAATACTAAAGAGAAATAGACGTTTGTGTCTAGTTATTATGGCAGACGTTAAATTGAAACATAAAATCTAAACCAAGCTTTTGTTTTTAGTCAAATCTAATTGCACAGTGCTATAATGATGTAGTGAAGTGGTATGAAACGTGCACTTTGCTATGAACTTGTGATGTGCAATGCTAGCATTTAGCTTCGTTTCACTCCTAAAATGTTCTTTTAAGCTTTTTCAATAACACTGCAAAAGATCTAGTCCAATCAAATTGCTTGCCAAAAAATATAAGTACAAATGTGAATTACAACAGAAAATCAATGTAACATTTATTATTTTCCCCATTAGTTGAAATTAAAATATTATAACGAAATAGAGCATGATTGCTGAAATCAGATATAGATTCATGAACCTTGTCGTGCAAAGGAAATTAAGTCCCCACAAATATTGTGTACAAGTATTAACTATCTAATGAAAAAATTTTAAAAAAAAAAAGAAAAAGAAAAGAATTGACACAAGTTATATGGTACAAAAAACCAAAGCAATTGTCATTTTTCATCATTTTAAATGAGTAAAGTAACATCACATTAAATCTTCAAAATTTTTTAAATATATTTGAAATAGTGTTTCATATCTAAAAGTTATTTTAATCATTCCAATTATTGAAAGTAAATAACGTCGTTTTAAAGTGGTCAGCAAATAAAAATGCAGTTCATCACCACAATTCACTTATAGTGTGCATAAGAGTAGCTCCATTTCAGTTCACCACAACATCAACCATAGTTTTAATAACATTTCCCCATACGGCTTTAAACATTTTGCATTAAATACAGCTGAAAAATTTTTAGGCATAGAATTTAAAAAAAATTCTAGATGTCCCTTATACAAATGAAAAAACTGACATAACAACCACTTTCACGCCACTAAATCCACTTGTGGGTTAATACCTTTAAAGCAAAGCGGAGGAGCCGTAGGGCTTGAACTTTTCAATGCATGATGCAATTGTGATGTTTGAAGGCCAATTATACCTAAATTAATGCAATTTGTAAATATTTTTAAATTGAGTTGCCATTTGTGCAATTTTAAACATTTTAACTTTATACCTAACTTAATGAATTATAATATATTTTCACTTTTAAGTGTATTTTATGTTAATATTTTTTAAATGAACTTGAACTAACAAATCGAATCAGGGCTAGTTTGATCTTCGCTAACAAGCTAGATATTGAGCCAAGCTCCAATTGGCTCAAGAGTCAACTTCACTCATTTATACCGCTATTGAAACAAAAAGATCAAGTAAAAGATCATTAAGGAACTTTATTGGAATTGAAAACGAACATCTCCCCATTACTGAATCTCACAAAACTAGAGCTGAGTTGAGGAGGCTCAGGAACAAACAACTTCATATTCCTCACATGTAAGGAAAAAAAAAAGCTAATTTATGAACTCTAGGCTCTCTATCCCATGTAAAATGACAAGTATGGCCATATAAATGATCAGCTTAGAGACTTTCAACTTTCAAGATGATCTCCTCAATTTATCATTGAATTATCGTCAATTGCCCAAATCATCCAAAGTAACCTTTCAAAGTCAATTGTGAGCACAAAAAAAGAACAAAAGTACATCCAAGTACATTGTGCTCTAGCAATGGCACATAGTAGGCCTAAAATTTGTAGAAAAATCCTTACAATTTTTTAGAACTACGAAAATACCGAGCCAAAATTATAGAAATGTCCATTGGCACCATTAAGCACAAGAAGTTCCAAAAAAACACACAAAAAATTGCACTAATGTCTCTTAATTCATTTGTAAGCCATTCAAACATGGCTTCAATGCAAAAGCCTCATTTTCTTTCATTTTAAAAAAATCTTGGTTAAAGTTACTTACTATAGATTTTTTAGAGGACTTGCCTTGAAACCATATAATAGATTCTAGGGAAAGGTTAGCAGCTGCTATAAAATTTAGCTTGTATGAACAGTCACAACTAAATAAAGTTCATAAAATCAATAGTTCAGCGCATTTTTCTTTAACCTATTAGCACTGAATGATAAATAAAAAATCTGTAGAAAAAACAACCTTCATATCCTGATTACCATTAGCTGCAATAGTTGGCACCACCTCATAGGTTCAATCAAGTTCATTCATATTACCAAACACTACTACTTGATGTTCAAATCAACCAGGGCTAAGAAGCATCAAGTATATCAAAACTTGCCTGGGTTATTTGGTTTGAGTGAAGCACATATTATTCTCTAGCTTTAGAAGATCCTCAGCTAGTTTGGACTTCCCCAACACTTCTACCAAAGCTAAACCGAATAAGTATGAAGAGCAAGCAATCAATCTAAACTAAAATATTTTTGAAATTGGCAACTAGTTTACAAGACCTTGGACATACAATGGACTCATTCTAAAAGACCTTGGGCATCGCGTATATCACCAATGTTTCTCTGGTCATGATACACAAAAACCAAATAAATCATTTCAAAAAAAACCAGGGAAAAACATTACCAATTGCATCTTCATAACATTGAATTCTATTCATCCAAATCACCAAGAAACCTGAGTTTTGGCATACATAAAAATAGGCAACTATTTATTTCTTGTATACAAAAAATCGCTATATAATGTGCAATATTATCCAAAGCTCACATAGAATCACAATAAAAAAGAGTTAATTCACAACGGAACAAAGAATCAATTGGAAATTAAATATCATACACATAAGATAAACATTTGTGTTCACTCGTTTGAATAAAATAAAGGAAGAAAAAATTGATAGAGGCTTGGATATAACATGGGATAGTCACCTTTAGCTTCTTAAGCCTCTTGTTCTCCTCTTCCAATCGTGAAACCTTGCTCTCAAGTTCATTAGTATAAGCCTGAAAAGAAACAAAATACTAGCTTGTTCAATCATTGGATACCATGTAAATTTGCAGCAGGAAGAATGTACCATAAATCATAGAAGAATTCACTCAAAAGGAAACGCATGTTCAAATTTAAAAAAAAAAAGGATATTTATAAATCAACCAACTAATACATATGTATTTATAATTTAACCACTCTCCATATTTTTTTTTAACTACCAAATTCATATATTTGCATGTGTCATCATCAAATCGTTGAAAATTTTGTAAAAATGAAAAATATGGGTTGGACTTTTGTTATGAATTTCTATATTTTAAAATCAATTTGAAAAATTAAGATTGAAGGTGGTTTATTTGTAAATATAGAAGAATAGGGTGACTGTGCATGTAAAAGCACTCGGAAAAAGATCCACCTGCTTCCTAGCTCTTGAACGAGCAGCTGATTCTCGGTTTTTAATCATCCTTTTCTGCCTCCTCTCCACTAGCTTATCAGCCATGTCCCCTGAAACTGCTCGTTTACGTCCTGTCATATGTGAATCAGAAAGAGCCCCTACAGTTGGTGACGAGATGTTCACTTGGCTGTCGGGATACATTGGTTGCGGAACAGATCGGCCCGGCATGTAAGCCTCCATCACATTCTGCTGCGTCTGCTGCTGATCCATACCAGGCATATGATGATACTGATGCAACCAATGTGAACCCTGAGCATAATCCTGAACACCAGCTATCTGATTAGTGATTACCATACCACCTACATTCCCAGCCGTATCGTCCTTATGCTTAACAACAGAACCTTCGGTAACTACACCTGCCTTGACCAGAAAATCCTCCAACGTGATCTCCCCTAAAGTTGGCTGCCTCTCATGTCCATGTCCCAGCCTTCGATCCTCACTGCTAGGACGTTTCTTCAGCCGCCCTTGTTGAATGTCCCTCCACACGTCATCCACCGTTTTCTTGCTCAGAGAACGCGGCATAGTGATGCTTCCCTGGCGTTGGAGACCAGAGCCAGAAGCATACTGAGTGAAGCCCTCCATGTCTATCCCTTGGCCTTGATTTGTCTCCCCCGGGAATACACTCTTGAGGAGCTCATCAAGGTTCATACTATGTAAAGGCTCACCCAGATGATTTTGGACTTCATTGAGTGTGAGTCCATAGAGGGACCCTTGCCTGGCCATGCTCTGAATCTGTGGTCGTTGCATGCCGCCACCATTGCCACCACCACCCGTAGCCGCCATTGTTTGAATCCCCATGCACCAAGCTTCTCCAGTTAAATCTAAACACTCATACTTCGCGGCTCATGACTCACATGCAAAATTGCTGGAAACCCTAGATGTGTGGATAAATAACCGCCCTTGTCGTACTTTTGATTCAGTCCACAAGTTAGATCGGCACCCTAGCCTCAAATCAGAATAAATTAACTAGTCCAGTTGTCTCTTTGGAAAGAGCTCTGACTTTCCCTTCGCCGGAAAGAGAACCGAGAAAAGAGAAAGCTGGAAAGTGTTGAAAGTTCTCACAAATTCCAAAACAGAAAATTCACGGAACCCCTAACATCACCTCCCCAGCATTCAAGGGCAAAGCCGAAAGCACCATCAAACGAAACACTCTACTGTAACTGCAAATCTAAAAGAGATTGGAAGATGGAAAAGGCCCAAACTTGAATTCAGTACAGAGCATACCAAACGGATCATAAGCGGAAATCTGCAACAAAATCGCATTTTGAAGAACAACAACCCTGAAATAGAGGATCTTTCATTAAATCAAACCTTGTAATCCTGGATCTCCCCTTTGTCTACGCCAGTTTCACCTAGCCAAGTCAAAGAAACTAAAATAACAAGAGAAAGAGGGAGAACCCGTCCAGCTGCAATTACAACACCGCGGATCTTCGAATCAACGGTCGCCAACCTGCCAAATATATCGCACCCGAAAGTCAAGAAATCTGTGAGTGACGCAGCCCAAAGCCCAAAAGCACAGTGCCGGCTAAGTAAAAGTCGCTACTGTAAGTGACATTGAACATGGTTGGATGGTTTCTAAACTTGTAGAGTAAGGGGAACAGGGGTGGAATCTTACTCTTCCGCTTCTTTCTTCAACCGGACCTACGAAATGAGCTTCTGGCTTTTGTCTTTTCCACCAAAATGGTCAATTGAAGAAGTAGATAATCAGTGGAGATTTATTCTAATGATTTGACACGACGATCGAATATTTAAGTATTTTTGCATGCGATATTAAAAAGAATAGGGAAATTTACATACATATCACACAATTCTTATGCATTTACATATTTCACATCCAAATTTTAATTTTTACAAAAATAATACTTTTCCTATACATAAAAAAGTACATTTCACTTAAAAAAAATAACAAGGGTGATATTTTTGATATAATAATAAAGATTTAAGTGCTATTTAAGTAAAAATTAAAATTTGGATATGAAATATGTAAATGCATAAGAATTGAGTGGTATGTATGTAAATCTCCCAAGAATAATAATAAAGATTTATTTAAGTAAAAATTAAAGTTTGGGTGTGAAATATGTAAATGCATAAGAATTATGAGGTATGTATATAAATCACCTAAAAAATATTTATCATCTTAATTTTATATAAATATTCTGCACGCATGAAAAAAAAAAATTAAAAGTCAATGAAAATTCAAACAGCAAAAACCAGTTGAAGTAATTCATCATTTAAGTAAAAATACCGAAAGCAATTTTTCATTAGTTGGAACAATAGGATTACAAAACCTGAATTACTAATATGACTTTTTATGAAAGTAGGAGAGAATATTGGAGAAGTAATGAATGCAAAAATGGTGATTAAGAAGTAATGAATGCAAAAATGATGATTAAGAGATTATATCAATCGATTGATGTTAATGTCACGATTAAATGAGGACAATCAAATAATAATAATTGAGTAATAGCTGTTGATTAATGATAGTTAGATTAAGGTAGTTGATTGTTAGAAAATTGTGGTTTAATGATGACAATTAAGTAATGGTGGATGTTGATGATAGTCATCAACATTGATTATTAGGCGAAACTCTAGAATTTTTCTTATATCTAAGCTCCATCACATTTCAAATCCCTTCATGTAAATAACGAGAAATTATTTATAATTTTAGTCAAAATCTTTAAATACTTTATCTAATAACTTGTATTAATTATCACAATCATTGATCATTCTTTGGGAAAATTTTATAAGATGATGGTAAGACCTATAATGATTTATACTACAGAATATTGGCCAACAAAAGAGAAGCATAAGATTAAGTTAAGTGTTATAGAGATGAGGATGCTCAGGTGGATGAGTGGCTTTACTCATAGAGATAAAATGTGAAATGAGTATGTTCGGGCAAAAGTTGGAGTAGTTCCAATGGCAGATAAGATTAAAGAGAGTCGCCTTAGATGGTTTGGCCACATAAAGCGTCGGCCGTCTGATGACCCGGTTAGGAGAGTAGATGCATTAGATTTGCCATATGTTAAGAAAGGTAGATGTAGACCTAAAAAGACTTTGCTAAGATGAATAAAAATTGACCTTAATATACTTGAATTAAATGAGAATTTGACACGTGATAGGACACAATAGAGACGAATGATTCATATAGCCGACCCCACTTACTGGGATAAAGGCTTGTTGTTGTTATTGTTGTTGTAGAAATTGAGTGATCTTGAGCTTTATAGATTCCTCTCATCAAGATGCTCATTTTGATGACAATCATGCATAATTTTAAAATCATTTAGTTTATCAATTAGTATCACTAATTTTTCAATTATGCTTAGAGTGCTTTATTTACGCTTATTTATTATTCAATCAAAATACTTTTGATATAGGCTTTTCTCATTAGAATATTTATTCAATTATAATTTTCTAAAATTAGAATTAAAAAACCTTTAAGTAATTCCTAAAAGTCTTTTACATCAAAATGTGTGCTAGATTGGTATACTTTTTTAATGATAAATTAGTTGTAACTATTTTGGACATCAAATTTTTTGTCATCTAAAAATAATTTGTGTATTCAAAATTTATTCTTTATCATACAAACAAATAGTGATATGCATACGTAATTATAGATTGACTTTTAATAGTAAGATTATTGTGGGAGTTAGAAAGAGCAAAGAGTTAAAATCAATTGTTTAAACTGACATTGGATGCGTATAAGTACCCATACACGCCTTTCTTGATGTGATAGAGAAATCTGTGTTACATGCAGGTGCTGCAAAGACTCATACATGCCTTTATTAGCATGATGAGATGACGCATTCGATCGTGATATTTACACCACCCATATATGCCTTTCTTGGCATGGTGGCCAGACCTAGCCCCCGTTGTAGCCCCATATATGGGAACGACGTCGGGAGGCTGCTAAAATGCTATCAAAATTTTATCTAAAATTCTAAACTTACAATAAAGCTCAATCAAAATAAGTAACACTATTAAAATTCTATAAATTTAAATCAATATTAAATTAAATAACCCTCATGGGCCATAACACTAGGCTGAATGCTTAAACTTAGCGTTTGAGAATGCTGCATGGGTTGATACCCGGTTGGGTCTTAGGACCGGGTCCGAGTTAACAAAACATAAAAGTCTAATAAAAAATCATAAGAATTTCAACTTATTAAAATATCTGAAAAGTTAATTCTATCATATGACAGTAGATATGATTCTCTATTATTAAATTAGTAAAGTCATCAAGATTTGGAACAACAAAATAATACATCTATACCGATGATGATTATGTTGAATAGAGATTTCAACCAGAGGAGATGCTACCATCAAAATATGTTTAAAGTTTCAAATCAAATTAATATAAAAGTTAAATATTAATTCAAAAAAAAATCTGATGAATTACTAAGTTCAAAATGACTAAATGAAAATCATTAATCTAAAAACGTAAAGCAAAAAATAATCAATCCACCTCCCGCAATCATTTATCATAGGCGGCAAATTAAAAAAGCTCTAACTCACAAAGGAGCCTATGTTCACTCTCAATTAATGTCATGCTAGTAAAGACGTGGCCTGTATCCTCTGTCTGTGTGATTTGACCAGTATGCTCTACATTTGATGTAGTTAAGATCAGAGTCTTCTGATCGGATGGCTGCCACTAAATGGCACCATTATATTACGATCATGACTATAGCCAGTATGTTTTCTAATGGATCTGTCCCTTGAGTTGTGAACCTGCTAACCTCGCTTTTGGACCGAGCTCTCAACTTCCCCATCATAGATCTAGGACTCTTATAGACACTAAGAGTTCCTTAGTTTTAAGACATTTCTAGTGATTAGATGAACACTTAACCTAACCCTAGAGACTTAGAAGAGTTAGCCATAAGGATAGGTTGTGCCTTAGGGATTTAGGAAGACTTGCCTACCATATAGCCCAAACCCAATCTTTGCTTCCTTCTTTCACTCTAATTCTTAAATTCAAATTCAAATTTCAAAATCAAATCCAACTATCCACTGATTGAAATCCATCACCAAATTCAAACTTCAAATCCCTTCCTGGGCCCTTTGATTTTATCTTATAGACTTAGCCTTAACCAAATTCAAATAAACCCCAATCCAATCGATTTTCTCAATTATCAAATTCAATCTCAAATCAAATTCCAAATCATAAATCAATTTCAAACCCCAAATGATTGAAACCCATGATTAAGTCCAAACTCCAAAATATTTCTTTAAGCCATATGAACCACCTTCATTTGCTTAGCCAAAACTCCTTCAAACTTTGTTGACTTCCTTATAAATCAATCATTCTTTCATTTATGTTCACAAATATAAATGAAATCCAATTTCAAACCTTTCAAATCAAATCAAATCAAATCAAGACCCTTCTTAAACCATATGGACCTACCTCCATAAACCTAATCAAATCTTGATCCAAATCAACTCAAACATGATTGATTTATTTATAAATCAATCATTCCTTCATTCATACTCATAAATATAAATAAAATCCACCATTCAATAACCAAAAGTAAATCAAACTAAATCAAAACCCAAGTTAGCCCTTTTAACTTACATCCCTAAGCTTAATTAAATTTGCTTCCAAATCACTCCAAACTCAAGTGATTTTCTCATGACCCATTTATATCTTCATTTATATTCACAAATATTAATGAAATATAAATTCAAATGACCAAAACCAAACTCAAATCAAATCAAATTCCTAATTTTAGCCCTTTTAGACAAACTTTTGAACTTGGCTAAATGAAATCCAAATCAACTCAAAACTCATGGATTTCTTCACGAGTCAATCATTCCTTCAATCATTGATCCAAATATAAACAAAAACTACCATTATCAAACCAAATCTAAGTCAACCCAAATCAAGTCCAAATTGCCCCTTTTTGACTTGAAATTATTATATGAACCAAAACCCATTTGGCTCCAAAACAATTACAATTGGATTTATATTTCAATCCTATGCTCATATGTGGGTTCAACCAAACTTAAATCAAACCTTGATCAAGCCAATTGTCTCATTTAGGCTCACTTGACTTAGAGTGACCCAAAGGACCTTTTTGAGCTAATTTCTAATCCAACTCAAATTAGATTGAACTAAGCTTATCTAAACCTCAATCAAACCCGCATTATGGGGTGATCAACCACCTTGAATCGAGTCAAACCAAGTCAAACCTAGCCTTTGACCAAGTCAACATTTAGCCCAAATGAAACCCAAACTAGCTAAAATCTATCATATGCCAAATTTGTTGACCTCCATGTATGTCACATCAGTCGAGTCGAGTTCATAAGATGAAGTCGATCAATTTCAAATATAATAGCATGCAAATCGAGATTGAAATGCACTATACATTGCCAAAATCAATCAAAATGACTTTTGATCGATGAACAGACTTTGCCATCATGTTCAGAATGTTGAAATTGATCAATATATATATTACACAATTCGACGATCAACCGATCAAGGAGGGCCGCCGATGTGCTGACATGCATATCGGGAAAGCCATGACGTTGCCCAAATGACCTCCGTTTACAAAATTAATCACTCCATTAGCATAAAAATATCGAAACCTATCACATGAGACTATTTGTGCTCAATTCAGATGAGTTTGTGCGAATGTCGAGTGGTCAGATGCGATGATGTGTGATTTTGAATTAAAATTGACCCAATTTGATGTCGACTTGAACCAAACGGCCTCTAATTGCGAAAAAGTCTGCGTTATTGCTTCCGAAATATCAAAATAATTTGAAATTGATATCCATTTTTCCTATGTGCAGATACAATCATAAAACTCAAAATTTGGATTTATTTTCACTCAAATAAGCGTAGGCTCTATATATACTCATATTATCCAACCTTAATCCTTATACACTCTCCCAACAGCCCGATACTCCCATTCGAGTGTAGCAAGACTCCGCACGCCTTTCAGTCTCGTGTTTCCTTTCGATCGAATGACACCCGCAAGCCAGCCTTCCCACTCACTCGAGTAGCCATGCATAGCTCCCTTCGATTGGCCTCCTCGCCTCCATTCCACTCCCGTCTTCATCCGACAAAGCAGAAGCCCATCAAGCCCTCTTTCCCGTTCGTTCATCTGAATGATAATCAAGCTGATAGAAGGTTCTCGCCAAATCCCGTTGACCTCCTCCACAGCAAGTCGACGGGTCGACGAGCAGCACAAGTCGCACAAGTCCTATTCTGCAGCCTCTCTTTGAGAATCACACCTATCACCCTGCACTTCCCTCTTTTATATTGTAATATCATCTTCGCACTTCCATCCGTGACAACATTTTTTAAGTTAACGATCAGCCTACAGAAGATTTTGGTTGCTGCGCTTCCACCTCCTCGACCGGTTACCCGATCAACTTCAGTCATATATTAAGCAAGGAAAGGTGCTGAAGGAGTTGACCATTGAACGTTGCATATGGGCCAGTGGTGTGGATCTCATGAAGCCCGTTGGAATGCCTCTGAGTCAGTGGGGAGGGGCTCTTCAACTGCTTTTTTCGATCGATCCCCTGTGTGATTATGCTTAGTAATTGCTTTTTGATCACTGGCTCGAGATCCTGCATGCGGGTTGTGATTAGGGCGTATGTCGAGAGCGATCGCCTTTCGCATTGCCTGGGGATGATGAGCTCCACTAGTGTCTATTATAATCGGAGGTTCTAGTGGCTGTGAAGATGATCAATGGGGCAAGAAGTCGCTATATAGCTCGCAAGCGGTAGTAAAAGTAGTAGCTTTGAGGGAAATTTCTTATCTGGAGCTGCGTGTCATGGAGAAACTTTTCCCAAGTCGCCCGTGCGGCCTTAACACTCCTTCCTTGATTTTAAGTCAGCCTAACCCTCGCAACGCAGGGCTAGAATGCTCAAAACTCTTTTAGAGAAGAGGTTAGAAGTAAGGAAAATACTTCACTATGCAAAGGAACTTTATAATACAAGATTGCTTGGGACCTTGGATGATTCCAAATGAGGGGTGAGGACATCTATTTATAGTCCTCACCCTATCCCTAGGAACAATCTAGAAAGAATATTCTAGAATACAATAATATGTACATGATTTTTAATCTTTTCATGCCACTCTAGCATATACAAGGGTTTTAGAGTATTTCATACCATTCTAGAGTTCTCCTGAAGCATTCCTCCTCCAAAGCCTTCTGGAATATGGTGGAACCTTCTAGAGTCCTCAAGGTTATTCTCCATCTTTTTTATAATTCTCTAGAAGCTTTCCTCCTTATATATGGCTAAGAGCATGGTGATCTCCCTTAATATAGCTCTGACATTCTCCCCCCACCCCAGCGATGCCCTCGCGTGTCTTCATCCAATTATCACTGTCTTCATCTTCAATTGACCTCACCATCTGGCAACCCTTTCCATTTGATAAGATAATTTCTACAGTTTGACACCCCTCTCATGCAGACTTCCTTTTCTACTACTTCTTTGTCAAAAGGAGTAGTCATTCTTATCGGAGCTTGCTTGGGTTCCGTTAGGTGTCTCTTTTTTTGATCTCCACATCTTCCTGGCCCTCTTGTTGCCTTGTGTAGTGCGGCCCAAGCTATCTCCCTTTCGGGTGAGAGTTCTTTTGACAACTCTCGATGTGATGTCCTTGAACTCTTTAAGTTTCACTGCCTCCTTGGCATGTCTTCTTGTGGGCTTGGTTCTTCATCATTCATATCATGAAGAATGGCCAAGTCATTTCCCCGTGTTGAATGTCCTTGAATTGGATGGTGTGAGCATATTGGCGACCGAAGGCTCTCATTCGGCACCATGCAAGTTTGATTACCTCCATGATGCACATGCTATTGGCAAATGGCATGGGAATGCTTTCGATCCAAGAAATCTAATCCAAGGACAACTCTATAGTCATCCATTGGGGTGATGGAGAAGTTTAGTGTCCTGACCAAGCTCCCATGTTGGTCTTCACTTCTCACACTATATATTGGCTTTGCCTCTGAGTTGATTACCTTGATGGAGCCTCCTCTTACAACTGTTGGTAGTCCTAGCCATCTTGCTTCTTCTACAGAGATGAAATTGTGAGAAGCCCTTGTGTCTACCATGGCAGTGGTAGTTTTCCTAACCATCTCCACAAAGAGCAACCCCCTGGCTTGTGGCTTTGGGGTAGTTTGAATCCCATTTAACAACTGCATGGATCCCACTTGTGCTGCCATATCTCTCTTTTCAGCTACCTCATGATGACATGTTAGAGGGAATTCAAGGCTTTTTTTTATGGCATTCTCTTGCCCAATGTGGTCCTCCACAAAGAAAGCAATTGTTATGTGGTCTGCTCTTATTGTCCTTCTACCTTCTTTTATATTTTTCCTGTGTTGAGGTCGATTCTTGGCAAGACTCCTCCCTTTGTTGTCTTTTGTCTCCCCCACCGTTGTCATAAGTACTCCTCTTCTCCTTTGGCTTTGTGGACTCCTCGGCATAATCGACCAAACTTTCTACAACAGTGATGGCAGTTGCAAGATCTTGCACTCCACGCCTCCTAAGCTCGGTCTTAGCCCATGGTTGGAGTCTATCCATGAAGTTGAAGAGAGAATCTTTATCAGACATATCAAGAATTTCAAGGACCAAGCTAGTCAAGTCTTTGACGTATTCTCGAATCGACCCTTCCTGTTTGAGCCTTCTTAATTTAGCTCTAGCCTCATCCTCTGCATTCTTAGGATATAACTGTCTCTTGAGTTCTTTCTTGAAGTCATCAAATATTGATATGGTGCACATACCTTTTCCCATATCTCCTCGCCTCCTCCTCCACCACAATATGGCGTTTGAAAGATAAAAGCGATAGACTTTGGAACCTTCATCAGTGATGCTCATGGCTCCAAAGTACTGCTCTAGTCTCCATAAAAAGTTGTCCACCTCCTTTGCATTATGGACTCCCTCGAAGCTCTTTAATTTTGGCACTTCGATCCTCTTGGCTTCAACGACATGGGAATTGGTACTGGCCCTCTTACAAAGAGCAATATCCCTCACATCTCCTATGCTTGCACATAGACTAGTCATCTCCTCCTCATGAGATCATTGCATCCCATGGAGCTCCCCCATTAGGTCCTCTCGCATCTTTCCATCCCATCCGGAGGGATTTCTTGGCCAACTTGTCTCGATTGATGAGTGGATGGTGGCGTTCTCCTCCTTGAGGCCATTCACCCTTTCACCTAGATCCTCCATCTGGGCTTCCATCCCACTCATAGCCTCCTCCACCTAAGCAAGGCGTGAATCAAAACCAGATATTACCTCCTTCGACTTCTCATGTGGCTTAGATGCAACAGGATCACGTTGCTCCTCACGACCTCAGACTTGTTGAGATGACTCCACACAATAATTTATTCCTTGCTAGCCTTCTTCATGTCTCCAACCTTGGCTCGATACCCGTCACCATAAACTTTTCCATATCACCCATGCGCACTCCTTCCTTGATGCTAAGTCAAACCTCCCCGACAGACTAGAAAACTCTTTTAGAGAAGAGAGGTTAGAAGTAAGGAAAGCACTTCACTATGCAAAGGAACTTTACAATACAAGATTGCTTAGGAACCTTGGATGATTCCAAATGTAGGGTGATGACATCTATTTATAATTCTCCCCCTATCCCTAGGAACAATCTAGAAAAGAATATTCTAGAATACAATAATATGTACATGATTCTAGATCTTTCCATCCCACTTTAGCATATACAAGGGTTCTAGAGTATTCCATACAATTCTAGAGTTCTCCTGAAGCATTCCTCTTCCAAAGCCTTCTGGAATACGGTGGAACCTTCTAGAGTCCTCAAGGTTATTCTCCATCTTTTTTATAATTCTCTAGAAGTTTCCCTCCTTATGTATGGCTAAGAGAGCATGGCTGATCTCCCTTAATATAGCTCCATGACATGCGACTGATGTAACTTGGTTGACGATGGATGATAGGAATAACCATGTCTTTTCAGAGGATTTGGGGGTGAGGGAAGAGTTGTGTTCTTGGAATACTGCAAAGAAGGTGAGGGATAGCTACTATCCTCAGTTTACTTTGGCCACGATTGGATTTGCAGGCATTCTTTGCAGGTCAACCTTATTTTATTAAGGAGTCCCCACAGGAGATTTGTGGTTTGTCCTCTTACAGTTGTCTTATTGTTTCTGGGTCAATGGATGTTTGTCTTTCTCTGAGAAAATAACAGATGGGTTCTATAATATATTGGGAATGGACCCAATTTTGTGGGCAATGTGCAATAATTTGGAAGACGGGAAAAGGTCGCCTACTTTGGCAGCACTCAATGAAGTCGAGCCTTGCTAGTCTTCAATGGAAGTTATACTCATTGATAGAAATAAAGATTCTCATATCAAGGAGCTCGAGAAGAAGGAATTGAAATATTATTCTGCATCTGGGGTTTCATTAGCTACTGAAACAACTTCTGGTCTTGTTTAAGCATATGGGTGGGACCTTCAAAAGCAGTAAGGAGAACTCGTTGAAATGGAAATATCGTGAAGAGCTAAAGAATATCCAACAACATGTAGTTATTCTTATTTGTAGTCTCTCTTTTGGACTTTGCAGGCACCGTGCCATCCTTTCAAGGAATTGGTAGACTACATAGGTTTACCATGTATGATAGCTCAAGGCTGCAAGTATTGCACATCTACGCATGGCACATCTTGCCTTGTAAAACTTGACTACAAGCAAGCATTAAGATTTGAAGGCTTATACAACATTTTTCATAAGAGTGATAGGTGCAAGAAGATCACTTTGGCGGTGTCGCTACCATGCGCTTTCTTAAGCGTGTTGGGAAGGCCTCAGCACTCCGATGTAGCCTCCTACATGGGGATGATGCTGGGAGGCTACCGAATTTCATTTTAAATGCCTATGCATATGCTTTTCTAGCATATTAAATTAATGTACTTACTATTTCAATGTAATTGCAAATATTTGCTAGATATAAGTACTTGTGCATGTTGCGTCAGCATGTCAAGAAAATCAGGATAGTTTTCACAAAGGTTTGAAGGCCTATGCAATGCTTTTCATAAGCCTGGTAGGTGCAAAAAAATCACTCGATCGTGGTGTCACAAGACACCTACTATGCACGCTTTCTTAAGCATGGTGGGAAGGCCTCAATACTCCCGATGCAACCCTGTACATGGGGATGACACCGGGAGGCTACCGAATTTCATTTCAAACCGAAGATATTGAAGGCCTATGCATACTTTCTTAAGTGTGGTGGGTTTAGAAAACTCTTTAAGATACAGTATCGTAAGACACTCACTATGCATGCTTTCTTAAGCATGGTAGGAAGGCTCTGACACTCCCGAAGCAGCCCCCTATGTGAGGATGATGCCGGGAGGCTGGAAATATTTCATCAAAAATAAAAATTGATATTAATTAAAATGAAATAATTAAAGAATAATATTTAAATCTTAAATGAGTAATAAGATCAATAATTAAACTAAATATAATGGCTAAGCTGTGTACAATAATTAGATGTCTATTCAATGTAAACAAAAGACTTGAATGAATAAGAACTATATTGTGCTGTAAAACATTCAAAAGATTTAAAGTTGGATATCAATGAAGCTTACAACATACACTACCAGATCTGCAACACAAAATTAGAGGCAGATATAAGGCGTTGGCTTAAATTCTAAATAGACTTCAAATATATTAATTTTGTAAAATTATAGAGCCAACTATCACTCAATTCAAGTGCTTCCGAATTTATGCAATCATTTAAAAAAGAATTCATGTACAAAATATAAAACAATCTTCAATTCAATTTCATCTTTTCAAATTCATACAAGTATTCTAAATACACCTGCATAGTCTCTGACACTACGCTGAATACTTAAACTTAGTGTTTGAGGATGCTATGCGGGTTGACTCTCGGTTGGGTCTTAGGACCGGATCCAGGTTAACAAAATCTAAAAATTCAATAATAATATTATAATAACTTCAACTTAGTAAAATATCTAAGAAGCTAATTCTATCATATGACAATATGTATGATCCTCTATTATTGAATTGATAAAGTTGACATAACCTGAAATAATAAACTAAAAGATCAAGCACTTTATACATGATGACTGTGTTGAATGAAGATTTTAACCGGAGGTGATGCTTCCATTAAAACGTGATTATAATTTCAAATCAAATTAACTCAAATGAAGTATCAATATAAAAGCAAAATCTAACATGTTATTAAGTATTAAATGCTCAAATAAAATTCAATCTTTTAAAAACATAAAGCTAAAACCTAATCCACCTTCCACAATAGTTTGTTAAAGGTGACAAATTAAGAAAACTCTAGCTCACAAAGGAGTCAATGTCAAATAAAGTACATAATTATATTCACTCTCAATTAATCTCATGTCAGTAAGGACATGTCCCATGTCCTTTGAGTGCATGACTTGGCTAATATGCTCTACATATGATGCAGTTATGACCAGAGTCATTTGATCAGGTGGTTACGATCACGACTGTAGCCTGTATGCTCCCTAATGGTTCTACTCTTTGAATTATGAACTATAGGATGAACTTGATAGGGAAAAAATCCCTCTGTTAGCTAAGGTATACTTAAGCTTGTCTTCTTAGACAAACACCACTCTAGGTCTATAAGGTTTTCTTGAACCACGCAACCCATGGCTGCTGACAAGGATCCTTCGATTAGGTTGGGTCGACTACCTCTGCTGACTAAGTAGACTAGGAACCACGATAGTTCGGGATGATGGAACCCTGAGATCTTGATCAGACGCATCATCATTTCCCCAACCATCTGCTTTAAGCTAATGATTATGAATTTCATAAATCAAAATTTCAAACTTCACATGCTGCTACTATACACTATGTATTTAGCAATCTAACGATTAGCCTTAATCGAAAGTTATCTCAACATAAAAAGAGGTAATTAACTATAAGTGCTTGCGCCTATAGGAAATCTGGAACTAGATTTAAAGTCCTCACAAAATGAGGGCAAAATCTCTGGGTAATGTTTTATATACTATTTCATCTGCCTTCTGAAAATTACACCGACACTTTAAATCACTCTCTTAATTGAGAGGTCGGTGGAAAATTTTTTGAGCCCGTAGATTTCTAGTGACTCCGCTAGGGATATATTTCTCTTTCCATCCTTAACTCGTTGAATTTGAGCTATAGTAGCTTTGGAGCATGATAAATATTAAAATTTAAAATCAATCATCATTGAAATTCAAGTTAAATCAGTCATATGTCTAATCTGTTTATCTAGAATGGATCTTCATAGCACACCGTTTATCATGCGGCTAGGTCGTGGAGCCAATATCTATCTAGTTAGCACTGTTATCAATATTGGGAATGTTAGAGCTACTATTCAATTTGGTAGTGTAGACTTCCCAGCCATCACTGCTGTAAATAATCTTCTACTTGAAGCACCTGCATATTGTACACACTAACCTATGCATGGGAGGAGAACGACTGGAATGGTCACTGCTGTTGAGGTTCCTCGAAAGAGAATCTCTGTATTTGAAAGGTTGGGACATGCTGAAGCTTTAGCCATGAATAGAATTATAACTAGCGGACAATTTTAATGTGTAATACATGAACACCGACCACTCTATCGGTGAACCCTTTGCACAAGGCCAATTGTTGACTTTGGAGTGAGCTCTTAACTCCATCCTCTTTGACTTAGGAATCTTTTAGACACTAAGATTTTCTTAATCATAAGACACATCTAGTGATTAGGTGAACACTTAACCTAAACCTAAAGACTTAGAAGGGTTAATCATAAGATTAGGCTATGCCTTAGGGCTTAAGGAAATTACCTATTCTATAGCCTAAACCTAATCAAGATACACTTTTTCAAATCAAACCTAAATTAAAATCTCAAATTAAACCTCAAATTCAAATCCAAATTCTAAATCCATATCCCAAATTTGACTTTAAATGTTTGAAACCCAAAATCAAATTCAAATCCTAAGACCCTTCCTAAGCCATATGAATCACTTTCATAAGCTTAGCCAAAACACCTTTTAAATCAAATCAAATTCAATTGATTTCTTTATAAATCAATTGTTCATTTATTTAAATTCACAAATATAAATGAAATCCATGTTCAAATAATCAAAACTATATCCAAAATAAAATCCAAACCCAATCTAAGCCCTTTGAGTCAATTCTTTGGGCTTAGCCAAACTCCATCCAAATCTAATCAAAACTAATGGATTTTCTCTCGAATCAATTGTTCATTCAGTTATCTACCAAAATATAAAAGAAAACTACAATCATCAAATCAAATCGAAGCTAACCCAAGTCAAACCTAACCTAGCCCTTTTGACTTGAAAATTTCAAATGAGCCAAAATCCCTTAGACTTTAAATTGATTGTCGTTGAATTTATATTTCAAAGCAGGGCTCATATATAAGTTCAACTAAACTCGAATTAAACTAAAATCAAACCAATTGACCCACTTAGGTCCACTTGATCCAAAGTGACTTAAATGACCCATTTGAGCCAACTTTCAATCCAACTCAAATTGGATTGAATCAAGCTCACCAAAACTTTTCATCATGATTGTTGATCACTCTAGGATGATCAATTGCAATCAATTGGGTCAAACCATTTCAACTTATTCACTTGACCAAGTCAACCCTTAGATCAAATGAACCAAAATTAGCCAAAACTCATCATACACCAAATTGATTGAAACTAATGATTTGAATCAACCCAAAGTAAATATTTAAATATAACTTGATCACCAATTGAGCCAAACCAAGTCCAAACGATCATTCGATCCAAGTTGATCCAAATTGGCTTGAAGGATCAAATTGAGTTAAATCATGATCTAACCAAAATTGATTGCAACCAATAGCTCAAGTTCATTCCAAATTGATTATTGTACTTGACCAAAGTCATAATTAAATCCAATTTGATCAATTGAGCCCAATTAAACCATTGGAGGCCATCAATTTGGCCTAAATCAAATTATATACAAAGCGATTGAACCAAAGATCACATTCATCTTCAATTAGCCAATTGAACATGAATCAACCCATAAGCCAATTTAGCCAATTTTGGTCAAATTAGTCAACTTGGCCCATTTGACCCATTTAATTCCAAATGAGCCAAAATCAATTCTAAGTCAAATTAAATGAAATTGATCATACCAAAACTCTTCAAATCATCATTTGAACCTAACAAAGCCTTGGTTTATCCTAATTTGACCAATTGGTCAACTTAACTCGATATGACCCAATGTGACCCATATGACCCAAATTGAGCCAAATCCCTTGAAACCAAGCCATGATCCATTGGGGGGTTGATCAAACCCAAGCCAAACCCATTTGGGATCAGCCCAAAATCAACCCAACCCAATTAAATCTCACATGGATCTTCCCTCACATAGGATTCCACCCAACATCATTTAATTCTCCCCATCACATGCATTCAACTCGCCACCATCCATGACATTCAATGGAGCTGATCATATGGTAGCAAGAGAGGACTTTGGAGCAAAAATTCAAAGTCCTCAGTCAATCCATCATCCATCCCAATCACCCCAAGCAAGATGACAAGAATTTGGAGCCAAAAAATTCAAAAAAATAAAGGATTTTTGGCCACTATTAAAGGAGGGGGAAATGAGGCTTCAATCCTCTTCCTCCTACACTATTCAGCCTCTAAGATCTCCCCAAACAAACCAGCCACTACTTTCCCACCTCTCTTGAGCAAAAAACATTAAAATCGGGTGGATTCCGATGAGGAAATGGTAAGCACCGAAAAATACATCATTTAAAAGTGAAGGTGATGGCTACACTCATTCCAAAGCTTTCTCTTGCACCTAGGAGCTTGCTCGGATCTTCACCATCATCAGAAACTATCCCTGGTGAGGTAAATTTAGCCAAACCGTAATCGGCCTTAAGATCCTTCATTTTTGATGATTGTTTGTGCAATTTTAGGAATTTATCTTAGATAATAATGCATTTTATATTTTATATCATCCCAATTAGAAAATAAAAATTTTTTGGTGTGAATCGACGCAAAAATGAGTCCATTTGAAAAAGTTTTCATTTAAATTTCCCATTTTTTAAAAAGTACCCTCGATTTTTACTGTTCATGCTGGCCGTACAGCAGCAGCCATTCAATCCCACGGTTTGCGATATCAGACGGTTCGGATCGCGTGTTGATCATGCGATCCCATCCTTCAGATCGGCGGGTGCATTTTGGACCGTTCGATCACGTAGTTGTAGCGTCAGGCGGCTCAAATTATCGCCGTCGTCGATCTAATCGATCTGCGTTCGATCGCGGTCGGATGACGGATCAAACGGCGTTGCGATCAGTCGCGTTAACCGCCTTCGCTCAAATCGCGGCGTGACACCGCGCCATCGTATGGCGCTTGGCACGTACAAATGGCACCAATCGCGCGTCACCATGTGGCATTGCGTTGCAGTCGTGACCGCAATGCTAATCTAAATAGAAAAATCGATTCTCTTATTTTAAAAATTACTTAAATCACATAAAACTTCAAACATTCATAGAAAATAAAATACCCAATAAAAATAATAAGTAAGGGCTCGTTGGATTCATCTTTCCGAGAGGAATCCAAAAAATCAAAAATTTCCAAATTCCACTGAATGGTTGGAGCTTAATTTAGGTTTTAGTGAAAATAAAATTTTATTAATTACTCTAAAAATATAAGTTGGATTGAGTTGAAATTTTTAGGGATTTAAACTAACATTAAATCACACCTATGATAAAAATATCAAGTAAGAAAGGCTTATTTATTGAGAGAAATTAAATTTTAAAGTTGAGATCATCTATTTTAATAAAGTAAATCAAATAAAAATCCATAAATTTTCAAAAATCTTCAAAATAGCTTAAATCACTTCATTTAACATCTAAGATCCTAAACATAATAATAATAATAATAATAATATAATCGCTTAATGAACCTACGATAAATATTTAGGGTTAATATTTAACAAATTAAGGAATTAATTAAAATGAAATTCGTAATAATCTAAATAATAAATTGAAATGAGAAATAAAATAACACTTAAGCAATCATTAATTAAACCTTAAATAAAAAAATATCATATAATCCTTAGAGGAAATTAAATTAAATATGATTAAAACTATTTAACTTAATAAAATTCAATCAAATGATTAAATCTTAAATCAAACTTAAAATTAAATAAATCTAGAAAATTTTAACATGAGTCGAACCAATATAACTAAACTTAAACTAAGTATGGAATCTTAATCATGTGAAACTCCTTAATGGATATAAATAAACTGAAACTAATTATTCATCAAGTAAACTCAAAAGTTAAATTAATTATAAATCCAATACATCATAATCACTTAATATTAATCAAACCAAATTAATTAAATATTTAATTAATGCAAACTTAATAATTAATCCATCATCTTAAAGAATCAAATTAATTTAAATAAATTACATTAATGCTAACTCTTAAATTAAGCCTAAATCAAACCCCTAATTAAATTTAATAGTTAATTACACTCCTCAAGTAAACTAATTAAGTTAATCAAATTAATCATATTAAACCTAAGCATAATCAAACATAAATACAATTAAATACCAATCAAATCCTAAATTAAACATAAATCATTAAGTCATTAATTACATAATTAATCTAAATAAATATAAAACCAAATTAAGAATTAAATAAATCTTTATTTAATTTAATAATTAACTTAAACATACTTCTTAATTAAATTAATTACCCTTAAGCTAATCCAATTGAATAAACACCTAATTAATGTAAACTTAATGAATTAATCCATCATCTTAATAAAGCAAATTAACTTTATAAATCACCTTAAAATTAATTCAAATCAAACACTTAATTAATCTACTAATTAATTTGATCACATCTTAAGTAATTAAGTCAATCAAATTAATCATATTAAAGTTAAACTTAATCAAACATAAATGTAATTAAATACTAATCAATTCCTAAATTAAACATAAACCATTAAGTCATTAATTACATCATTAACCTAAATATATATGAAATCAAATTTAAAATTAAACAAATCTTTATTTAATTTAGTAATTGATCATACCTCTTAAACAAGATAATTAATCAAATTAATGATATTAAACTTAAGCTTAAGCAAACATAAATTTGAATATAATTAAAATGTAATTAAATTCTAATCAAAACTTAAATTAAAACTAAATTATTAAATCATTAATTACATCATTAATCTAAACAAATATGAAATCAAATTGAAAATTAAACAAATCTTTATAATTAAGCTAAACACACTTCTTAATTTAACTAATAATCACATTGAATCTAAGCAAACCCATAGACTAATAAAGCTAATCAAATCAAAGAAAATCAAATTAAATTTAATTAAGAAAGACTCATCAATTTAATATATAATCAAATCAAATCTCATTCAACCTACTTAAAAAAAGATAAACTAATTAACTATCCAATGTATGAAATCAAAATACAAACCAAACTTTAATAAACATGACAAATGGATGAGATCAAAAATAAAATCCTAATTACAAAGAATCAAACTCAATTAAAATTCAAAATAAAATCTCAATTAATCCAATCAAACTACAAATAAATGAACCATGATAAACATAAAATAAAATAACATAACTATAATCAAAGAAAAGAATTATATATTAATTTAAAAGGATATTGAATTATCAAGATTTAATTAAACCAAAACATCTAATCTAAAATTAATCAATCAAAAAATACATGAATTTAAACAAACTTAAACTTCATTAGATATTAAGGATATTGAATTATAAATATGTAATTAAACTAAAACATCTAATCCAAAATCAGTCAATCAAATACTTAAACAAACTCAAGTTCTAAAATCGAAATCAAATCAAATCAAATGAATTACACAAATTTAAATGGGTTAATTAAGATACTTAAGGACCTTAGTTAGTGATGTAGAACATCATGAGGATCCAGAAATTAGAGCTCAAGGTCCATTTACAAGATCTCAAGCTAAAGCCCAAGAAAATTCAAGAAAGAAGAGCATTAGCCTACTAAGACCCATTTTTATGATTTCATCCTTTTTTTTTATGTAATTTTTAATTTTTTCTAGAAACTCCATGTTTGAAATTTTGCATTTAAAAATTCAAAGCATGACATGTGAGGTGGTTGAATCCACATAAAATAATAGCATGTGAAATGTGTGGATGTCATAAAATAATGAGGTAATTTAATACTTCACATTAATGTACCCACCTTTCTCTCCATATTTTGAATTCTTTTCTTCTGAAAGATGCTTATAATGGTTATAAATAGCCCCTCTTACTAGAATGAAAGGGATCTTTTGGCAATTACAAAATTGAGTTATTCTTGTGCTTTGAAAGCATGGTGGCCAAACCTTGGCAATCCTTGGTGGGAGCGCTAGTTATCCAACATATCCTCTTCCTTCATATCCAATTCCCATGTTCTCTCAATCTCATCAAAAGAAAGAATGCCCACCTCCATCAAATTTGGTATCAGAGCGAAGCCTGGAAGGAGCAAATTTGGTCAAAAGTTTGCTTCAATAAAGGGAGCATCTCAAGTGCTGGACTTGTCTTCAAACTTATGAGTTTTTCTTGGACTTGTGAGGTTAATTAATTTTTTTTATATGATAGTTTAAATACATATTAGTAGCTTGGAAAGATATATATTGCTTTACAAGTTTATGGTGCTAGCATAAAATTTTAATTAGTAAGCTTCATTATATATTAGCCATTTTCCAATTGTGTGAACTTGTAAAAAAAAAAATAAAAAAAGAAAAAAATAGAGCACCTTAGTGAGGTAGTTCTTCACCTAAAATAACATAGCCATTAGTGCAAATCAAAATCTAATTTCTTGCTTTATTATTTTTGTTACTATTTATGGTTAATTTTAAAAGTTTCTTTAATTAACTTATGATAACTTATTTTCTTAAGAAAAAAAAGAGGCTTGATAAATTTGAGCATTTTTTTATTGCATTAAAAAATATAAAAAAATATGCATGCATAATAATATAAGTGTGTTAAACCTAGTGATTTTGGAAGCTAAATAGAACTTTATCAAAAAGATCTAAACTGTCTAAGGAGAGCTTGGGATTTAAGTGGTATTGTACTCCCTCCTCACTTGGAAGTTCTCTTAGCCTAATATTTCACTTTGATTGCACAATTATATTATACTTGTTTATTTTTTTATTTTATTTTTTTCATTGATCCCTTTACATATATCTTTTTTTCCTTTTAAAAAAAAATCTCATGGCACCAAAATCTATCTCTCAAGGTCAGGTTGAAAATTTGACTAGATTAGTTGATGCCTTAGATCTTAAGATCCAAGATAATGAATTAAAACCTCAACAAACATTAGAAGAAAGTAAGAATTAAATGCAAAAACTTAAACAACAAATGCAAACTCTTATAGCGCATCTACAAAATAATATAATACCAACTCCTCCTCCAATACCTGCTCAAACTATGCCAATAGGGATAGATGAAGAATATTCATATCCAAATCATAAAGAAAATCAACCACTTAGAAAAGAATCAATTGCTAGAAATGGTGGAAGGGGAGAAAATTATTTCAAGGTTATTCTCCATCTTTTTTATAATTCTCTAGAATCTTTCCTCCTTATATATGGCTAAGAGAGCATGGCTGATCTCCCTTAATATAGCTCCGTGACATTCTCCCCCACCTAAACCCGCGTTGCCCTCATCGCGTGTCTTCATCTGAATTATCACGGAGTGTCTTCATCTTCAATTGGCCTCACCATCTAGCAACCCTTTACATTTGATGAAATAATTTCTATAGTTTGACACCCCTCTCCTGCAAACTTCCATTTCTATTACTTCTTTGTCAAAATGAGTAGTCATTCTTATCGGAGCTTGCTTAGGTTCCGTTAGGTGTCTCTTTTTTTGATCTCCACATCTTCCTGGCCCTCTTGTTGCCTTGTGTAGTGCGACCCTAGCTATCTCCCTTTCGGGTGAGAGTTCTTTTGATAACTCTGCTGATGTGATGTCCTTGAACTCTTTAAGTTTCACTGCTGCCTCCCTTGGCATGTCTTCTTGTGGCCTTGGTTCTTCATCATTCATATCATGAAGAATGGCCAAGTCATTTCCCTGTCCGTGTTGAATGTCCTTGAATTGGATGGCTGTGAGCATATTGGCATCTGACCTGAAGGCTCTCATTACTGGCACCATGCAAGTTTGATTACCCTCCATGATGCACATGCTATTGGCAAATGGCATCGGGAATGCTTTTTCCTGATCCAAGAAATCTAATCCAAGGACAACTCTATAGTCATCCATTGGGGTGATGGAGAAGTTTAGTGTCCTGACCAAGCTCCCATGTTGGTCTTCACTTCTCACACTATGCCCTATATTGGCTTTGCCTCTGAGTTGATTACCTTGATGGAGCCTCCTCTTACAACTGTTGGTAGTCCTAGCCATCTTGCTTCTTCTACAGAGATGAAATTGTGAGAAGCCCTTGTGTCTACCATGGCAGTGGTAGTTTTCCCGCAATAACCATCTCCACAAAGAGCAACCCCTTGGCTTGTGGCTTTGGGGTAGTTTGAATCCCATTTAACAACTGCATGGATCCCACTTGTGCTTCCATATCTCTCTTTTCAGCTTCCGCTACCTCATGATGACATGTTAGGAGGGAATTCAAGGCTTTTTTCTGATGGCATTCTCTTGCCCAATGTGGTCCTCCACAAAGAAAGCAATTGTTATGTGGTCTGCTCTTATTGTCCTTCTACCTTCTTTTATATTTTTCCTGTGTTGAGGTCGATTCTTGGCAAGACTCCTCCCTTTGTTGTCCTTTGTCTCCCCCACCGTTGTCATAAGTACTCCTCTTCTCCTTTGGCTTTGTGGACTCCTCGGCATAATCGACCAAACTTTCTGCAACAGTGATGGCGGTTGCAAGATCTTGCACTCCTAAGCTTCGGTCTTAGCCCATGGTTGGAGTCTATCCATGAAGTTGAAGAGAGAATCTTTATCAGACATATCAAGAATTTCAAGGACCAAGCTAGTCAAGTCTTTGACGTATTCTCGAATCGACCCTTCCTGTTTGAGCCTTCTTAATTTAGCTCTAGCCTCATCCTCTGCATTCTTAGGATATAACTGTCTCTTGAGTTCTTTCTTGAAGTCATCAAATATTGATATGGTGCACATACCTTTTCCCATATCTCCTCGCCTCCTCCTCCACCACAATATGGCAGTGTCTGAAAGATAAAGAGCAGTAAATTAGACTTTGGAACCTTCATCAGTGATGCTCATGGCTCCAAAGTACTGTTCTAGTCTCCATAAAAAGTTGTCCACCTCCTTTGCATTATGGACTCCCTCGAAGCTCTTTAATTTTGGCACTTCGATCCTCTTGGCTTCAACGACATGACTGCTGAATTCGGCTGCTAGTGCCCTCTTACAAAGAGCAATATCCCCTCACATCTCCTCTATGCTTGCACATAGACTAGTCATCTCCTCCTCATGAGATCATTGCATCCCATGGAGCTCCCCCATTAGGTCCTCTCGCATCTTTTCCATCTGATCCAGGAGGGATTTCTTCAGCTTGGCCAACAGGTCTCTGATTGATGAGTGGATGGTGGCGTTCTCCTCCTTGAGGCCATTCACCCTTTCACCTAGATCCTCCATCTGGGCTTCCATCCCACTCATAGCCTCCTCCACCTAAGCAAGGCGTGAATCAAAACCAGATATTACCTCCTTCGACTTCTCATGTGGCTTAGATGCAACAGGATCACGTTGCTCCTCACGACCTCAGACTTGTTGAGATGACTCCACACAATAATTTATTCCTTGCTAGCCTTCTTCATGTCTCCAACCTTGGCTCTGATACCAACTGTCACAGATAAACTTTTTCCATATCACCCATGCGGCCTTAGCACTCCTTCCTTGATGCTAGTTTAACCCTCATAGCAGACTAGAATGCTCAAAACTCTTTTAGAGAAGAGAGGTTAGAAGTAAGGAAAGCACTTCACTATGCAAAGGAACTTTACAATACAAGATTGCTTAGGAACCTTGGATGATTCCAAATGTAGGGTGATGACATCTATTTATAATTCTCCCCATCCCAGAACAATCTAGAAAAGAATATTCTAGAATACAATAATATGTACATGATTCTAGATCTTTCCATCCCACTTTAGCATATACAAGGGTTCTAGAGTATTCCATACAATTCTAGAGTTCTCAAGCATTCCTCTTCCAAAGCCTTCTGGAATACGGTGGAACCTTCTAGAGTCCTCAAGGTTATTCTCCATCTTTTTATAATTCTCTAGAAGTTTCCCTCCTTATGTATGGCTAAGAGAGCATGGCTGATCTCCCTTAATATAGCTCCATGACATGCGACTGATGTAACTTGGTTGACGATGGATGATAGGAATAACCATGTCTTTTCAGAGGATTTGGGGGTGAGGAAGAGTTGTGTTCTTGGAATCTGCAAAGAAGGTGAGGGATAGCTACTATCCTCTTTACTTTGGCCACCCATTGGATTTGGGGCATTCTTTGCGAACCTTATTTTATTAAGGAGTCCCCACAGGATTTGTGGTTTGTCCTCTTACGCTTGTCTTATTGTTTTACGGGTCAATGGATGTTTGTCTTTCTCGAGAAAATAAGATGGGTTCTATAATATATTGGGAATGGACCCAATTTTGTGGGCAATGTGCAATAATTTGGAAGACGGGAAAAGGTCGCCTACTTTGGCAGCACTCAATGAAGTCGAGCCTTGCTAGTCTTCAATGGAAGTTATACTCATTGATAGAAATAAAGATTCTCATATCAAGGAGCTCGAGAAGAAGGAATTGAAATATTATTCTGCATCTGGGGTTTCATTAGCTACAGTGAAACAACTTGCTGGTCTTGTTTCTAAGCATATGGGTGGGACCTTCAAAACAGAGTAAGGAGAACTCTGTTCGAAATGGAAATATGCAGTGAAGAGCTAAAGAATATCCAACAACATGTAGTTATTCTTATTTGTAGTCTCTCTTTTGGACTTTGCAGGCACCGTGCCATCCTTTCAAGGAATTGGTAGACTACATAGGTTTACCATGTATGATAGCTCAAGGCTGCAAGTATTGCACATCTACGCATGGCACATCTTGCCTTGTAAAACTTGACTACAAGCAAGCATTAAGATTTGAAGGCTTATACAACATTTTTCATAAGAGTGATAGGTGCAAGAAGATCACTTGGCCGCGGTGTCGCAAGACACCTACCATGCACGCTTTCTTAAGCGTGTTGGGAAGGCCTCAGCACTCCCGATGTAGCCTCCTACATGGGGATGATGCTGGGAGGCTACCGAATTTCATTTTAAATGCCTATGCATATGCTTTTCTAGCATATTAAATTAATGTACTTACTATTTCAATGTAATTGCAAATATTTGCTAGATATAAGTACTTGTGCATGTGCAACCACAGTACATGGGGATGACAGGGAGGCAATTTCATTTTCAAATAGAAGATATTGAATGCATACTTTCTTAAGTGTGGTGGGTTTAGAAAACTCTTTAAGATCTGATGTCATTAAGACACTCACTATGCATGCTTTCTTAAGCATGGTAGGAAACTCGACACTCAGCGACCCACATGTGAGGATGATGCCGGGAGGCTGGAAATATTTCATCAAAAATTAAAATTGATATTAATTAAAATGAAATAATTAAAGAATAATATTTAAATCTTAAATGAGTAATAAGATCAATAATTAAACTAAATATAATGGCTAAGCTGTGTACAATAATTAGATGTCTATTCAATGTAAACAAAAGACTTGAATGAATAAGAACTATATTGTGCTGTAAAACATTCAAAAGATTTAAAGTTGGATATCAATGAAGCTTACAACATACACTACCAGATCTGCAACACAAAATTAGAGGCAGATATAAGGCGTTGGCTTAAATTCTAAATAGACTTCAAATATATTAATTTTGTAAAAATTATAGAGCCAACTATCACTCAATTCAAGTGCTTCCGAATTTATGCAATCATTTAAAAAAGAATTCATGTACAAAATGTAAAGTAATCTTCAATTCAATTTGATCTTTTCAAATTCGTACAAGTATTCTAAATACACCTGCATGGGCCCTGACACTACGTTGAATGCTTAAACTTAGTGTCTGAGGATGTTGAGCCGGTTGCTTTCCGGTTGGGTCTTAGGACCGGGTCCAGGTTAACAAAATCTAAAAATTCAATAATAATATTATAATAACTTCAACTTAGTAAAATATCTAAGAAGCTAATTCTATCATATGACAATATGTATGATCCTCTATTATTGAATTGATAAAGTTGACATAACCTGAAATAATAAACTAAAAGATCAAGCAGACTTATACACCCCAATGATGACTGTGTTGAATGAAGATTTTAACCGGAGGTGATGCTTCCATTAAAACGTGATTATAATTTCAAATCAAATTAACTCAAATGAAGTATCAATATAAAAGCAAAATCTAACATGTTATTAAGTATTAAATGCTCAAATAAAATTCAATCTTTTAAAAACATAAAGCTAAAACCTAATCCACCTTCCACAATAGTTTGTTAAAGGTGACAAATTAAGAAAACTCTAGCTCACAAAGTCAATGTCAAATAAAGTACATAATTATATTCACTCTCAATTAATCTCATGTCAGTAAGGACATGTCCCATGTCCTTTGAGTGCATGACTTGGCTAATATGCTCTACATATGATGCAGTTATGACCAGAGTCATTTGATCAGGTGGTTACGATCACGACTGTAGCCTGTATGCTCCCTAATGGTTCTACTCTTTGAATTATGAACTATAGGATGAACTTGATAGGGAAAAATCCTCATAGCTAAGGTATACTTAAGCTTGTCTTCTTGACAAACAACTAGTAAGGTTTTCTTGAACCACAACCCATGGGCTGACGAGGATCCGATTAGGTTGTTACTCATTGACTAAGTAGACTAGGAACCACGATAGTTCGAGATGATGGAACCCTGAGATCTTGATCAGACGCATCATCATTTCCCCAACCATCTGCTTTAAGCTAATGATTATGAATTTCATAAATCAAAATTTCAAACTTCACATCTACTTATACACTATGTATTTAGCAATCTGATTAATCGAAAGTTATCTCAACATAAAAGAGGTAATTAACTATAAGTGCTTGCGTCTATAGGAAATCTGGAACTAGATTTAAAGTCCTCACAAAATGAGGGCAAAATCTCTGGGTAATGTTTTATATACTATTTCATCGCACGAAAATTACAGGCACTTTAAATCACTCTCTTAATTGAGAGGTGGTGGAAAATTTTTGAGCCCGTGAATTTCTAGTGACTCGCTAGGGATATATTTCTCTTTCCATCCTTAACTCGTTGAATTTGAGCTATAGTAGCTTTGGAGCATGATAAATATTAAAATTTAAAATCAATCATCATTGAAATTCAAGTTAAATCGGTCATATGTCTAATCTGTTTGTCTAGAATGGATCTTCAGCAGTTTATCATCGGAGTCGTGGAAAATATCTATCTGGTTAAGCTTTATCAATATTGGGAATGAGCTACTATTCAATTTGGTAGTGTAGACTTCCCGACCATCACCTTCTTGTAAATAATCTTACTTGAAGCACACGCATATTGTACACTAACTTGCATGGGAGGAGAACGACTGGAATGGTCACTGCTGTTGAGGTTCCTCGAAAGAGAATCTCTGTATTTGAAAGGTTGGGACATGCTGAAGCTTTAGCCATGAATAGAATTATAACTAGCCAGACAATTTTAATCGTGTCTATGAACACGACCACTCTATCAGCTGAACCCTTTGCACAAGGCCAACTGTTGACCTGACTTTTGGAGTGAGCTCTTAACTCCATCCTCTTTGACTTAGGAATCTTTTAGACACTAAGATTTTCTTAATCATAAGACACATCTAGTGATTAGGTGAACACTTAACCTAAACCTAAAGACTTAGAAGGGTTAATCATAAGATTAGGCTTGGGCTTAAGAAATTACCTATTCTATAGCCTAAACCTAATCAAGATACACTTTTTCAAATCAAACCTAAATTAAAATCTCAAATTAAACCTCAAATTCAAATCCAAATTCTAAATCCATATCCCAAATTTGACTTTAAATGTTTGAAACCCAAAATCAAATTCAAATCTAAGACCCTTCCAAGCCATATGAATCACTTTCATAAGCTTAGCCAAAACACCCTTTAAATCAAATCAAATTCAATTGATTTCTTTATAAATCAATTGTTCATTTATTTAAATTCACAAATATAAATGAAATCCATGTTCAAATAATCAAAACTATATCCAAAATAAAATCCAAACCCAATCCCAAGCCCTTTGAGTCAATTCTTTGGGCTTAGCCAAACTCCATCCAAATCTAATCAAAAGGATTTTCTCTCAATCAATTGTTCATTCGTTATCTACCAAAATATAAAAGAAAACTACAATCATCAAATCAAATCGAAGCTAACCCAAGTCAAACCTAACTAGCCCTTTTGACTTGAAAATTTCAAATGAGCCAAAATCCTTAGACTTTAAATTGATTGTGGTTGAATTTATATTTCAGAGGCTCATATATAAGTTCAACTAAACTCGAATCAAACTAAAATCAAACCAATTGACCCACTTAGGTCCACTTGATCCAAAGTGACTTAAATGACCCATTTGAGCCAACTTTCAATCCAACTCAAATTGGATTGAATCAAGCTCACCAAAACTTTTCATCATGATTGTTGATCACTCTAGGATGATCAATTGCAATCAATTAGTCAACCATTTCAACTTATTCACTTGACCAAGTCAACCCTTAGATCAAATAATGAACCAAAATTGGCAAAACTCATCGCACCAAATTGATTGAAACTAATGATTTGAATCAACCCAAAGTAAATATTTAAATATAACTTGATCACCAATTGAGCCAAACCAAGTCCAAACGATCATTCGATCCAAGTTGATCCAAATTGGCTTGAAGGATCAAATTGAGTTAAATCATGATCTAACCAAAATTGATTGCAACCAATAGCTCAAGTTCATTCCAAATTGATTATTGTACTTGACCAAAGTCATAATTAAATCCAATTTGATCAATTGAGCCCAATTAAACCATTGAGCCCAAATTGGCCTAAAGGGTCAATTTGGCCTAAATCCAAATTATATACAAACTGATTCGAACCAAAGATCACATTCATCTTCAATTAGCCAATTGAACATGAATCAACCCATAACCCAAGCCAATTTAGCCAATTTTGGTCAAATTAGTCAACTTGGCCCATTTGACCCATTTGATTCCAAATGAGCCAAAATCAATTCTAAGTCAAATTAAATGAAATTGATCATACCAAAACTCTTCAAATCATCATTTGAACCTAACCAAAGCCTTGGTTTATCCTAATTTGACCAATTGGTCAACTTAACTCGATATGACCCAATGTGACCCATATGACCCAAATTGAGCCAAATCCCTTGAAACCAAGCCATGATCCATTGGGGGTTGATCAAACCCAACCCAAACCCATTTGGGATCAGCCCAAAATCAACCCAACCCAATTAAATCTCTCATGGATCCTCCCTCACATAGGATTCCACCCAACATCATTTAATTCTCCCCATCACATGCATTCAACTCTCCCCCATCCATGACATTCAATGGAGCTGATCATATGGTAGCAAGAGAGGACTTTGGAGAAAAAATTCAAAGTCCTCAGTCAATCCATCATCCATCACACCCCAAGATGACAAGAATTTGGAGCCAAAAAATTCAAAAAAAATAAAGGATTTTGGCCACTATTAAAGGAGGGGGAAATGAGGCTTCAATCCTCTTCCTCCTACACTATTCAGCCTCTAAGATCTCCCCAAACAAACCAGCCACTACTTTCCCACCTCTCTTGAGCAAAAAACATTAAAATCGGGTGGATTCCGATGAGGAAATGGTAAGCACCGAAAAATACATCATTTAAAAGTGAAGGTGATGGCTACACTCATTCCAAAGCTTTTCTTTGGGATCTTCACCATCATCAGAAACTATCCCTGGTGAGGTAAATTTAGCCAAACCGTAATCGGCCTTAAGATCCTTCATTTTTGATGATTGTTTGTGCAATTTTAGGAATTTATCTTAGATAATAATGCATTTTATATTTTATATCATCCCAATTAGAAAATAAAAATTTTTTGGTGTGAATCGACGCAAAAATGAGTCCATTTGAAAAAGTTTTCATTTAAATTTCCCATTTTTTAAAAAGTACCCTCGATTTTCGTTCATGCGGCGTCGCGACCATTCAATCCACGGTTTGCGCTCGGACGGTTGGATCGCGTGTTGATCATGCGATCCCATCCCCATCGGCGGGTGCATTTTGGACCCGATCTTTTCGCGATCAGGCGGCTCAAATTATCGCGTGCGATCTATCGATCGATCGCTCGATCGGATCGAATCGCCGCGGCGTTGCGATCCTGCGTTAACCGCTTCGCTCAAATCGCGGCGTGACGCGTGCATCGTATGGCGCTTGGCGCCCGACCAAATGGCACCATGCGTCCAATCGCACGTCACCATGTGGCATTGCGTTGCCAGGTCAGCACCGCACGCAATGCTAACTGTGCTAAATAGAAAAAATCAGATTCTCTTATTTTAAAAATTACTTAAATCACATAAAACTTCAAACATTCATAGAAAATAAAATACCCAATAAAAATAATAAGTAAGGGCTGGATTCATCTGAGGAATCAAAAAATCAAAATTTCCAAATTCCACTGAATGGTTGGAGCTTAATTTAGGTTTTAGTGAAAATAAAATTTTATTAATTACTCTAAAAATATAAGTTGGATTGAGTTGAAATTTTTAGGGATTTAAACTAACATTAAATCACACCTATGATAAAAAATATCAAGTAAGAAAGGCTTATTTATTGAGAGAAATTAAATTTTAAAGTTGAGATCATCTATTTTAATAAAGTAAATCAAATAAAAATCCATAAATTTTCAAAAATCTTCAAAATAGCTTAAATCACTTCATTTAACATCTAAGATCCTAAACATAATAATAATAATAATAATAATATAATCTGCAGAAGCTTAATGAACCTACGATAAATATTTAGGGTTAATATTTAACAAATTAAGGAATTAATTAAAATGAAATTCGTAATAATCTAAATAATAAATTGAAATGAGAAATAAAATAACACTTAAGCAATCATTAATTAAACCTTAAAAAAAATATCATATAATCCTTAGAGGAAATTAAATTAATTATGATTAAAACTATTTAACTTAATAAAATTCAATCAAATGATTAAATCTTAAATCAAACTTAAAATTAAATAAATCTAGAAAATTTTAACATGAATTGACCAATATAACTAAACTTAAACTAAGTATGGAATCTTAATCATGTGAAACTCCTTAATGGATATAAATAAACGAAACTAATTATTCATCAAGTAAACTCAAAAGTTAAATTAATTATAAATCCAATACATCATAATCACTTAATATTAATCAAACCAAATTAATTAAATATTTAATTAATGCAAACTTAATGAATTAATCCATCATCTTAAAGAATCAAATTAATTTAAATAAATTACATTAATGCTAACTCTTAAATTAAGCCTAAATCAAACCCCTAATTAAATTTAATAGTTAATTACCTCAAGTAAACTAATTAAGTTAATCAAATTAATCATATTAAACCTAAGCATAATCAAACATAAATACAATTAAATACCAATCAAATCCTAAATTAAACATAAATCATTAAGTCATTAATTACATAATTAATCTAAATAAATATAAAACCAAATTAAGAATTAAATAAATCTTTATTTAATAATTAACTTAAACATACTTCTTAATAAATTAATTACCCTTAAGCTAATCCAATTGAATAAACACCTAATTAATGTAAACTTAATGAATTAATCCATCATCTTAATAAAGCAAATTAACTTTATAAATCACCTTAAAATTAATTCAAATCAAACACTTAATTAATCTACTAATTAATTTGATCACACATCTTAAGTAAGCTAATTAAGTCAATCAAATTAATCATATTAAAGTTAAACTTAATCAAACATAAATGTAATTAAATACTAATCAATTCCTAAATTAAACATAAACCATTAAGTCATTAATTACATCATTAACCTAAATATATATGAAATCAAATTTAAAATTAAACAAATCTTTATTTAATTTAGTAATTGATCATACCTCTTAAACAAGATAATTAAGTTAATCAAATTAATGATATTAAACTTAAGCTTAAGCAAACATAAATTTGAATATAATTAAAATGTAATTAAATTCTAATCAAAACTTAAATTAAAACTAAATTATTAAATCATTAATTACATCATTAATCTAAACAAATATGAAATCAAATTGAAAATTAAACAAATCTTTATAATTAAGCTAAACACACTTCTTAATTTAACTAATAATCACATTGAATCTAAGCAAAATAGCTAATCAAATCAAAGAAAATCAAATTAAATTTAATTAAGAAAGACTCATCAATTTAATATATAATCAAATCAAATCTCATTCAACCTACTTAAAAAGATAAACTAATTAACTATCCAATGTGAAATCAAAATACAAACCAAACTTTAATAAACATGACAAATGGATGAGATCAAAAATAAAATCCTAATTACAAAGAATCAAACTCAATTAAAATTCAAAATAAAATCTCAATTAATCTAATCCAATCAAACTACAAATAAATGAACCATGATAAACATAAAATAAAATAACATAACTATAATCAAAGAAAAGAATTATATATTAATTTAAAAGGATATTGAATTATCAAGATTTAATTAAACCAAAACATCTAATCTAAAATTAATCAATCAAAAAAATACATGAATTTAAACAAACTTAAACTAGATATTAAGGATATTGAATTATAAATATGTAATTAAACTAAAACATCTAATCCAAAATCGTCAATCAAATACTTAAACAAACTCAAGTTCTAAAATCAAATCAAATCAAATCAAATGAATTACACAAATTTAAATGGGTTAATTAAGATACTTAAGGACCTTAGTTAGTGATGTAGAACATCATGAGGATTAGAGCTCAAGGTCCATTTACAAGATCTCAAGCTAAAGCCCAAGAAAATTCAAGAAAGAAGAAAGCCCATTAGCTGCTAAGACCCATTTTATGATTTCATCCTTTTATTTATGTAATTTTTAATTTTTTTCTAGAAACTCCATGTTTGAAATTTTGCATTTAAAAATTCAAAGCATGACATGTGAGGTGGTTGAATCCACATAAAATAATAGCATGTGAAATGTGTGGATGTCATAAAATAATGAGGTAATTTAATACTTCACATTAATGTGGCCACCCACCTTTCTCTCCATATTTTGAATTCTTTTCTTCTGAAAGATGCTTATAATGGTTATAAATAGCCCCTCTTACTAGAATGAAAGGGATCTTTTGGCAATTACAAAATTGAGTTATTCTTGTGCTTTGAAAGCATGGTGGCAATCCTTGGTGGGAGCTAGTTATCCAACATATCCTCTTCCTTCATATCCAATTCCCATGTTCTCTCAATCTCATCAAAGAATGCCCACCTCCATCAAATTTGGTATCGAGGCCTGGAAGGAACAAATTTGGTCAAAAGTTTCTTCAATAATGGGAGCATCTCAAGTCTTGGACTTGTCTTCAAACTTATGAGTTTTTCTTGGACTTGTGAGGTTAATTAATTTTCTTTTATATGATAGTTTAAATACATATTAGTAGCTTGGAAAGATATATATTGCTTGCAAGTTTATGGTGCTAGCATAAAATTTTAATTAGTAAGCTTCATTATATATTAGCCATTTTCCAATTGTGAACTTGTGCACCCCTAAAAAAAAAAAAAAGAAAAAAAGAAAAAAAAAATCGAGCACCTGGTAGTTCTTCACCTAAAAATAACATAGCCATTAGTGCAAATCAAAATCTAATTTCTTGCTTTATTATTTTTGTTATTTATGGTTAATTTTAAAGTTTCTTTAATTAACTTATGATAACTTATTTTCTTAAGAAAAAAAGAGCTTGATAAATTTGAGCATTTTTTTATTGCATTAAAAATATAAAAAATATGCATGCATAATAATATAAGTGTGTTAAACCTAGTGATTTTGGAAGCTAAATAGAACTTTATCAAAAGATCTGTCTAAGGAGAGCTTGGGATTTAAGTTGTACCTCCCTCACTTGGAAGTTCTCTTAGCCTGATATTTCACTTTGATTGCACAATTATATTATACTTGTTTATTTTTTTTATTTTTTTTTCATTGATCCCTTTTCATATATCTTTTTTTCCTTTAAAAAAATCTCATGGCACCAAAATCTATCTCTCAAGATCAAGTTGAAAATTTGACTAGATTAGTTGATGCCTTAGATCTTAAGATCCAAGATAATGAATTAAAACCTCAACAAACATTAGAAGAAAGTAAGAATTAAATGCAAAAACTTAAACAACAAATGCAAACTCTTATAGCGCATCTATAAAATAATATAATACCAACTCCTCCTCCAATACCTGCTCAAACTATGCCAATAGGGATAGATGAAGAATATTCATATCCAAATCATAAAGAAAATCAACCACTTAGAAAAGAATCAATTGCTAGAAATGGTGGAAGGGGAGAAAATTATTTTAAGACTATAGAAGACTCTAATGATCCATCTCGAAGAGTTAAAGTAGAAGCCCCAACTTATGATGGTATACATGACCCAAATAAATTTCTCGATTGGTTAGTTCAAATGGATGACTTCTTTGATTGGTATAAAATGGATGATTACTAAAGGGTTACTTTTGCTAAAATGAAATTGATAGGGCATGCTAAAATTTATTGGACAAATACTTTAGTTAAAGAATAAAGATTAGAAAGAACAAACCTCACTTGGATAGAAATGAAAGAAATGTTAAGAGCAAAGTACTATCCTAGGCATCACGATAAGAAGCTACATAGTCAATTATGAACTTTGAGATAAGGTAATTATCTTGTAACTGAATACTTGAATACTTTTGAAGATCTAGTTTCTAGAACTGATTGTGGTGATAATGATTGGCAATTAGCCAATAAATTTGTTATTGGACTTAGGACTGATATTAGAAATGAAGTTACATTATTTGACCCACAATCTTTAGAGGAAGTATTTCATTATGCATTATTGGTTGAACAACAAAAGAAATCTGCCCCCCTCTCTAAAACTAAAAGTCAAGTACCTTCCATTTCATCTCATAGATCTACTGTTAGACTTGCCCATCCAAATGGCCCATCCCCTTTGCCTAAAACTTCAATTGAAGGAAGCTCTAAGAACATTAGGGAAGTAATATGTTTTAAATGGCATAAAAAGGGTCATATGCAAAATCAATGTAAAACTCAAATCTTAATTTTAGAAGAAGTTGAAAATCTAATAGATGATAATATAGAAGAAGTTTATGATGACACCCCATTATCTGATGAAGAATTGGAATAAACTGATGACCCTCATGTTAATGTGATGAGATGTCTTCGTAATAAAAAATGAGGGAGAAGATTGAGGAGAAAGAACATTTTAGCATGTATGTTTTGTGTAATGAAAAGATATGTAGGTTAGTTATAGATGGAGGGAGTGCTATGAATGTCATTTCAACACACACCTTTCAACCCAATCTGAACCTCACCCCAAACCATTTCATGTTAGTTGGGTAAATTATACATCTCTTCCCAGCACCAATCGGTGTTTAGTTCCTATTAAAATAGGAAACTATGAGGATCAAATTTGGTGTGATGTTCTCCCTATGGACTTTGGTCATATTCTCTTAGGATGACCTTGGCTATATGATATGAATGTTATTCACTATGGTAGGAAAAATACTTATGTTGTTAAATATAATAATAAGACTATTAAACTCCTACCAATAAAGTCAGTAGAAAAAACACCATCCATAACACCACACAAAACAACTTCTGACTTGCAACCTAAGCCTTTATTGAAGAAAAATACCAAACTTCAGTTAATTATCATAGAAAGTCTTACTATTAGGCCTAATACTATAATTTCTAATTATTACTTTAAAACACCTACTCTTTCTCTTTTGACCCCAAAGATAGAAATAATAGGTTTTGGAGCTTTACGAAAAGAATTTTTTGATCCATTTCTTCTTTATATATTACATATAAAAGAAGTCATACCAGACCTTAATGAGACTCACATACCTGCTATGGTCTCTTCTCTTCTTTCTGATTTTAATGATATTGCACCTGATGAGCTACCTCCTCTAAGAGACATTCAACATTCTATTGAGTTCTTACCCGGTTCTCAACTTTCTAATCTTCCACATTATAGGATGAACCCTATCGAGCATGTTGAGATTAAAAGATAAGTTGAGGAATTATTAAGAAAGGGTTTTATTCAAGAGAGTCTTAGCTTGTGCAGTCTCAGCATTATTAACTCCAAAGAAAGATGGAACATGGCGAATGTTTGTTGATAGTCGAGCAATAAATAAAATTACTATCAAATATAGGTTTCCTATTCCCCGATTAGATGATATGTTAGATTTAATCTCAAGAGCAAATTTTTTTTCAAAGATTGATTTAAAAAGTGGATATCATCAAATTCAGATTAGATCAGGAGATGAGTGGAAGACAACTTTTATGACCCCTGATGGACTTTATGAATGGCTTGTCATGCTCTTTGGGCTTTCAAATGCTCCTAGCACATTTATGAGACTAATGAATACTGTTCTTAAACCATATATAAGTAAATTTTTGGTGGAGTATTTTGATGATATTCGATTTTTTTAAGTGAAAATGAACATCTACAACACCTACAAAAGTCTTTGAACTACTTAGACAAGAGAAATTATACATTAATTTTAAAAGTGTTTCTTTTTTTACAAGGCGAGGTAATCTTTTTAGGCTTTATTATATTCACTCTGGACTTAAACCCCTTCTAAAGTGAAAGCAATCTTAGATTGGCCATCACCTAAAATTTTCTTGAAGTTAGAAGCTTCCATGGGTTAGCCACTTTTTTATCGAGATTTATTAAGAATTTTAGTACCATTGTTGCTCTTAATTGATATACTAAAATTAGATAAATTTTGTTGGACTTAATGCACAAAAGGCCTTAGAGCAAATTAAAGTTCTTATCACACGCACCAATCCTTAGGCTTCCGATTTTTCTAAAGCCTTTGAAGTGACATGTGATGCTTGAATTGGGATAGGTGGAATTTTAAGTCAAGAGAATCATCCTATAGAATTCTTTAGTGAAAAGTTAAATGAAGCTAAACAATGATATTCCACTTATGATAGAGAGTTTTATGCTGTAATCCAATCCTTAAGGTATTGGTGACACTATCTCTTACATAGAGAATTTATACTTAATTCTGATCATCATGCCTTAAAATTCATTATTACTCAACAAAAATTGAGTCATAGGCATGCAAAATGAGTTGAATTTGAATACTCTTTTGTTCTAAAGCATAAGCCTGTAATTGAGAATAAGCCTGCTGATGCTTTTTCCAAGGTAAACCTAATGATTTCCTCTTTAGAATTAAGAATCCTAGGATTTGATATAATTAAAGATAATTATATTGTGTGCCCTGACTTTCACCTAATTTATCTTGAACACCTAAATAAACCAATAACTTTACAATGGACATTCTTGATAACAAATAGATATTTATATAAAGGAAAATAATTATGCATTCCTCGATCTTCTCTTAGAGAATTCCTTATCATTGAGCTACATGTGGGGTGTAGGTCATTTTGGAAAGGATAAGACCATATGTTTATTAGAAAATAGATTTTATTGGCCTTCATTAAAATGAGATGTTCAAAATTGGTGGCTCAATGTTTAATTTGTAAAGCTAAAACTATCAAAAAAGGTGGACAATACGCTTACCTTTCTTATAAGCCTTGGGAAGACCTATCAATGGATTTTATTCTAGGATTATCTAGGACATCGAGGACATGATAGTATTTTTGTTGTAGTCGATAGGTTCTCAAAAATGGCTCATTTCTTACCTTGTTCAAAAACAAATGATGCTTCTTATAAAGCCTAATTATTTTTTAAGGAAATAGCGTGACTCCATGGTCTCCCTTTAACCATTATTTCTGATAGAGATGTTAAGTTTTTCTCATATTTTGGAAAACATTATGGAAATTATTTGGTACCAAATTAAAATTTTCTTCTGCCTTTCACCCACAAACTAATGGACAAATAGAAGTAGTTAATCACACTTAGGAAATTTTCTTAGATGTTTAGTAGGTAAAAGTTTAGGAAATTGGGATTTACATTTACCAACATCAGAATTTTCCTACAATATACTATATCTAGAACTACAAAAAAATCATCATTTGAGATAGTCTATGGTCAAAACCCACGATGACCAATAGATGTAGCAAACCTACCATCTTATGTATTTTCTAATGCAACATTCTCATTTGCTAAAGATTTTCAAAGCCTCCATGAAGATATAAGAAAACAAATTACTATAAGTAATGATAACTATGCTTCTAAGGCAAATCATAATCGTTCAACAAAAGAATATAAAGAAGGTGATTATGTATTGATTAGCATTTGGCCTGAGCATTATCAAACTACAAGATATAAGAAGTTACATGCATGAGCTTGTGGTCCATTTAAAATTCTCAAGAAAATTGGAACTAATGCTTATCACCTTGATTTGCTTGTTGATATGCTCATTCATCCAATTATAAATATTGAAGATATTCTATCATATGAAGGATTTAGAAAACCTCCACTTGTTTAGTCTAACTCTTTAGCAAGAGATATAGCACCGTACTTGCAGAAGCCCTCTTCCTTTGAAGTTGATTATATTATCACCAAGAAAGAACCCATTAATCTAGCTTTTGAACATCATTTTCTAGTTCGTTGGAAGAATAAGCCACCAGCTGAAGACACATGGTTGACCCATACTGATTTGGAGACTTTAGCCCCCAATTAGTAGAAGACTTTTTAGATTTCAACTCTACAAAGCAGAGTTCAATTGAGCCTAGGGGAGTTGATGTAGAACATCATGAGGATCCAGAAATTAGAGCTCAAGATCCATTTATAAGATCTCAAGCTAAAGCCTAAGAAAATTCAAGAAAGAAGAAGGATTAGCCCATTAGCTTGTTAAGCCCCATTTTATGATTTCAACCTTTTTATTTATGTAATTTTTAATTTTCTTCTAGAAACTCCATGTTTGAAATTTTGCATTTAAAAATTTAAAGCATGACATGTGAGGTGGTTGAATTCACATAAAATAATAGCATGTGAAATGGGTGGATGATATAAAATAATGAGGCAATTTAATGCTTCACATTAATGTTGCCACCCACCTTTCCCTCCAAGTTTTGAATTCTTTTCTTTTGAAAGATGCTTGTAATGGCTATAAATAGCCCCTCTTACTAGAATGAAAGGGATCTTTTGGTAATTACAAAATTTTGAGTTATTCTTGTGGTTTGAGAGCTTGGTGGCCAAATCTTGGCAATTCTTGGTGGGAGTGCTAGTTATCCAACATATCCTCTTCCTCCACCTCCAATTGCCACGTTCTCTCAATCTCATCAAAAGAAAGAATGCTCACCTCCATCAGTTAGATTCTTTAGGAGTTAGAATGTAGAATAGGGTAAGTTATGTCTACAAATTGAATTCATTCTACTGTTTATTCTTGAAAACCTAAACATCATTTTAACCAAATAAAAGTGAAATAAAAATGAAAAATAAATCATTAAATCATTTAAATTGAAATCACCCAAAGATAAAATTTAAACAAATTCAAACTATAAATTGAAACTTAAATTAAAGAAGCCTAAGCACACACATTATAATACTAAGTCACCACTTCTAGTGCTAAGTTAGGACGTTGTATGTATGATGCTATATTTTGTTTTATGATGTAATATTTTAGATTGGATGTTAGGGTGTATGCCTCGTAGACTAGATGGTAGACCGTGATTAGCCTAATCATATTTTCTATGGGGGGTGTTTAAGGGGCTGCTGTAATAAAAATATAAATGTGTTTGCTGTGCAGGTTGCTTAGCCCCTAAGCATAACTCACGTCAGGATAGATGGGCTTAGTTACCCATGTGTGTGGTGCTATGTCTAAATTATTCATATAACTGCTTGGGTTGTATGGTGTGTTTAGCTAACATTTATTTTGCAGGTGTAGATAGATTTACTTTTCGTATTTTTAATGTAATTTTATATTAAGAATTAGGATTAGTGTTATGGGGGATTAGGATGAGCAATGGCCTTAAGGCTTAGTCCCTGGGGTGCCCTACGATGCCTTTGGAGCAAATTAAATCAAAAGGAAGAAAAGATAGAAATGAAGAAAAGAAGACCCCCATAGTATATATTATTTTGTAATCTGGGTTATATAAGGGTAGAGCTCAGCTACTAATCTTTTTTTCTCTTTTCAGGGTGTACAACAAAACCCGACCGCACCAGCCTTTTATTCTCTTATGGTAGTCTATAAAATTATTTGATGTTGTGTTTAGATTGCACACTAGAATTGCATGCTTGTCCTAGTTTCTTCATGTTTGATGTTTGAATGTGTTGCCTGGATGCGGTAGGCTCTTAGGAAGAAATTAATTTTTCTACCTCAATTAATAACTCATAACTAAAATTTTAAAACAACTCATAACCTCACATAAAATCCTAGGAGTTAAATCAAGATAATAAAATTTTTAGAAACCCCTTAGCTGGATGAATGAATGTATAATATCATGCATGTCATATTCTTTCACTCTTGTTAAGAGGGGCTTCCATTAGTGCCAGAGAATAAAGGCTTAACCTATGAGAGCCTTTGATGGAAGGACACCCCTTTCTATCTTGAGTTGGCCCATAATCAAGTTCTCATGCATTTAGGCATACAAAATCCCATAGCCTATGCCAAAATAAAGAGTCCAAAAGAATCAAATAAATTTGATAAAATTTGAATTAGATTAAGTCATGAATTCATACCACTCATGCTCTAGTCTCTTAGGGAGTGAGTTTAAGGACTAAGTCTCCTTTCTAAGTAAACAACAGCCTAGCCATCTTGCAAAACATAAGACTTGGCCACATGGATTTAAAGCATAGGAGGTGTTAGTTGGAGGCCACTCCAAGTGATTGTAAGTCCAACAGTCGGACGGTCTATCCTCTCTTGTGGAGGTAGACCACTTTGTCCACCATTCGCTTAGATTTAGAATGTGCTTGTGGTTTGTACCAAAGCTCCCTAGCTTAGGATCTGAGGTAGCTGTTTCCTTCAAGCTACAAGTATAAATTCTCACCTCTTAGGCATTTCTACAATCTTATATTATGAATTATAAGTCATAGTATTCTAATAAAATGTCAACTCAAATAAATAAATCTCTTCAATTTTAAATATATAAAGCTCAATTTTAGGATAGATTAGAACGGTCACTAGGATTCCTAGTATCATGAGCATTTCCTACTTTCTCCCTTTGGATTAAAAATAAGTCTTCTCCTTGATCTATCCCATTTAATTTTCTAAAATAGCCAATCTTTTGATAGTCTTGCCTTGAAATCTTTGGAGACCTTAATTGTCTACTTTAATCGAGAGTATTCCGAAGGGATCACATTCCTTAGCATGTAATTAACTATGGGGGCTTGCCTCCATAAGGAACATAACAAAACCAGGTTAAAATAAACCCTACTTTACTTTTCCATGTGAAATAGGGGAAATATCTCTAGTATATTCAAAGACCCATCATGCCTTAGGAGTCCTTATTAGGTGATTAAGTCCATTATAGGGTGGTGATTTCTATCTTTCGAGATAGTTGTTGACCTCATTTTTAGAATGAGTTCTCAAACCCTCCTTCTTAGACATAGGACTTCTCTTAGACTTTAAGAGATCCATAGTCCTAAGACACATCTAGTGATTAGGTGGACACTTAACCTAACCTAGAGACTTAGAAGAGTTAGCCATAGGAATCGGTTATACCTTAGGGGTGTTAGGAAAATCTACCTACCTTATAGCTTGAACCACTTTCCTTGCTTCCTTCTTTCAAATGAAACTCCAAATCAAATCAACTTGAAACCTAAATAAATTTTAACCTAATTAATTTTTTCCAAACTCAAATCAATGCCATAGGATTGAAACCCATTATTTGAATTCCAAATTCCAAATATTTCCTAAGTCCTTAATTTCCCTCCTAAAGACTTAGCCTAAAAATCATCTTTAAATCAATTCAAATTCATGAATTTTTCTATAACCCATTTATATTCTCATTTATATTCACATATATAAATAAAATATAAATTCAAATCAAATTCCAAGTTAAAATTCCAAATTCTAAATCTTGCCTAAGTCCTTAATTTCCCTCCTAAGGACTTAGCCTAAAAATCATCTTCAAATCAATTCAAATTCATGAAATTTTCTCATAACACATTTATATTCTCATTTATATTCACATATATAAATGAAATATAAATTCAAACTAATCAAATCAAATCCAAAATTCAAAACCCTTCTTAAGTCCTTAATCTTCTCTTAAGGACTTAGCCTAAAAAGCATCTTCAAATAAATTCAAATTCATAAAATTTTCTCACAAATCATTTATATTCACATATATAAATGAATTATAAATTCAAATCAATCAAACTAAATCCAAAATTCAAGATGAATTCACAAATCTTTCTTAAGTCACCTTGATTTTCTCTTAAGGACTTAGCCTAGATCATGTTCAAATCACTTCAAACTCATGAAATTTTCTCATGATCCATTTATATTCTCATTTATATTCACATATATAAATGAAATATAAATTCAAACAACCAAAACCAACTCCAAAATTCAACTTCAAATTCAATCAAAATCCAACCTAAGCCTTTCAAGTCAAATTCTTGAACTTAGCTAAATAAACTTCAAATCAAGCCAAACTCTTAATTTTTCTTCATGATTCAATCAATCCTTCAATCATGAATCCAAATATAAATACAAACTTCAATCACTTAACCAAAACTCAATTCAAAATCAAACGAAATTATCAAATGAATCAAAACCCGTTTGACTTCAAACCACTTGCAAGTGGATTTATATTTCAATAATAAGTCCATATGTAAGTTCAATCAAACTTAAATCAAGCTTTGACCAAGCCATTTGACCCACTTAGGTTCACTTGAACCAAAGTGACCTAAAGTACCCTTATGAGCCAAACTCTAATCCTAACCAAATTAGATTGAATCAAACTCACCTAAGCCTATCATCATGATTAACAATCATCATGAGATGACCAATCACTCAAATTAGGTCAAATAAAGTCAAACCTAAGAGTTGACTAAGTCAACACTTAGCCAAAATGAAACCCAACATAAGCAAAATCCATCATAGGCCAAATTGATTGAAACCAATGATCTAAGTTCATTCATGATTAATGTTTGAACTTGACCAAGTCAACATTTTAGCCTAACCTAGCCCAATTGACCACTTGACCCATGTTGAACCAACTTGACCTAAAAAGTCAAAATGTGTCAAAACTTGATGTAAGCCAAATTGATTGAAACCAATGGGCCAAGTTCACTTTAAATCACTTGTCAAACTCGACCAAAGCCTTAATTGGCCAAGTAGACCTAACCTAGCCAAATTCAAAATTAATCAAAATTGATTAGAAACAAAGATACCAATCCACTTCATATGACTAACCAAACCTAAACCACCCATGACCTAGCTCAAATAGGTCAAATGGGTCAAATTGGTCAACTTGACTCATTTGACCTAAATGAAATCATATGAACCAAATTCAAACCTAAACCAAATTTGACCCAACCCTTGGTTTGACCCAATTTGACCACTTGGTAAACTTGACCCAAGTTGACTAATTTTGACCTAAGTGAGTCAACATGAGCCAAAGCCCATCAAAACAACTCCAAATTCAATGAAACTTAGCCAAACCTATTTTCTCATCATATCAAACATACCCAAATTTAAATCAAGGTTAAATGACCATTTTAACCTTAGGCCATAGGGTAAATTTTGGCCAATTCTACTTGGAATTTGGTCAAATCCTCTTCATACCTACTTGTCACTCTCCTAGTGGTTCAAGTGAACATTAGGGAGGGTGGTGCAGCCAACCCAATGGGTTTGGGTCAGCCCAACCTAGCTTAATGGTCAAACTAACCACTCCCCTTGAAATGGCCACATGGGAATCATGCCTCCACTTGTTTTGAGCACATGGGAGTTCACCTTCCACTCCTCGCCCAACTCAATGACTCATCTAACAGCCTAACAATCTCACTAAATTAGGGCAATTGATTAAAAATGACATGGCAAGCTTCGTTTGTCTGATTCCCAAAGGGGGATATATACTCCCCCTAATTTATTTCAAACTTAACATTCCTTAATTCGATTGAACTTAGGGAGGTCAGAGAAGCAATTCCCCATCATCTCCAAGATTCCTAGAGTGATTTCAAAACTTCATTTCTCAGTTTTTAGAGCTTGAAAATAGGGGACCTCCATTGAAGAGCCAACTCACTCCATACTCAAAATCAGTGAAATTCCTTTTGCACTCCCCATGAGCTCACCCAAACTCTTTCCTAAGTTCCTAAAGCAAGGGAGGAGCCATATTGATCAAGACCGAGCTCCAGGCAAAAGGGGGTTGGTCCATAGAAGCATCCACTCAACCTCAAGAACTCAAATATTCACCAAAGCTTCGTCTCAACCAGACGAAGCTTCTCTAAGAGAATTGAGCGCCGATGATCACCTCCAGCGAGGTTAATCATTTTTCAAGCTTAATCTAGCTATAGTTTGGAGCTTTGTAAAATGAATGTTAATCCCATAGAATCTTAGCCGTTAGATGTGATCTAGGTTGCATGTTGATGGTGTGGGTTTAGTTTCATCACAATCTGAGCTCAATTGAGCTCGAATTTTGGCTTCAAACATGGACAATGTCCATGGCTCACAGTGAGTGGCAAAGATGGATCTCTGGCCATCCATCCGCACATTTTGGATGGATGACTGAGACTAAAATGTGTAATATATATATTTTCCTCTCTCAGATCCACAACTTTAATCTCAACAGTCTGATCCTTGATCGAATGGTTGAGGAGAAAGCACGTAGCACCTCTGCCACGCGGTGCTATGATGTGATGGGTTAAATACCCAATCCTATCATGCCACGTGTAAAGCGCATGTTGCATCAGCAGCACACGTGGCCCCGATGGGATTAATAATATAATTAAGCTTTAAATAATTCCTAATTAATCACCAAACCTTCTAAAATCCATATCTAAGTGTAGAAAAATTAAAAAATATGAAATAAATTGCATATGAAAGATAATTGAACATATAATATTCTAAAATTAATTTCAATGGATTTTAAATAGTATTTTTCTCTAAATTTAGGTTTTATTAGAAATGTTAATTTATTAATTACCCTTTAATTACTCCTCTGATTAATCCCAAACTTTTTGTGCTTAATTAGTGGGATACTCATGCCTCCCATAATTTTCTTGGGATTTATTGGTGGCTTAATTAAGGGAATTGCTAGTTCATACCTTAATTACTCCTTTAATATACTTAAGCTTAATTAAGGGTATAATTAGTGATTTAATCCTCTCATTTAGTCAATTAAATTTTTATTAAGTGGATGTGAAGTTTAAGGAATAATTTTGGGATACTTTCCTTGAGATATTCCCTAAACCACCTTTCTTCTTTAATCCATCCTTAATTAAGGGTTAATTCACTAATTTCCCCATTAATTAATTTCATAAAATTATAAAACCTTCTAGAACTTAATTAATCTATCTTGGATAGATGTTTAGGTGTTCAAGAGCCTAAGTACATTAAGAAAATCAAAACCCAACTCACATGTGTGAGAGGGGTTATGAAATTACTTAAGTTAAAATCCCTTAGTTTAATTAATCATTAATCATGAGCCAAATTGAATTACACCTTTTCTTCCTAGGTGCATTACAAATTTCAATTCCTTATGAGGTTTTATGTCATCTCATTGGCTTATAATTATTTGATTAGATATACTAAGATGGTATAGGTAAGGGGTAATTAATGCACTTAATTCATACCTTAACCTAATCAAAATATAAAATGGATCTAATCATCTAAAAATTTTACTTAAATATCAAACACATGTGAGAATGGGTTAAGAACAACAACATCACCTTACAATTTTCAAATTGAATCAAATTCAAAATAAAACCAAAACCTTCTTTAGAAATAATTTGATTTACTTTAAGCTTTCTTATTTCATAAGATTATCTTTAGAAATTAATTAGGGTGAATGTATTTACATGCTTTCATTATTTTAATTCCTTCTCAACATGCTAAATGGGTATGTCATATGAATTTCATGCATTCATTCTTTTCAAAAATCAAAATGAAAGTGAAATGTCTCTTTTATGTCAAATTACATATTTTGGCTAAAAATAAGAATATGAGTGGCTATTATCACAATTAAATCCAAATTATTTTCAAAATATATGAATCAATTATCAAAATTGAAAGTGTTTACTTATATATTATTTATGAGCTTGCAAGTGAGTAAGATATAAGGATGTGTTTGGAGTAGTCGTCCTTCTCTCCTCTCTTAGTATAGTTTTGAATAGGATTTGGTAAAGTGTTTAGTTCATTTGAAAAGAATCTAACACTTGCCTAATTCCATCTCCTATTCATTCCTATGCTATTACTTAATAAGGATACCTACACTTGTACATATAAATTGTATAAACAAAAATAAATCAACCAACACAAACTTTTGCATGCTTTCTTTTCCATTCATTTCTTTTGTACATATGCGTGCATTTAAGAAAAGTGGTATATTAGTCTGGACAACCTCGAGGTTGTGAAGCTTTAAGTAGCCCTAAGTAGGTCTTGTACCTTACACCCTTGATTAACAATGGTGTCATACTCACTTATGTCTTTCATTCATTCATGTGTGCATGTGAAAATTGGATAAGAGACCCTTTTTCTACTTAATGAAAATCATGCATCATAAGCATTCAAATTTTCTAAAGTAAACTACTTAGCATTCATTATAAAGTGTGCTAAACATTCTCATTTGTATGTATAGATATGCTTAGGATTCATCCATATACATGTTATACATATTTTGATGTAAATGAAGTGATTTGTGTTTTGTGAATTTAGTTCACTTTACTTAATGTTAAAATGCCTCTCTTTTTGAATAGGTTTGTTTAGAGTTCATATAAACTTAGGATTAATTAAAAAACATAATAAAATATTCACTAAATAAAATTAAACATAAATTCATTTTAGAAATTACTTAAGGTGGGGAAGAAAAAAGAAGTTCTCTTAGCTTGAGAACTAAACATAAATTCATTTTTGCAATTAAGATTTTTAGAATGATTATTATAGGGATTAGGATGAGCATTGATCATAAGATTACATCTTATGTACCATTTGAAGCCATTGTAGCAACCACCTTCCAACCATCCAGAAGAAAGAAGAAAAGAAGAAAGAAGAAAAGAAGAAGAAAGAAGAAAAGAAGAATGAAGAAATGAAGCTTGAAGACCCCCAAAATAATGAATTCCTTGCTTAATTATACTTAATTCGTTTGTAATTCAGATTGTTTAGGGGTAGAGCTCAACCATTTAATTTGTTCTTGGGTTTGTGCGGTGGTGCCTGACCATAAATGACCTCTTATTCATTTGCATTAGCTTTATAAATTGATTGATGATTTGTTTAGCTTGTGCATTAAGATGACATCCTTTTCCTAGTTTCTTCTTTGCTTGATGTATGGCCTAGATGTAGATTAGGCTCTCAGAAAAAAATAAATCTTCTACCAAATTAATTAATTCAAAACTAAAAATAAAGAATTCGTAACCTCATCAAAAGCTTGGGTTAAAAATTAAGATAAAAGAATTAGCAACCCCTTAGCTGGATGAGTATTCCTTTTATAATATCATGCACAAATGCTTATTATTTTCACTCTTGATTGGAGGGCATCCACCTTTGCTAGAGAAACTTGGCTTGACCTTTGAGAGTTATGGTGGAAATACACCTCCTCCCTTCTTGCTGATTTTGGCCAATAATCTTACTTCTCATACATTTGGCATATGAATCCTGTAATCCTGAGTCAAATGATTATCTAAAAATGAAAATAACATGTAATATGACTTGCATTATATTTAGGTCATTTGAAGCATGCCCTTACATGATCTAATCTCTTTAAGGAGTGAGTTTAAGGACTTAGTCTCTTTCTAAATAAACAACAGCCTACCTATCTTGCATAAAGCATATGACTTTCCTACATGAATTTAAAATCGTAGGAGGAGTTAGTTGACAGCTACCCCTAGGTGGTTGTAAGTCCAAATAATTGTGGTTTGTCCTCTCTTGTGGAGGCAAACCAAATACCCATTATCATCTTAGATTTAGGTTCTGAGGTTGCTTCTCCCTTCCATGGGCCATAAGCATAAATCCTCACCTCTTAGATATTTTCATAAGTCCTAAACTTCTAATAAAAAGTCAACTCAAATGAATAATTCAATTTCAAAAATATAAAGCCCAATCATAAGATAGTTTGAGATGCTTGCTAAGTTTCCTAGCATCGTGAATATCTCCTACTTATCTTCTTTTAGTTTTGATAATAACTCCCTCTCTTTGATCTTTTGAATAAACTAATTGATTGATAATCCTACCTATTGAAATATTTGGAGATAATGATCATTTACCTTAATCAAGAGTATTCTTGAGGGATCTCATTCCTTAGGATGTAATTAACTATGGGGGCTTGCTCCCGTAGGGAACTTAATGAACCCAATTTAAAATAAACCCTACTTTACTTTTTCATGTAAAGTAAGGGAAGAATCTTTTATACACATGCATACCCATTATTCTTAGGAGTCTTTGTTGAGATGATTAGGTCCATTATAAGGCAGTGATTTCTATCTTTAAAGATAGTACACCTCTCCTCCATGTCATACCCGATCACCCTCAATAAGAATATCTGTGGATCTACGCGGTGTCAAAAATTGCATAAAAAGAAAAGAAGTATATTTTGATCTTCATTTTATCCTGCATAGAGTGAACATGGAAGTATATTTCTACTTCTTTAGAAATTCTTAGAAAAATTTCTCAACAACTTTTTTTGGTGACTTTGCTGGGGAAGGTTCCTCTCTCCATCTTTGGTAAATGATCATTGTCTCCAATTATCGATAGTGGATTTGTACTTTGGTATGAATCCAAGACTATCTTTTATTCCGTTGGCACTTAGCTTATTTCATCCTTAAGTTAAGCTAGCCAACATCTTTAGGTTTTAAAAAGATCTAAATAAAAAGAAAATATTTAAAGACTTCCTCCTTATCATTTTCTATGATAAGAAAAAGGTTCATTTTAAAATAATAAAGACAAAATAAATCCTTATAAAAAATCATGCTTTTCAAAAAGCACTCTTTCAAAAATGCACTAAATAAAATATTTTTGCACAAAATTTTCCTAAATCATCTTCATCTAACAATCTTTATGATTGTTATATGTAAGATCATCTTCACAAAAATAAAATTCCAACAATTACATTTTAAAAAAAAAAGATTCAAATGAGTTTTCACTCAATTCTTTTTTTTTTGTGAAGACCTTATTTTTAAAACAAAATAAAAATTTCAACAATCATATTTTCAAAAGCATAAAATTTGAAGATGGGCCTTTCCATTCAATACATCCAAATATATTGAATGGATATTACCTCTTCAAGCAAAATCATAACTTTGGACTTCCACCTAACACATTCCACATGTGTTAGGTTGGGATTTTTATATTTTCAAAAAGCACATATGAAACCTCCCAATTCAATATACCCACATTTTTTGGGCGGAGGTCTCATTTTCAAATAAAATCAAAAATAAAATTTTCAAAAAACACACATGAACCTTTCCATTCAATATACCCATACTTATTGAATGTAAGTTTCATTTTCAAACAAAACTAAATTTTTCAAAAGCACATATGAATGTCTCCATTCAATATACTCAAATTTATTGAATGAAAATTTCATTTCCAAATAAAATGGCATCACTTTGAAATCCTCACTTAACATATTCCACATATGATTAGGTTGGGATTTCCTTTTTTAAAAAGTAATAATCACATCCAAAATATACATCTTTAAAAAATGAAACATAATTGATTTTCATCTTACATACCTAAATTTGTTAAATGGAAATCTCCCTTTTTAAAAAATCAACAAGAAATAAAAATTTTTTAAATACATTTGAAACTTCATTTTGTCATATCCCATTTGCTAAAATGAAGTCTCTTTTTTTTTCCAAAAATAAAATTTGAAACACACTTTTGGAAATTTCATTTAACATACTAAAATTTGCTAAGTGAAATATCCATTCCACAACAAATTTCAAAACATATTTAGAACTTCAATTTAGCATACCCCATTTACTAAAATGAAGCCTCCCCTTTTCAAAATCCAAAACAAAAAGTTGAAACACTTTTGGAATTTCATTTAGCATACTCAAATTTATTAATGAAATTTTCACTTCACAAAATTTCCAAAAGCACTTTTGGAACTTCACTCTTTAGATACCAAATTTGCTAAAGTGGAGCTTCCATTTTCAAAATAAAACCAAAACACAAAATTTTTAAACACTTCTTTAATTATGGAACTTCATTTTTAGCATACCATATTGGCTAAGGTGTAGTCTCCACTTTCAATCAAAAGTAATTCAAAACCAAAAAGGAAACACATTAGGATTTCCTTAGCATACCCAAATTTGCTAAGGATCCTACTTTTACAAAAATCAAAATATTCAAAACAAATGAAACACTTTAGGATTTCCTTAGCATACTCAAATTTGCTAAGAGTTCTATTTTCAAAAATCTTTCAAAAATAAAACACACTTGGGTTCTTCACTTAGCATACCTAAATTTGCTAAGTGGGAATTCTAATTTTTAAAATAAACAATAATTCACAAGATAAAACAACCAAAGAAAGAGAAACAATTATTTTCAAATACCTCACTTAGCATTTTCTAAGTGAGTGAATTCCAAAATACCAAATCAAAAACAAAACCAATTGACCCTTACTTTAACATACCCAAATTTGTTAAAGGAAAGGGTCCTCAAATCAAAATCTAATTTCAAACATGAACCTATGGAAGCATCTTTTTAAAAATAATTGAATCCATTTTTCAACATATACAAATTTGATGAAGTTGGATTCATATTTAAAAATTCCTCTTTCCAATAAAATATCTAAATCTTCTCTAATTCTATTTGAACCCCACTTAACACTTCCAAGATGTTAGATGTGGGTTTAAATTTTAATTTCAAATTCAAAAATCAATAAAATAGAGATCTTATCCAAGCTTATTTCCAACATTGTAAATTCACAATTACAACTACAGTTCAGTTCTTCAATTTTCAGATGACTATAAATGGTAGTTTCATAGAAGTTTGTGTTTACTTTACCCTACTACATGGACTTGGCCTTGGATTAGGCCAATCTCCCTCGACCTAATCACACCCATCTCATCCATTTTGGTAGAGGTTTTGAGAGGGTGAGGCTCCCCTGTGAGGGCACTCCCCTCACAACTGTTAGCAGGACTGTTGTGGATGGGCAGAAGCCGGTCATTCAGATCGATTTACCATCAGATTCTGACATCCCCTCACTAAAGAGGAAAGCAACGATATTTCCATCAGTTCCAGTAGCCCTAGTGCTAGTGATAATGATAGTGCCTATGCGCCCCGTGGTTTCCTGTGCTACCCTAGTAAGGGCTAGCACCCACTTATTAGCATCCTCTAAGGGTAAGGCTTCTCTGATCCCAGAGATTGGCTCCCCAGCTTAGTACATGATAGTGATCACACCGATCAGCCAAAATTATTTGTGCTCATTTAGATTGATCATTCTCTTGAGGATATAGTCGCACATTATCTTATAGAGAAGAAAGAAATTCTAGGGTATGGATGGTCTGATGAGGAGAAGATCAGCTTTGATCCCAACGAAGATGATTTGTTGGGAGAATCAGCTGAGGTTTGCATGGTAGGTACCAGAGCATCTCTCCTTAGAGAGCAGTAGACCATGGAAGGTGATGAGGTTGAGCAAGAAGACACAACCCAATCATTCCAACACCTCCGATATCAATTAAAGCAGAAAGAAGAACAAATAAATAGGATGGCAAGACCGCTTGAGGACTTGGTAGCAGCAGTCTTAGTACTTCAGAAATAAGTCCCAACAGTTCATCCTACTACAACTGATATTAGTCAGCCAGAGTTAGTGCATGTCTTGGACCCAACCAACATCTTACCTCCCGTTGAGCAAGGTAGCACTAGCATGTATAGGAAGGTAGTGGAAAGTACCTCCATATAGAAGAAAGACATCAGATTTATGGTTGAGTAGCAGGTGAAGGAAGCGTTGGCTCAAGCCCACTGAGGATCATTAGTTCCAACCCTACCTAAAGGAATTTGATGCAAACCAATATCCCAAGGGTTTTATTCCACCTTCCTTCAAGAGTTTTGATGGCAGTGAAAACCTGAGGCAGTATATTGCAGACTTCAGGGACGGTTGTTGCAATACTGGTGGTAGCGATGCTTTTCTATTCTGCCTCTTCATCAGTAGCCTAACAGGGATAGCTTTCGATTGGTATGCTAAACTTCCTAATAGTTCAGTAAAGATATATGCTGAGTTGGAGCAACTCTTTATCAAGAGGTTTGTTGGAGCTCAAAGAAAGGGTTACAGGTGATCTCTTGTAGCACAACACCGAGTGAGTCTCTTGTCGACTATATTATCAGATGACATAACCTGAGTATGAAATGCGAGCCATAGTTGTCTGAGTAGCATGCCATTGAGATTCTTCTAAAGAATATCCATGGCTCGGGCTTCACTATCAAAACATTTAAGAAACTAATCAACAAGGCAGCTAGTCTACAAGGAGAGGCCAAACAGTTGCCTTTTCAAGACCAGTTGCCCAAAGCAAAGCCACAAAAGGTCTATGAGAATAAGTTAAGAATAGTGAAAGAGGTAGATAAGGGGAAGCAACTAGTTAGAGATTAGTTCGAGAGACCACGACCTCAGCAGCCTTCGCTTCCACCTCCTTTACCACCACTGAGGTAGCCCTACCAGCCTCCACAGTAGCCTCCATGACCAGCACCCTACCATACCATCGAATAGCACACACACATTCTGCCAAGGGTAGTTATAGTCCACCTACTCTTTTAGATAAGCTTAACAAACCTTATTCATTTAAGAGTGAGGTAATCAGGAAGATCTTTAAGAATCTCTTAAAGAAGCTTGATTTTTAGCTACCCAAACTTAGGAGATCGGTGGAAGTGGGAAAAATCTATGATCTTAACTTTTCCCTCCCACGAGGTGTTGGGGTCATATTTTGGAGATTGATTCCGGCTTGAACATAGCTTCAAGACCAGATGTAGTTATCCTAAGGAATACCTTGTGGAACCATCCGCTAGTAATCCTTGGGGGATACTTGTGATCCTTCCAAAACCAAAAAAGTTAGGATATCTCTTTATCCAAAACCTCTAAAAAGATCATTCAGATGATCAAGAAACTTTCCTTTCAGGTGCTTGAGTCAGCTCAAACCTCCAACATCAAGGAAGGTTTGCAAGTTGTCAGTGCCAACTCGAGGAAAGAGGGAGCCTTGGATATCACTTGATTGCTATGGGTTCACCTCTTGAGATAGACTTGGAATCATCCAATTTTGAGGGTCCCATAGGAGAAGCTGTAGGTGAGCCTGATGTGCAGGTAGAACATTCCATTACCCTATCACTAGAGATCACCGAAGTCAACCTCCGTAGTGGCAAAGTTCTACCTCCTAGGACAACACCTAAAGATAGAGGGAAATAAGTCATTGGTACAGAGGATCGAGAAGCCCCTTCACAGGATGCTCCACCCAAGGATATGCTTATGGAGGATCAGCCCAAGGTGGACTACAATGTCTTATCTCATCTAAGAAAGTTGCCATCTAAGCTAAGCATATATGATGCCCTTATCTTATCCAAAGAGATAAGGGAATCATTAATCAAGGCTCTCCTTGATCCCGAGATATGCTTAGCTCTGCTGATCATTATAGGTGAGGAGGCACATTACACAAAAGAAGCTCAGGGGATCACTTTCATAGATGAAGACCTTCTAGGGGACTTAGAGCATAATCATCCCCTCTACATCACAGTTGACATAGGAAGATTTAGGCTTTCCAGAGTTCTCATTAATCCAGGTGCATCAGTGAATATTATGAGTCTAAAGACCCTTGCTTATTTGAGGATCAACATCTCCATGCTCTGAGGAGATCATATGATGTTGAGAGGATTCAATGAACAAGGCGAGCGGGCTTTAGGTTCCATAATGTTACCTTTGGAGATAGGTGACTGGAAGACTGAAGCCAAGATTTACATCATTGATTTGAATACTTTGTTCACTGCTTTACTCGGTATGCCTTGGATACGTCAGAACAAGATAATTCTATCCTCCCTCCATCAGTGCATCAAGTTCAAAAAGGATGGGATTGAATATCATGTCAATGGAGATGAAAAGCCATTTTCAGTTAGAGAGGTAGAGATTTATGAGGATGCGACCTGCTATCTTTCTCAAAACACCCTCTCTCATGAACTTGGACAAAATTCAAAATCAAAAGAAAAAAAAATGAAGAAAAAGAAAAGGCAAAAGAAAAGAAAAGAAAAATGAAAATCCAAGTGAACAAGAAAAGGGAATTGAGGAAGCAATAATTCCACATCTCACATTCCACCCATAGTTCATTCTATCATATGGACATGTGGGTAGGATGACTCAACCTCCACCAAGCAGAGGTAGAGACAGAAACAAAAGTAGTTCCAGAGGTGGAAAACCCCCTGGTTGACCATCAATCAATAGGGGTTATGTTCCAGTTCATAAGAGTACCCCCACTCTTCACATAGACTTGGAATTTAGCTCAGAGGATGAGTCTAATGTGATTAGTATACCAACCAACCCTCTCAGCGGGTTCCATTAGAGGTGACTTTTGATCCAAACAGAGATGAAGACTGGGCCTCCAAACAAAGCAAAGTATTCAAATAAGGTTTATGTGAGACTATTAGGCAGCAGTTGAGAACCTGAGCTCTAACCTCACTTTCATCTAAGAAAGTTGAAGGTTTAGTAGTTAAGGAAGCCCCTAAGTCTTCCAGTGATATGAAGTCGAAGAGATTCTTTTTGGGATCATCATCCTCAAGTCCTGAAGTTGATGTAAAACTTGAGGAGGATACATTTAAGGAATTAATGGAATTACCATTTGACTTTTACCTACCTTGTGTTCATAATCTTATACAGAAAGGTTTAATTCCTCATACATGGTCCAGACATAGGTCATAGTACTTTGAAAAGCTATGGAACAATAGGGAAGCACAAAGGGTGACTAAGATTCGTATAAGGGTCCACGATGATGATGACTAGTGCTTAGTTGTTACCAATCATTTGGAGTATAATAGGTTCTTTTCACACAACACCAACTCTTATGAGAATGTGTGTTTAGAAACCTTAGATGATCCAGATGATCTCCAAATCAAAAATGCACTACTAAAATTTGAAGAGAATATCCATTCAATAATTGAAAAGCTTAAAGAAATCAACCTCGGGATAGAAGAAAATCCATGCTCGATGTACATCAATTTATTACTGAATGAAGAAGAAACCAATGACTTAATTAGGCTATTAACTGAGTTTAAAGATTGCTTCATATGGATTTGTAAAGAGATGCCTGGATTATCTCCTGACATAGTAGTCCACAAGCTAGCAATAGACCCTAACGTTGCCCCAATCAAACAAGCTCCTAGATGCTTGCGATTAGAAATCGAACAACAGGTCATTTCTAAAGTCAAAAAATTAATCGATGCTGGCTTCATCAAGGAAGAAAAATATCCTATATGGTTAGCCAGTGTCGTACTAGTTAAAAAGAAGAATGGCCAAATTCACATATGCGTCAATTTTAGAGACTTAAATAAGGTATGTCCTAAGGATGAGTTTCTTCTTCCTATACCAGAACTAATGGTGGACATCACCTCATCTCATGCAGTCTTCTCTTTCATGGATGGGCCATCTGGCTACAACCAAATCATGATGTCTCATGAAGATGAAAAAATACTACTTCAACCACAGGAATCTTATTATAGGGTCATGCCTTTCTTAAAATGCGCTATATACCATGGGCCATGACTCAGATCTTCAATGAACTCATCCATCATCAGGTTGAGTGCTACGTTGATGATCTAGTAGTCAAGAACAGAGAAAAGGAAGACCATCTCTTTGACTTGAGAGTAGTTTTCAAACGGTTAAGATAATATAACCCCAAAATGAATCCCCTGAAGTGTGCATTCAGAGTAGCTTCAAGAAAATTGCTTGGGTCTGTGTTTGACACTAGGAAATAGAAATAGATCTAGAAAAGATCAAAGTTATTTTAGAAATGCCACCTCCTAAGAGTTTAACCCAACTCAGATCCTTCCAAGGATGGTTAGCATATCTAAAATGCTTTATCTCCAACCTATCGGGGAGATGCAAGCCATTCTCAGCACTTATCAAAAAGGATGCCAAGTTCAAGTGGGATGACAAGTGTCAGCATTTCTTTGAAGATATCAAGCAATATTTGGTGAAGCTGCCAGTTCTAGCAGCCCCTATCCCAGGCAGGCCACTCATCCTTTACACTACTACATTGGATGACTCTCTCGGCGCTCTGTTGGCCCACCCCAATGAAGAAGGTAAGGAGAATGCTCTTTAATACCTCAGATGTCATCTTATTTTTGCTAAAGCAAATTATTCACCTATTAAGAAACATTGCCTAACTCTGATCTTTGCATCTCAGAAGCTACGATACTATATGCTTTCTCATAAGGTGAACTTGATCTCTAAAACCAATCCACTGTAGTATCTCATAACAAGGCCAATGCTATCCGAACATTTGGCATGATGGTCCACGATTCTCTTATAGTTTGATATCACATTCATACTCCTCCATGCAGTAAAAGGACAAGCACTAGCAGATTTCTTAGCATCACACTCACTTCTTGCTGATTCTCCACTTAGTGATGATCTCCCTGATGAACAAATCATGAACTTAAGGGAGGTTGACAACCACTGATGGGAGATGTATTTTGATGGTGCAGCTTCTTTTCATAAATAGGAAGCACCACGATCTACTCTTCCAGGAAAGGCAGGGTTGGGAATAGTTCTCCTAACTTCAGACCGCGATGTGATGAGATTCTCATACTATCTTTCCAACCCCTACACCGATAACGAAGTTGAGTATGAGACTATGATTGTTGGTCTAGAGTTATCCATCACTATCAGTGTCAAGAGCATCAACATCTTTGGGAATTCTTAGTTGGTCATCAATTAGATTGTCGGGTCCTACAAGGTTCTTAAGCCCAAGCTTTGTCATTACCATGAGTTTATCATGAAGCTGTTGGCCCAAATTCTCGAAGTCACCATCTACAAGGTTCCCCAAGCAGAGAACACTGTAGCAGATTCTTTGGCCAAACTTGCCAAAGAATTGGCATGTCCAGAAAATGAGTCCATTTCAATAAGAATCCAAAATAGACAAGTCCCATCTCTTATTGATGCTGAACTCATCGAGAGACTTTCTCTTGAAGGGGATGTTGCCATTGACAAAATGGAGAAGGAGTTGGATTAGAGGTAACAGTTCATAGAATATTTTAACACCGACAAACTACCTCAAGAAAATTTGCAAGCCCATCAGGTGTAACAGAGAGCTCTCTCCTATGCTCTTGTTGATGACACCCTGTACTGACGGTCCTTTAACCAAATATGGTTACACCATTTAGTAAAATATGAAGCCCGTGGTATTGTAACTGAGGTATATTCAGGCCTATGCAGAGCACATCAATCTGGTCTAAAGATGAAGACAAAGATCAAGAGACTAGGAAACTACTAGTCTTCGATGATTACAGACTACATGGATGTAGCTAGGAGATGCCGTCAATATTAGGTACACAGTGTGGCCCTCCACCAACCACCCAACATTCTACAACCTACATTGGCCTCATGGACATTCGAGTGTTGGGGCATCGACATTATGGGTTTGATCGATCCTTCTTCTTTCAAGGGGCATCGGTTCATCTTAACTACCATCGACTACTTTTCCAAGTGGGAGGAGGAAATCCCACTCAGAGAGGTTATAGCTCAGCAAGTGCTTCAATTTTTTAGGAAGCATATCGTATATAGGTTTGAGGTGCCTCGATGAATTATATTCGATAATGGTACTGCATTTAAAAGCACCAAGATCAACAGCTTCGCCAGAAGACACAGTATAGATTTGAGATACTCCACCATTTACTACCCTAGAGCAAATGGCTTAGCAGAAGCATTCAACAAAACTATCATCCACATACTAAAGAAGACTCTTGACAATAATAAATGATAGTGGAAAGAGCTATTGGTTGAAGCCTTATGGGCCTACCACACCACATACCAAAATCCAACTCAGTCTACCCCATTTTTCTTAGTGTATGGGTATGAGTTGTTCTACCTTTAGAAGTTCAACTCCTGTCACAGAGGATAGCATTGGGTAGCAAGATCACTACAGAGCATAATGTAAAGTTGCAGTTAGAAGAGCTCAAAGGTTTGGAGGAGAGTCACCCACAGGCATGCCAAAATCTCGAGTTATAGAAGGATAAAATGATTCAAGCTCACAACAAGCTAGTCTGCCCTAGGTCTTTCCAAGTAAGAGAACTTGTGTTAGTCCTAAGGAGACCAATTATTGTCCATCAAAAGATTGGAGGAAAGTTTGAACCCACTTGGGAAGGCCCTATGTGATAGAGAAGGTTTACTAAGGAGGATCTTATCAGCTCATTGATTGTAAAGGGGAAAACCTGATACTTCTAATTAATGGGCTTTATCTAAAAAAAATATTACCCATGAGATAAATCATGTTTGAAAATAAGTCTATCAATCAACAAAAATCCGATTTCATTCCACCAAAATCTTCTCTTTTTTTGAAGCATTATTTGCTTATCTTATGAATCCATTGTGATGTGTTTGGGGTAGGTGTAAGAGTCCCCCAGTGGCATCCTATCCTTCTTTCACAACACAAACACAATCTCCTAATGCTATTAGAATAGGTGTAAGAGAACCCGAGAGGCATCCTATTTTGATTAGCATAACTAAGTTAGGTGTGAGAGAACCTAAGAGTCATCCTTTCTTAGTTGGATTTTTCGGTTTCCATCCTTGGCAACATTTCATTAAAATCGCCAAGTGTGTTTAAGGTAAGTGTAAGAGTCCCCCAGAGGTATCCTATTCCTTTAACACAAGCACAAAAATAAACACAAATCTTTTATCTTAGGCTACTTTGATGTGGGAGCAAGCCCCCTGTGGCACTCACTCATTAGCTGCTCTAGGTTGGGTCTACATGCTACCTCGCTAGTATGTCACCCCAGTGGTCACTTGTTGGAGGATGTGAGTCTCTGTTCTTTCTTCCTAGCTTGATCATTGCAAACCAATGAGCGCCTTGTTAGTATGATAGATTTCACTACCCATCTAGTAAGTTACCTCATGTTAATTTTATTTTAGAAGATGTGAGTCCCCGTGCTTTCTTCTTGAACTAGCCATCATGCACTAACTAGGTTGAGTATATTTAAGGTTTAGGATAAGTCCCCCAGAGGCTTCTTTCCTCTTGACTACATTTAAGTTGATATAAGTCCTCTAGCGATTTATTCAGAAGCCCTAGTCGATGGCACTGTCATCAACATGACCATCCTAATAATCGTATAGTGGATGTGAGTCCCCAGCTTTCTTCTAGGATGATTGTTGCAACGATGGGCACCTTGGTTGATGCGCTATGTCGATAGTGACTCACTGATGGATACACCACTCTAGCGGATGTGAGTCCCCATGCTTTCTCCTCGAGTTGGCCATTGTATACCTATTTGGTATATGACTAGCCATGTCATCTTCTCCTAGGTTGTATAAGGGTAGAGCTCGGCCACCCATTTTTTTTGCTTTTCAGGGTATACGGCAGAACCCAACCGCATCGACCTTTTATTCTTTTACGACAATCTATAAAATTGTTTGATGTTGTGTTCAGATTGCACACTAGAATTGCATGTTTTTCCTAGTTTCTTCATGTTCGATGTTTGAATGTGTGGCCTGGATGCGGTAGGCTCTTAGGATGAAAATAAGTTTTCTACCCCAATTAATAACTCATAACTAAAATTTTAAAATAACTCATAACCTCACATAAAAGCCTAGGAGTTAAATCAAGATAATAAAACTTTTAGCAACCCCTTAGCTAGATGAATGAACGTATAATATCATGCATGTCATATTCTTCCACTCTTGTTAAGAGGGGGCTTCCATCTATGCCTGAGAATAAAGGCATAACCTATGAGAGCCTTTGATGGAAGGACACTCTTTTCTCTCTTGATTTGGCCCATAATCAAGTTCTCATGCATTTAGGCATACAAAATTTCATAGCCTGTGTCAAAATAAAGAGTCCAAAAGAATCAAATAAATTTGATAAAATTTGCATTAAATTAGGTCAAGAATTCATACCACTCTTGCTCTAGTCTCTTAGCGAGTTAGTTTAAGGACTTAGTCTCCTTTCTAAGTGTAGACCTCATTTTTAGAATGATCTCTCAACACCTCCATCTTAGACATAAGACTTCTTTTAGATTTTAAGAGTTTCTTAGTCTTAAGATACATCTAGTGATTAGGTGGACACTCTCCTATCCCTAGAAGACTTAGAACAGTTAGCCATAGGAATAGGTCATGCCTTAGAGGTGCTAGGAAAATTTCCTACCCTTTAGCCTAAACCATTTCTCACTTTCCTTCTTTCAAGTCAAACTCAAATTTATTTGATTTTCTCTCAGTTACGTATTTGCTATGATTAAATTCCATGATTGAGATCCATGATTGAAATCCATGATTGAAACCCATGATCAAAATCCATCAAAAATTCCTAAGTTCAAATTTTCTAAGTCCTTAACCCTTTCTTAAGGACTTAGCCAAAATCATGATTCAAACTTATTCAAATCTTTGAGATTTTCTCATGATCCATTTATATTCTCATTTATATTCTCATATATGAATGAAATATAAATTCAAACTCATCAAATCAAATTCAAAATTCCAAATCAATTCATGAAATTTTCCTAAAATCCCTTTAATTTTCCATTAAAGGACTTAGCCAAATTCAACTTTAAAACTTGATCAAATCTATTGAAATCCTTGGGATTTTCTCAAAACTTATTTATATCCTCATTTATATTCACATATATAAATAAAATATAAATATAAATCAATCAATCAAAATTAAATTCCAAATTTAAAATCCTTGAAATTCCCTTAAATCCCTTAATTTTCATTAATGGATTTAACTTTAAACTTTGATCAAAACCTTTTCAAACTCATGGGATTTTCTCAAAATGTATTTGTATTCTCATTTATATTCTCATATATAAATGAAAAATAAATATAAATCAATCAAATCCAATCCAAATTAAAAATTCTCTTAAATCCTTTAAATTTTCTTTAATGGATTTAACCTAAATCATGATTGAACTCTTTCAAATTCCTGAAATTTTCTCATGATCAATTTATATTCTCATTTATATTCACATATATAAATGAAATATATATTCAAACAATCAAAACCAACTCCAAATATCAAACTCAAATCAACTAAAAAAATCAAATCTAAGCCTTCCAAGCCAAAATCTTGAACTTAGCCAAATTAATTCAAATCAAGCTAAACTCTTGATTTTCTCTCATGGTTCAATCAATCCTACAATCATGAGCTTACATATAAATCCAAACCTCAATCAAACAATCAAAACCAAAAAAAAAATCAAACCCAAAACCCTTCATATTCTTCCTTTGAATATGAAATTTTCAAATGGATCAAAATCCATTTGACTTCAAACTCTTGTAAATGGATTTATATTTCAATCATGTCCATATACAAGATCAATCAACTTCAAATCAAGCTTTGACGTCATTTGACCCTTAGGCTCACTTGACCCAAAGTGACCTAAAGTACCCTTATGAGCCAACTTTTGATCCTAACCAAATTGGATTGAACCAAACTCATATTTCCTCTCATTGATCAACAATCATCATGGGATGATCAATCAATCAAATTGGGTCAAACCAAGTCAAACCTAAGGGTTGAGTCAAACCTAAAATGAAACCTAACATAGCCAAAATCATTATAGGCCAAATTGATTGAAACCATTGATCTAAGTTCACTCATGACCTATGTTTGAACTTGACAAAGCCAACATTTGAGCCAACGCAATTATTGAAAGTTGACCCATTTTGACCTAAAAGGCCAAAATGCATCAAACTTTGATCTAAGCCAAATTGATTGGAACCAATGGGTCAAGTCCATTCCAAATCACTTGTGAAACTTGACCAAAGCCTCAATTGGCCAAATAGACCCAACCTAGCCCAATTGACCTTAGACCCAACATGACCTAAAGGGGTCATGTTGAGCCAAAAATAAACTTAACCCAAATTGATTTGAAACAAAGATACCAATCTACTCCACATGACTAACCAAACCTGAACTTACCCTTGAACTAAGTCAAATAGGTCAAATGGGTCAAATGGGTCGACTTGACTCATTTGACCTAAATGAGTCATATGAGCCAAAACCAAATCTATACCAAATTGAACCAAACCAAAGGCCCCAAAATATTTTAATTGGTCATATGAACTTGACCCAAACCTTGGTTTGACCCAATTTGACCAATTGGTCAACTTGACCCAAGTTGACCCATTTTGACCTAAATTGGTCAACATGAGCCAAACCCTATCAAATGGATTCCAAATCCAATGAAACTTGGCCAAACCTATTTTCTCAACATACCAAACACACCCAAAATGAAAAATAGTAAAATGACAATTTTACCCCTTGGCCATAGAATAAATTTTGGCCTAGACCATGGGTATTTTGGTCATACCCTCATAATGATCACTGAGGCTTTCTAAAAGCTCAAGGGGACTAGTGATGAGTGCACACCCAACCCAATGGGTTTGGGTCAACCATTTGGCCCATGGACCAACTTGACCCTAGGAAAATTCAATTTTCAAACTCCCAGCTCAATTTGCACATGGGAGTTGGCATTCCACTCCTCGGCCAACCATGTGAACACTTCAAACAACCTCACCTCTCCATGGATCAATTGGATCAAAATGGTAAGCTCATTGACCATTCGATTTCCAAGGGAGATATACTCCCTAATCCTAAAATTTTCATTCTCTTGATCAATTGGAACTAAGAATCTTACTTCCGAGCTTTCCCAAGGTCCAGAGAGGATTTAGATTTCCCATTCTTGATTTTTGCAAAAATAGGGAGGTCCATTGAAGAGCCAACTTCTACACTTGATCTCATCCAAATTCCTCTTGCACACATCACTAGTTGCACCTGCATCCATTGAGTTCCCACAAGGAAGACTCATTCAATCAAAGTTGAGGGTGAAGAGGAGTTGGTCCATTGATCCACTCAACCTCAAGACTAGGAACTTCAGCGGGCTTCATCTCGATAAAAGCTACCTTCGATCTCGAGCATTGGTGATCACCCATTAAGGTATGATTTTTTACCATAGATTGATAGGTGTTGGTCTTTGTGAAAGGAATTTCATTGCATGTAAAATCCAGTTGGATTAGGCTTTATTACTTTATGGTGTGGGTTGAGTCTTGAATGAATCATGCTAGATGATGGGCTGGATCTCCCCTTGGATCATGGTTCTCTGATCCTTAGGGAAGAACTTGGCTCATCTCGCCATCCATCCTGCATTTTAGATGGATGGGATTAAGCACATTTTATAAATTTTGATTTAAATTGGGTGTATCCTCTAGTCAATCTTTGATCGACAAGGATAAGCGTGTGCGCCGCCCCTTGATTTGATATTTAAGTGGGTGGTTCATAGCGAGCATGTAAATCTGACCATCATGACGCATTGTGTCATGGTAGTATTAGGGGAGTAAGTGATTATTATTAATTCTTAATTAATTCAAAAAATTTCAAAAGTACTTAAGCTAAACCCCTTAGCTTAATTAACTTTTAATTGTGAGCCAAATTGCATTAGGCCTTTTCATTACTAGGTGCATTGCAAATTTAAATAACTTATGGATTTTTTTTGTCATCTCATTGGCTCATAATTAGTTAATTTTTAAGGTGGTGTAGGTAAGGGTGAATTAAGCTACTTAATTCATACCTTAACCTAATCAATGCTTAAAAATGGATTTAATTATCTGAAATTTTAAAAAAAATACAAAACACAAATAGGAATGGGTTAGGAATAACAAACTCATCTCACCTTTTCAAAATTAAATCAAACTTCAAACTAAACAAAAATTATCTTGAAATTCACTTTGATTTATTCTAAATTTTCTTATTCTTTAAGAATGTCATTAGTATTTCAGTAAAGTGAATTTGTTTGCATGATTACATTACTTTAGATCTTTCCCAACATGCTATGTTGTATGTCATATGGCTCATGCATTCATAATTTCAAGTTTCAAAATTTTAAAATGAAAATTGTTTACTTTTTATCAAATGTGCATGTGTTGGCTAAAGTAAAATATGAGTGACTATTATCACTACTAAATCCAAAGTATTTTCAAAACCTATAAATGAAACACCAAATTTGAAAGTGTGTTATTATATCTTAATTATAAGTTTACATGTGATAGATTATAAAGTATGTTTAGTGTAGCCTTTCTTTCCTTTATGTTATTAGTTTGAATAGATTGGTAAGATGTAGGGTTCATTTGAAAAAACCCAACACTTACTTAATTCTATTTATTCATCCCTATTCCATCATCTAGAAGGATTTTACACTTGCATGAATAAATTGCATAAACAAAATAAAACTATTAACAACTTTTGCATATTCCTTTTTTCATTTCATTTTCTTTTAGATACATGTTTGTACTTTGGAAAGTTTATATTAGTCTTACAACTTTATGTGAGGCTTTAAGTATAAGTAGGTCTTGTACCTTACACCTGTTAATGCATTGTAATCACTTATGCCTTTCTCACTTTCATGTATGTGTGTGAAATTTTGGATAAGAAAATCCTTTTCTACTTAAGAAAAATCATGTATATTTAACTTCTAAATTTTCTTAAATGGGTTACTTAGTATGCATCATAAAATTATATGTTTTTCATTTGCATGAATAGATATGCTTAGTCCATCCATTTGCATGTTATATATGTTAAATAAGTGTATGTTATGTGAATTTTGATTCATTTTTCTTAATCTTAAAATGCCTTTCTTTTTGGATAGGTTTCTTTAGAGTTGATCTAAACTTAGGATTAATTAAAAAATTTAATCAAAACATTCACCTAAATGAAACTAAAATGTGAACTTATCTTAGAAATTACTTAAGGATTAGGGAAGAAAAGAGAAGTTCTCTTCTCTTCCCTCTCTTCATAACTTATTGTAGGTTTCACTCAAACCAAATTAAAACATGAAATAAAAATAACCCAAAACACTTAAACAACTTAAATGAAACCCTTCTCTAAGTGGAACATGTCCTTCACACTTAGAAAACTTGAACTTAAAGTTTTAAACTAAGCATTCCACACAAAGTCTCAAAGCACACACATTAGGCTAAGTCACCACTTTTAGCTTTAGGTTAGGACGGTGTATGGTTTGATGTTATGTTTCATTTTATGATGAATGTTTTTAGACTAGATGTTAGGGTGTATGTTCATAGAATGAATGGTATGATGTATTCTAACTATCTTTTTTCGATTGTGCTTATGCTATCATAAATAAAAATATAAATACTTCTTTCTTGCGGTGCTTATACCCTTTGCATAATCCATAGGCATGGACTTAGTCACCCATGTGTGGGGTGATAAGTCATATGAATGCTTAGGATTTATGTTGTGTGATTTATAACCTTTATTTTTTGGTGTTAGTTAGATTTCTACTTTCCTTTTCATGTAAAATTATATATTTAGGATTTTGGAATGATTTGTTATGGGGATTAGGATGAAAATTGGTCATAAGATCCTATCTTATGCACCATGTGAACTTGGAACATTCATCCAACTATCAATGGAAGATCAAGAAGAAAGAAGAAAAGAAAAGAAAGAAAGAAGAAATAAGAACAAAGCTTGAAGACCCCCATAACAATCAATTCCTTTGCTTAAATTATAATTCAATTCATTTGTAATCCGGGTTATATAAGGGTAGAGCTCGACTACCCATATTTGATATTTTTGGGTGTGTACGGTGGTACTCGACCACAAATGACCATTTATTCTTTTAGCGATTAACTTTATAAATTGTTTGATGATTTGTTTAGCTTTTGTATTAAGTGACATGATTTTCCTAACTTCTTCCTTATTTTATGTATGGCCTGGATGTGGATTAGGCTCTTTAGGAAAAAACAAATCTTTTACCCAATTTATCAAACTCAAATTAAAATTAAATAACTCATAACCTCACCTAAAGTTTAGGATTAAAATTTAGATAAAAGAATTAGCAATCCCTTAGCTGGATGAGCATTTCTTTATAATATCATGCATAAATGCATCTTATTTCACTCTTGATTGGAGTTCTACCTTTGAGAATACTTGACCTTTGAGGTGTGGTGAAACTCACACCTTCCGATTTTGGCTAATAATCCTTTCTATTAGTCATAAAATCTATAACGAGTCAAAATGGTTGTCCAAAAATAAAATAAAATGAAATTAGAATGCATTAAATTTAGGTCATTTGAAGCATACCCTTTACATGATCTAGTCTCTTTAGGGAGTGAGTTTAAGGACTTAGCTTCTTTCTAAATAAAAATAGCCTAGCTATCTTGCATAAGCATAAATACTTGCTACATGTATTTAAAATTGTAGGAGGAGTTAGTTGGCGGCCACCCCCAGGTGGTTGTAAGTCCAAGTTATCGGGGTTGGTTTGTCCTCTCTTGTGGAGGCAAATTACCATTTTGTTTAGGTTGTGCTTAGGCCCTCATAAGCTCTAATTTAGGTTATGAGGATGCTTCTTCCCTTTATGGGCCATAAGCATAATTCCTCACCTCTTAGGCATTACTTTAATCTCATGTTAACGAATCTTAAGCCCTAAAATACTAACAAAAATATAACTCAAACAAACTAAATCAATTTCTAAAATATAAAGCCCAATTTTAGGGTAGTTTGAGATGCTCGCTAGGTTTTGTAGCATCGTGAAAATCTCTTACTTGTTCCCATTTTGGCTTCGATAGTAACTCCCTCTCTTGATCAATCCCATTTGATCTTCAAAAACATAAACCAATTGATTGATAGTCCTTCCTATTGAAATCTTCAGAGATAATGATCATTTACTTTAATCGAGAGTTTTCCTAAAGGATCTTATCCCTTAGGATGCTTAACTAAGGCTTGCTACTTATGAACGATTTAAAATAAACCACTTTACTTTTTATATGTAAAGTAGGGGAAGAATCTCTAGTATATATGGACCATATCTTAGCAGTCCTTATTGAGGTAATTGGTTCCATTAAAGGGTAGTGACTTCTACCTTTCGAGATAGTACACTATACATTGATAACGTATCCGATCACTTGAATAAGTACATCTGCAGATCTATGTGGCATCTTACCAAGATGAATTTCCACATATATAATTTTTCCTCTCCTTTCACCACAGATTTGAAGGTGACTCTATATGTGTGTGGGAATTTTTATCCAACAGATTTTTCTAGTGACTCCACTGGGGATGGTTCCTCTCTCCTTCTTTGGTAAATGATCATTATCTTTAAGTATCGATAGTGCATTTGTACTTTGGTATGAATCCAAGACTATCCTTCTTTCCATTGACACTTAGCTCATTTCATTCTTGAGTTAAGTTAGCCAACATCTTTAGGTTTTAGGACCACATTCCTTGTTGGTCTTTAAACCCTCATTGGGTCCTCCAATGGGTAAAATGAAAAGATCTAAAATAAAAAAGTAACATTTTAAAAGCTTCCTTCTTACCATTTTCATGATAAGGAAATGTTCATCCTAAAAATAAAAAATCTTCCATAAAGAACTTTGCTTTTTCAAAAGCACATTTTCAAAAATACACTTAATAAAATATTTTCCACAAAATTTTTCACACTCATTTAACAATTCAAATAATTATTACATGTAGGGATTTTCAAAAATAAAACTAATAACATTTTTCAAAAGCACAAATGAATATCTTCCTTTAAATCACTTTGATGAAGATTTTATTTTCAAAATAAAATAAACAATCATCTTTTTCAAAAATCACAATCATAATCATAAAAGTTTTCAAAAAATCACATATAAATTCTTCTATTGAATATACTCACGCTTATTGAATGGAGAGTTCATCGGTAAACAAAAATAAACATTTTCAAAAAACACATATGAACATTTTTATTTAATATACTTAGGTTTATTAAATGAAGATTTCATTCCCAACTAAAAATAAAATATCATTTAGGAAATCCTACTTAAGCATATCCCACATATGTTTTTTTTTTTTAAAGTTGGTATTCCTCTCTTTCAAAAAGCAACAATCACACAGAAAAATTTCACATTTTCAAAAATAAAATTGATCTCCATTCTACATATTTAAATTTATTGAATGGAGGTTCTTTTCAAAACATCAAAATCAATAATTATATTTCAAAAAATTTCAAAAAATCATTTGGAATTTCATTTAGCATAATCACATTTTTGCTAAGTGAAGTTTCCAAATCCAAATCCAAGATCAAAATCAACAATCATATTCCAAAAATTTTCAAACGTACATTTGGAATTTCATTTAGCATAATCAAATTTTCTAAGTAAAGTTTCCAAATTCAAAAATTCAAAATCAACAAGCACATTTCAAATTTTTCTAAACACATTTAGAACCTCACTTATCATACATAAATTTGTTAAGTGAAGTCTCCAAATTCAAAATCCAAACATTTTTTAAACACATTTGGAACTTCATTTAACATACCCAAATTTGTTAAGTGAAGTCTCCAAATTTAAAATCCAATAAAAGTTTTCAAACATGCATCTGGAACTTCATTTAGCATAATCAAATTTGCTAAGTGAAGTTTCTAAAATCCAAAATCAAATTCAACAATCATATTTCAAAAATGTTCAAAACACACTTTGCAACTTCATTTAACATACTTAAATTTGTTAAGTAAAGTTTCCAAATCCAAAATTAAAATTTTAAAAATTTTCAAAACACATTTGGAACTTCATTTAACATACCCAAATTTGTTAAGTAAAGTTTCCAAATCCAAAAATTCAAAAAATCAAAAATTTTTCAAACACATTTTGAACTTCATTTAACATACTTAAATTTGTTAAGTAAAGTTTCCAAATCCAAATCAAAAATTCAAAAAATTTTCAAAACACATTTGGAAGCTCATTTAACATACTTAAATTTGTTAAATAAAGTTTCCAAATCCAAAATCAAAATTTCAAAAATTATCAAAACACATTTGGAACTTCATTTAACATACCCAAATTTGTTAAGTGAAGTTTCCAAATCCAAAAATTCAAAAAAAATTTCAACACATTTGGAACTTCATTTAACATACTTAAAGTTAAGTAAAGTTTCCAAATCCAAAATCAAAAATTCAAAAAAATTTCAAAACATATTTGGAACTTAATTTAACATACTCAAATTTGTTAAATAAAATTTCCAAATCCAATATTCAAAAAAATAAAATAAAATTTCATCACTTAACATACCTAAATTTGTTAAGTGAACTCTCCAAATCCAAAATCAAAATTTCAAACATTTTCAAAAAATATTTGGAACCTCACTTAACATACCCAAATTTGTTAAGTAAATTTTCCAAATCCAAATTCAAAATCAATAATCAAATTTCAAAAAAAAAACACATTTGAACCTCATAACATACCCAAATTTGTTAAAGTCTCAAATCAAAATTCAAAATTTTCAAACATATTTGAACTTCATTTAACATACCCAAATTTGTTAAGTAAAGTTTCCAAATCAAAATTCAAAGTTTTCAAAACATATTTTGAACTTCATAGAATATTCAAATTTGCAAGTAAAGTTTTTTAACTCAAGCAAAAATTTCTCACCTTTGGAACTTCTTCCCTTAGCATTCAAATTTGCTAAGGAGGTTTCCATTTTCAAAATCAAAATGAAATCAAAATTTCAAATACACCATTTGGAATTTCATTTAGCATACTCAAATTTGCTAAGTAAAATTTCCATTTCATAAAACCAAGTGGGATTTCATCTTTAGCATACAAAATTTTGTAAGGTTAAATCCCCACTTTCAATTATTTTAAAAACAAAATAAAACACTTTGGATTTCCTTAGCATGCCAAATTTGCTAAAGGATCCTACCCTTTTCAAAAATCAAAATTTTCAAACAAATGAAACACTTAGGATTTTCTTAGCATACCTAAATTTGCTAAGAATCCTATTTTCAAAAATTAAACAAAATACACTTGGATTTTTCACTAAGCATACCTAAATTTGTTAAGTAAAATTTCAAATTTTTCAAAATCAAACAACATAATTTTTAAAAGAAACAATCACTTTCCTTTTCTTAGCATACCTAAATTTACTAAGTAAGTGAAAACTCCATTCAAACATGAAACATTTGCTAACATACCCAAATTTGTTAAAGGAAATGATCCTCCAAATCAAAAACTTCAAAATCAAAACAAAATAATGAACCTCGGGAAGCATCTTACCAAAATTTTGTATCCATATTTCATCATACCTAAATTTGTTGAAGTTTGGATTCATACACAAATTTCTCTCTCAATCAATCTTTCCAAATCTATTTGAACCCCATTTAACACTTCCAAGTTGTTCGATGTGGGTTCAAATTTTTAAAATTCAAAAATTCAAAATCTATGGACGCAGAAAAGTGATGCAAGTTCATTTCTCATTGTAGATTCCTTCAATGCAAGTACAGTTTCAGTTTCAATTTTAGTCAGTACAATGGGAGGCTCTCAGAAATTCATCTTTACCTTCCCTCACCACATGGATCTAGCCTTGGATCAGGATGATTTCCCTCGTTTGGATCATACCCATTTGATCCACTTTGGCCATGGATTTGAGGGGCAGATCACATGTAGATTCCCCTCACAATCAGAAGAAGGTGGATGGGAAGAAGCGGTCATTGGATAGACTTACCCCATTGATCTCCTCAGAAGAGGAAAGCTATCATGGACAAACTTTAGTGGTTTTCGTACCACTTGCAGCTTAGTGGTGGTAGTTCATCCTCGAATTGCCACAGTATGCTAGCACCCTATCATCTGTACCATCCAAGGGTAAGGCTCCCCTAATTTTAGGGCCTACCTCTCCCACATTTGAGTACAGGTCTAGCTCACACTCCTCTTATCCTACACACACCCAGTGCAAAAATAAGAACCGTATGGTCAAATGGTTCCATACTAGGATAGTCAGAGAGCTTTAGGAAGTGCCGTGATGGATGAGTCTACTGATCACTTCACCATGAAACTAGTTTCATCCTCTCTCTGAGGATTAGATAGAGGATTCGGATCTGTTCATGCCTCCTCGGTGGTGCAAGTAGTTTCTGGTAGGTCTACCGTCCCGCTTTGTTATGCAGTGGAGCTTATGGATGCTCGAGTCATTTTAGTTATGATGTTATCCCAGTAGCATAGCAAGGCATATCCATCAGGAGAGGGCCCATGTGGCCCATACATCATATCCTTGAGTGAGGGTTCTCATCCACTTCACTTTGGTTGACTCCAACTTCGGCTACCCGATCACTAATAGTTCTCCTCAGGACCAACCATCATAGGAGGGAAGCTCCTGTACATATAGAGTCAATGGTGTCTTCACCCCACCACTCTACCCCATGTCCGCCATCGCTAGTGCAGGTTCTGGCATACATATTCCATCCAAGGCCATGAAGGTCGCATCCGGCGAGAAACATACTCTGGTGATCGGCAGAGGATCTACTCCCCACACCACCATTATGGTAGGGTAGAGCTCTCTACTGATTACGCCCCAGTGGTAGTGCGGAAGTGCGCGAGCATCGTAGTCATTCCTTCACCAACTCCACCCATTTAGCCGGATGCGGAGATGGTGATGATTGTCATGAATATTCTTGATGACAGTTCAGTGGTAGCAGTGGTAGAGGATCATCCTAGGATTGTTTCTCATATTACAAGCATGTGGATTATCATTCTTCTGAGTAGATTGACTCCCCGACTTAGAGTATTGGTTCTCTCGATTGCATGATAATGATCACCGTCGACTATTTGTACCTCTAGAGTTAGATTGATCCTTAGATGAGATAGTTGCACACTATTTTATGAAGAAAAGGAGATCTTAGGGTATGCATGGTCTGATGAGGAAAGAGTCAGCTTTGATCCCAATGAAGATGATTTGATGGAGGATTCAATTGGCGTATGCATGGTCAATACTAGAGGTTCTTTTCTTAGGGAGCAGCAGATCATGGAAGGTGATGAGGTTGATCAAGGAGACATCGCAGAATCAACCCATCACCTCCTACAATAGTTAAGGAAGAAAGATGAGCAGATTGATAGGATGGCACAACAGTTGTAGGACTTGTTAGCAGTAATATCAGTGCTTTATAAGCAAGCCCCTCTTGTTCATCTAGTACAGTCAATGTTAGTCAGCATGAACTAGTGCATGTCTTAGATCCAATTAAGACTCTACCTCCCTTTGAGCAAGCTATCACTAGTATGTATAGGAAGGTAGTGGAAAGTACCTCCATACATGAAAAAGATCTAAAATCCATGGTTGAGTAGCATGTGAAGGAAGCCTTGGCTCAAGCACAGGGAGGATCGCCGGTTCCAAAGGTAGATCTACAGAGGAATTCATTTATATTTATCCCGGGTTTTCGTGCCTCCTTCCTTCAAGAGCTTTGATGGCGTGGAATCGAGCATATAGCTCACTCGGTCGTTATTATTACAAGGTGGTAGCGATGCTTTACTCTTTAGACTCTTTGTTAGCTAGCAGGTATTGCCTTTGATTGGTATCTTGAACTTTCCGTTGAGATATTCTTTGAGTTAGAGCAACTCTTCATCAAGAGATTTGTTAGAGCTTAGCAAAGGGTTACTATAGGGGGTCTCATTGTAGCCCAACAGCACTCCGTTGAATCACTTGTTGATTATATTCTTTGATGGCACAACCTGAGTATGAAGTGTGAACCACAACTGTCTGAACAACATGCCATTGAGATTCTCTTGAAGAATATCCATGGCCCGATCCCCTTCATGCTTAAGGGCTTTACCATAAAGATATTTGAGAAGCTAATCAACAAGGTGGCTAGCCTACAAGGAGAGGCCAAATAGTTGCCTTTTGGTCGGTTGCAAGCAAATCCCAAAAGGTTTATGAGAAGAAACGGAGTAGGTTGAAAGGAAGCGACCAACTAGAGATCAGTCAGGACCTGTCGATAGCCTCCACCTCCTTTGCCACCACCAAGATAGCCATATTGGCCTCCACCTCAGCCTCCATGGCCAGCACAACCACCGCCTCATCCATACCACCAACAGCAGTGGCACGCATATTCGCTGCCAGAAGCTACGGTCCACCTACTCTATTAGATAAGTTAAACAAACCTTATTCTTTTAAGAGGGAGGTAATCAAAAAAATCTTTAAGAATCTCTTAAAGAAACCTAATTTTTAGTGCCCATGCCTAGGATATCAGAGGAAGTAGGAAAAAGTCATGATCCAAAATTTTGTCCTTACCACCGTATACTAGGCCATGTTTTGGAGGATTGCTTCAAATTCAAGGATTGGCTTGAACACAGTTTCAAGACCAGTGCTATCATTATCCCAAGGAATACCTTGTGGAACAACCTTTTAGTTCCATCAGGGTAATCCTTGGGGATACAAGGGATCTTACCAAAACCAAAGAAGGTTAGGACATTTTTTTTTATCTAAAACATCTAAGAAAATAATTCAGAAGATCAAGAAGCTTTCCTTGTAGGTGCCTGAGTCATCCCAAACCTCTAACACCAAGGAATGTTTGGAAGTTCATAGTGCTAACTCTAGGAAAGTGGGAGCTCAGCAACAGTAGCATGTGTCAACCCAGGATAGCCCTTTAGCATGTATCCCCTATACATTTTAGTCGACATGGACAAGTTCAGACTCACCAAGGTTCTCATGGATTTAGGTGTATTAGTAAATATTATGAGTTTAAAGACCCTTGCCTATTTGAAGTTTGACATCTCTACTCTCCGAGGAGATAGGATGATGTTGAGAGGATTCAATGATCAAGGCGGGCAGGCTTTAGGTTCCATAGTGTTGCCATTGGAGGTTTCCCGAAGCCAAGTTCTACATCATTGATTCAAATACTTCATTTTTCTTTCTTGGTAGCCTTGGATACATCAGAACAAGATCATTATCCTCCTTCATCGGTGCATCAAGTTTAGAAAAGATGGAATTGATCTGTGTCACGAGGGATGAAAAACCATTTTTAGTTAGAGGATGAGATTTATGAGATGCAACCTACTATCTTCCTCAAAATACCCTTTCTCATGAACTTAGACAAAATTCAAATGCAAATGCAAAAACTAAAGAAAATGAAACAAAAGACAAGATAAAAAAAATGAAAAAAAAAAATGAAAGTCCAAGTGAACAAGAAAGGGAAATTGAAGAAGAAGTGGATCTGCATATCACATTCCACCCACAATTCATTCCATCATATGGACATGTGGGTAGGATGGCTTAACCTCCACCATATAGAGGTGAGAAATAAAGCGTTTCAAAGGTGGAAGACCCTATTGACTTGATAGAGAGATGTTCTAATTCATAGGAGCACCCTTACTATTCAGACTTGGAATCATCAGGATGAGTCTAATGTGATTAGTATACCAGCCAACCCCTCTCAGTGAGTTCCATTGGAGGTGACTTTTGATCTAGCTAGAGATAAAGACCATTCCTCTATGTAAAGCAAAGTATTCAAATTTAGTTTATGTGAAACTATTCAGCAGTAGTTGGGAACTTTAGCTCTTACCTCACTTACATCTTAGAAAGTTGAAGGTTTAGTAGTTACGAAATCCCTAAGTCTTCTAGTGACACAATGTAGAAGAGGTTCTTTTTGGGTTCATCATCCTCAAGTCTAGAGCTCGATGTAGGACTTGAGGAAGATACAGAAAATTAATGGAATTACCTTTTGACTTTTACTACTTGTGTTCAAAATTTATATAGAAAGGTTTAGTTCCTCACACATGGTCAAATATAGGTCGAAATACTTTGAAAAAATTATGGAACAATACAGAAGAATTAAAGAGAAAGATTCAATATAGTGGGTCATGGATGATGAAGATTATTGCCTAGTTGTTACCAACCATTTTGGAATCGATATGTTCTTCTCCACATCCCGGTCATGAGAATGTGTGTTTAGAAACATGATCCGGATGATCTCCAAGTTAAAGAGGCACCACCATAATTTGAAGAGGAGATTCATTCAGCAATCGACAAGCTAAAAGAAATCAACCTTGGGATAGAAGAAAATCCTTGCCTGATGTAAATTAGTTCATTGCTGAGTAAAGAAGAAGCCAATGACTTAGTTAAGCTATTGACTGAGTTTAAAGACTACTTCACATCGAGTTATGAAGAAATGCCCAGATTATCTCCTGACATTGTAGTCCACAAGCTAGATAGACCCAATGTTAACCCATTAAGCAAGCTCTAGGCATGATTAAATGAACAACAAGTCATTTAGTCAAAACATGATGCTAATTTTTTTATCAGGGAAGAAAAATATCCTACCTGGTTAGCTAGTGTCATCCCAGTTAAAAAGAAGAATGGCCAAATTCACATTTATGTTGATATTAGGGACTTAAATAAAGCATGTCTAAAGGATGATTTCCTCTTCCTATATCAGAATTAATGGTCGACATTGCCTCATCTCATGCTATATTTTCTTTCATGGATGGATCATCTGGCTATAACCAAATCAAGATGTCTCGAAGATGAAAAAGCTTTTGAACGATCAAAATCTATTATAGGGTCATGCCTTTTGGCCTTAAAAATCGGTGCTACATACCAATGGGCCATGACTTCATCTTTAGTGAACTCATCCATCATCAGGTTGAGTGCTACGTTGATGATCTAGTAGTCAAGAGCAAAGAAAAGGAAGACCACCTCTTTGACTTGAGAGTAGTTTTCAAATGGTTAAGATAATATAACCTCAAAATGAATCCCCTGAAGTGTGCATTTGAGTCACTTCAGGAAAATTTCTTGGGTTTGTTGTTCGACACCAGGGAATAGAAATATATCCTGAAAATATTAAAGTTATCTTAAAAATGCCACATCTTAAGAGTTTAACTCTAACTCATATCCTTTCAAGGATGGCTGGCGTATCTAAAATGCTTTATCTCAAACTGATTAGGGAGATGCAAGATATTCTCAACACTTGTCAAAAAGGATGCCAAGTTTAAGTGGGATGACAAGTGCCAGTATACTTTTAAAGACATCAAAGAATACTTGGTGAAGCCGCTAGTTCTCACAACCCCTATCCTAGGCAGGTTGTTGATCATTTATATTGCTGCATTGGATGACTCTCTCTCTTGTTGGCCCAAAATGATGAGGAAGGAAAGTGTTCTCTACTACCTCGAATCATCCCTCTTGAAGCAAATTATCCACATATTGAGAAACATTACCTAGTTTTGATATTTGCTTCTTAGAAGCTATGACACTACATGCTTTCTCATAAGGTGAACATGATCTCAAGAACCAATCCACTGTTGTGCCTCATGATACGACCAACACTTTTCAGATGTTTGGCTCGTTGGTCCATGATACTCTCATAGTTTTATATCACATTTATACCCCTTATGCGGTAAAAGGTTAAAGTGATTTCTTAGCGACACACTTCCTGCGATTCTCCGCTGGTGATGATATCCCCAGATGAACAAATCATGAACTTAGGGGAGGCCGACAACCATAGATGGGAGATATATTTTGATGGTGCTTTTTTTTTTCTTAAGGTGAAGCACCATGATCTATTCTCCAAGGCATGAAGCGGGGAATAGTTTTTCTAACTCAACCATGATGTGATGAGATTCTCATATCTTTCCAACCCTTTCCAACAAAGAGTATGAGGCTTTGATTTCAGTTTAGTTAGCCATCACTATTCGTCAAGCATCAACATCTTTGGGATTCGGTTGGTGATTGTCGGTGTTCCTCTCCTCCTCAAACAAACTTCATTACTACGAGTATACCATGAAGTTGTTGGCCCAGATTCTTGAAGTTACCATCTACAAGGTTCCCCGAGTAGAGAATGTAGTAGCAGATTCCTTGGCAAAACTTACCATAGAGTTGGCATGTCTAGAAGATGAGTCAATTTCAATAAGGGTCCAAAATAGACAAATCTTACCCCTTATTGATTCAAAACTCATCGAGAATCTTTCTCTTGAAGGGGAGGTTTTTGTTGCCAAAATGGACAAGGAACTGGATTGGAGGCAACCGTTCATAGATTACTTGAACACCAAAAAACTACCTTAAGCGAAATCTCAAGCCCATTAGGTGAAACAAAGAGCTCTTTCCAATGCTCTTGTTGATCGCACTCTGTACTGCCAATCCTTTGACCAAATGAGGTTACATTGTTTAGATAAACACGCATGGCATTATGTAGGTACATTTAGTTATGTGCACATCGGTAGTCGAAGATGAAGTCGAAGATCAAAAGACTTGGATACTTCTTGGCCTATGATCACATTGCATGGAGTAGCTAGGAGATGCCATCAAATGAGGTGCAGTGTGGTCCTCCATCCCCAACATTCTATACCCTACTTTGGCTTCATGGCCATTTTAAGTGTTGGGTAGACATTGTAGGTCGATTCATCTCCTTCTTTCAAGGGCATTGGTTCATCTTAGGCCCCTACTTTTCCAAGTGGCGAAGCCATCCACTTGAGAGGTCACAACTCACCATGTGCTTCAATTTTTGAACCATATCGTATATAGGTTTGGGGTGCCTCGAGGTATATCCAATAATTACATTCAAAAGCATGAAGATCAGCGACTTTTCGAAGACATGGTATAGATTGGGATACTCCACCATATACTACCCCAGCTAATGGTTTAGTAGAAGCATTTAACAAAACTCTCATTCGGATACTAAGAAGACTCTTGATGATAAATGATAGTGGAATGGCGGTTAGTTTGAAGCCTTGTGGTCCTGCACCACATCGAATTCTCAATCTATCCCATTTTCCTTAGTATATGGGTCCAAAGAAATCCCTCCTTTAGAAGTTCAACTCCCATCACTAAGGATAGCATTGGGTAGCAAGATCACTGCCGAGTAGAATGCAAAGTTGTAGTTAGAAGAGCTTAAAGGTTTGGAGGAAAGTTGCTTACAGGTGTGCTAAAATCTCGAGTTGTACAAGGCTAAAATGATTCAAGCTCACAACAAGTTGGTTTGCCCTAGGTCTTTCCAAGTAGGAGAACTTGTGTTAGTCCTAAGAAGACTAATTGTTGCCCATCAAAAGATGAGAGATAAGTTTGAACCCACTTGGGAAGGCCCCTATGTCACAGAGAAGGCCTACCAAAGAGGATCTTATCAGCTTATTTATTATAAAGGGAAACACCCGATACTTCCAATTAATGGACTCTATCTAAAGAAATATTACCCATGAAATAAAATTTATTTGGAAAAAATTCATTAATAAAAAGAACAAAATCTGATTCCATTCATCAAATCTTCTCTTCTTTTGGAAGTGTTGTTTGCTTGTCTTGCGAATCTGTCATGACGTGTTTAGGGTAGGTGTAAGAGTCCCCCAGTGGAATCCTATCCCTCTTTCACAACACAAACATAATTTCTTATTTCTTTTAAAATAGGTGTAAGAGAACCCGAGAGGCATTCTATTTTGATTAGCATAACTAAGATATGTGTGAGAGAACCCAAGCGACATTCTTTCTTAGTAGGAATTCTTGTTGCCATCCGTAGCATTATTTCATATTTCCCCACTATGTTTGAAGGTAGGTGTTAGAGTCCCCCAGAGGCATCCTATTCCTTTTAGCTCATGCATAAAATGAACAAAACTCTTTTGTCTCAAGCTTCCTGATGTGGGAGCAAGCCCCCTGTGGCACTCACTCACCAACTGCTATAGGTCGGGTCTACATGCTACGTCGCCAGTATGTCACCCTAGTGGTCACTTGTTGGAGGATGTGAGTCCCCGCACTTTCCTCTTAACTTGACTATTACAAACCAATGAGCACCATGTAAGTATGCTATGCTTCACTGCCCAGCCAGTAAGCTACCTCATGTTAACTTTGCTTAAGAAGATGTGAGTCCCCATGCTTTCTTCTTGAACTAGCCATCATATTCTAACTAGTTTGAGTATTTTTGAGGTTTAGGATAAGTCCCCCAGAGGCTCCTTTCCTCTTGACTACTTTTGAGTTGATATGAGTCCCCTAGTGGCATTCACTCAGTAGTCACCCTAGGTCGGATAGCACCCGTCGAGCCAAAGATAGACTATCCCAACAGTCAGTTCAATTATAGAAGGATTTAAGTCCCCAAGCTTTCTTCCTAGGCTAATTGTTGCAAAATGACAGGCACCTTAGGTTGGTTGATGTTTGCTATGCTAATAACGATTCACCTAGTGAGTACACCACTCTTGGCAGATATGAGTCCCCATGCTTTCTTCTTGAGTTGGACACTGAATACTTATTGAATTTATGACTAACCATGTCATTTTCTCCAGGGTGTTGGATTAAGCCTTTACCAGCCCCATCCCTTGTGGGCACTCTATTTGGATGAAGTCTTTTGCGACCCCATTTAGACACTACCTGGGTTACTTTTGGATTAGATAGTTTCCCTTTCTTAGTAACCACTTCTGTGGTTGGAAAATTTGTTCAGCGGATGCGCAGATTCTCCCTTGGTTCAGTAAATCTATGATAGGTCTAAGCTAATATAAGCTCCTTCTCAGTTTGATCCCTTGCAAACTAATAGGGTCCACGATAAAATAAGCAAACTAAATAAATAAAATTAATTTGCTTATAGATTAGGATTCAAGCCCCCAAAGGGCCCCTTCTCCCAAGCAGGCATCCTATCTTTAGGGCTGTGTCAGTAGAACTCCCTATAAGAATTGCCTTACTACCTGAGTTGAGATAAATCCTTGGGTTGGTACTCACTCTGTAGTCACCTTTAGGTCAGGTTCAATCTATTTTGCCACAAATAGGTTACCCCGATAGCCATTCTGCTTTAAAAGATATAAGACTAAGATGCATTCTTACTAGCATGTAGCATGTATGAACTCGCAACCCAGGTTGGGTTGATTTGTTGCCCAAACCAATCAATCACCCCAGTGATCTTTTCTATTAGAAGATGTGAGTCCCCGAGCTTTCTTCCCTTCAATTGATCATTGCAAACTGAAAGAGACTCCTTTGGTTGGGATAATTCTTCTATTGGCTGGGAAGCTACTCCCTTTATTTTAGTAAACTGAGATAAGTCTAGGCTTCCATAAGCTTCTTCTTAGTGTGATCTATTGCAGATTGATGGAATCCATTTCAACACACAAATTAAAAATGAAACTTGAGCTGATTTTAAGTCCCCCAGTGGCATTCACTCAATAATGACTAGGTTGGTTGATTTTTTGAAAAGCATCACCAGTGGTTCCTTATTTCTAAAAGATGTGAGTCCCCATGCTTTCTTCTTAAGACTTGACCATTATATACCAAAAGGTATTTCTCTTTGGTTGGATAGTCCTACCTTGTGGTTGGTAGACTACTCCCTTTGAATTGTTAAATCTGAGTTAAGTGCAGGCTTCCATGACCCCTTCTAAGTGCAATTCATCACAAACCTATGGAATCCATCATAATCAAAATAATCAATCAAAACTAAAAATAAAATCTATCTTTGACTATCTTTGAGCTGATCTAAGTCCCTTAGTGCAATTCACTCAATAGTCATCCCTAGATTGGGTTCAATCTTTTCCCAATAGATTACTGACAAGGTCTTAGGAGGATGTAAGTCTATACACTTCTACATTTGTATACCGAAAGACATTCCTTTGATTGGTTAGTTCTACTATGTGTTTAGTAGACTACTCCCTTTGAATTGATAAATCTGAGTTAGGTCTTAGTCTCCAAGGCTCCTATTCAATACAACCCATCGTAAACTAATAGGATTCATCTAAAAATTCAAACCTAAAAAAAATTAAAACAAATTCAATCCTCTCCCCCAGTGGATAACTCTCCTTAGAGAGATTCAAATCAAATCAAACCTTTCATCTCCTTGTAGATGACTTAAACCTACTTCCTAGTGGAACTTTCACACTCTATCCCTTAGTAGATTTCTTCCCTCTCTCTTATGTCTTGGACATAAGTAGAGCCACATTACACTAAGCTCTAGATTCTCTCTTTCCCTTGGGTCAAGGAAAGATAGTTTCTATTAGTGCTTGTGATCTTTCAGTGTTGTTGATTATTTGGTCCACTTCGTATATGTTCTTTGGTCACACCACACCTATTAGGCGCCCTTTGTTGACTTCATTTTTAGAATGAGCTCTCAACACCTCTATTTTAGACATAAGACTTCTCTTAGATTTTAAGAATTTTTTGTCATAAGATACATCTAGTGATTAGGTGGACACTCCCCTATTCGTAGAAGACTTAGAAGAGTTAGCCATAGGAATAGGTCATGCCTTAGAGGTATTAGGAAAATTTCCTACCCTTTAGACTAAACCATTCCTTACTTTCCTTCTTTCAAGTACAACTCCAAATCAATTTTATTTGATTTTCTCAAACTCAAATAAATTCCATGATTCAATTCCATGATTGAGATCCATGATTGAAATCCATGATTGAAACCCATGATCAAAATCCATAAAAAATTCCTAAGTCAAATTTTCTAAGTCCTTAACCCTTTCGTAAGGACTTAGCCAAAATCATGATTCAAATCTATTCAAATCTTTGAGATTTTCTCATGATACGTTTATATTCTCATATAGAAATGAAATATAAATTCAAACCCATTAAATCAAATTCAAAATTCCAAATCAATTCATGAAATTTTCCTAAAATCCCTTTAATTTTCCATTAAAGGACAGACAAAATCAACTCTAAACTTGAGAAAATCTATTCAAATCCTTGGGATTTTCTCAAAACATATTTATATCTTCATTTATATTCACATATATAAATGAAATATAAATATAAATCAATCCAGTCAAAGGCAAAAATTAAATTCTAAATTTAAAATCCTTGAAATTCCCTTAAATACCTTAAGTTTCCATTAATGGATTTAACCTAAATCTTGATAAAACATTTTCAAACTCATGGTATTTTCTCAAAACTTATTTGTATTCTCATTTATATTGTCATATATAAATGAAATATAAATATAAATCAATCAAATCTAATCCAAAATTAAATTTCAAATTAAAAACTATCTTAAATCCTTTAAATTCCCTTTAATGGATTTAACCTAAATCATGATTGAACTCTTTCAAATTCTTGAAATTTTGTCATGATCAACTTATATTCTCATTTTTATTTACATATATAAATAAAATATAAATTCAAACAATCAAAACCAACTCCAAATATCAAACTCAAATCAACTCAAAAATCAAATCTAAGCTTTTCAAGACAAAATCTTGAACTTAGCCAAATCATTTCAAATCAAGCCAAACTCTTGATTTTCTCTCATGGCTCAATCAATCCTGTAATCAGGAGCTCACATATAAATCCAAACCACAATTAAAAAATTAAAACCCAAATCAAAAATCAAACCCAAGACCCCCTTCATATTCTTCCTTTGAATATGAAATTTTCAAATAAATCAAAATCCATTTAACTTCAAACCTCTTATAAATGGATTTATATTTCAATCACAAGTCCATATATAAGATCAATCAACTTTAAATCAAGCTTTGATCAAGCCATTTGACCCACTTAGCATCACTTGCCCCGAAGTGACCTAAAGTACCCTTATGAGCCAACTTTTGATTCTAACCAAATTAGATTGAACCAAACTCATATTTCCTTCTCATCGTGATCAACAATCATCATGGGACGATCGATTAATCAAATTGGGTCAAACTAAGTCAAACCTAAGGATTGATCAAGTCAACACTTAACCTAAAATGAAACCTAACATAGCCAAAATTCACCATAGGCCAAATTGATTGAAACCTTTGATCTAAGCTCACTCATGACCTATGTTTAAACTTGACCAAGCCAACATTTGAGCCTAACCTAGCCCAATTGGCCCACTTGGTTGACCCATTTTGACCTAAAAGGCCAAAATGTGTCAAACTTTGATCTAAGCCAAATTGATTGGAACCAATGGGTCAAGTTCATTCCAAATCACTTGTGGAACTTGGCCAAAGCCTCCATTGGCCAACTAGACCCAACCTAGCCTAGTTGACCTTAGACCTAACATTACCTAAAGGGGTCATGTTGAGCTAAAAATGAATTTAACCCAAATTGATTGGAAATAAAGATATCAATCCACTCCACATGATAAACTAAACCTAAACTTACCCTTGACCTAACCCAAATAGGTTAAATGGGTCAAATGAGTCAACTTGACCCATTTGGCCTAAATGAGTTATATGAGCCAAAACCAAATCTATACCAAATTGAACCAAACCGAAGGCACCAAAATATTTCAAATGGTCATATGAACTTGCCCCAACCCTTGGTTTGACTTAATTTGACCAATTGGTCAACTTGACCCAAGTTGACCCATTTGACCTAAATGGGTCAACATGAGCCAAACCCTATCAAATAGATTCCAAATCCAATGAAGCTTGGCCAAACCTATTTTTCTCAACATACTAAACATACCCAAATTGAAAAACAAGAGGAAAATGACCATTTTACCCCAAGGCCATATTACAAAATTTGGCCTAGCCCATGGGTATTTTGGTCATACCCTCATCATAATCACTTGAGGCTTTCCTAAAAGCTCAAGGGGACCTAGTGATGAGTGGTGCACCCAACCCAATGGGATTGGGTCAACCCATTTGGCCCATGGACCAAACCCAACCACCTATAGAAAAATTCAATTTTCAAACTCCCCCTTTAGCTCAATTTGATGCACATGGGAGCTAGCATTCCACTCCTCTGGCCAAATCGACCATGTGCACACTTCAAACAACCTAAACAGCCACTCCATAGGGTCAACTGGATCAAAATAGCAAGCTCATTGATGGCCATCTGATTGCCATAGGGGGAGATATACTCTCACTAATCCACTAAAATTTTCATTCACTCTTGATCGATTGGAACCTAGGAACTCTTAACAACCACCTCAAGGCTTTCCCAAGATCCCTAGAGAGGATTTGGATTTCCCATTCTTCAATTTTACACAGCCCAAAATAGGGGAGGTCCATTGAATAGCCAACTTTTTCTACACTTGATCTCATCCAAATTTCTCTTGCACACTTGGTCTAGGAGCTAAGTCAAGCATGCCTAAACATCCAATTGAGTTTCCACAGCAAGGAAGAACTCAATTCAATCAAAACCGCATAGGATTGAAGAGGAGTTGGTCCACCCATTGATCCACTCAACCTCAAGACCTAAGAAATTGAACAGGGCTTCGTCTCCACTAGATGAAGCTACCTCATCGATCGTGAGTGCCGATGATCACCTCCAGTGAGGTTAGTGATTTTTTGACCATTTAGATTGATAGGTGTTGGTCTTTTGTGAAAGGAATTTCCATTGCATGTAAATTCACCATTGGATTTACCACTCTATTCATTTAGATGGTGTGGGTTGAGTCTTGAATGAATCTATGCTAGATTGGTCGTAGATCTCCCCTTGGATCATGGATGATTCATAATTATCCTCATGAAAGAACTTGGCTCATCTCAGCCATCCTTCCATGCATTTTAGATTGATGACTAAGATTATTAGGCATGTTTAATAAACCCTTTATCTGATTTAAATCGTGGGTGTATCCTCAGCCATCCGATCTTTGATTGGATGACTAAGGATAAAAGTGTGTGCGCCACTAGCCGCCCCCTTGATTTGATATTTAAGGGGTGGCTCATGGCACAACGCGTGTAAAGCACGCTGATCGTCACTGCCACGTGTCACACTGTGAGCTGATATTAGGCAGGGATTAGTTAGGGATTATTATTAATTCTTAATTAATTCAGAAACCTTCAAAAAAATCATAATTTCTTCAAGAAAAATTAAAAAATATAAGGAAAAATGCCATGGATAGATAATTTCATCTAGAATATTTTAAAAAAATATTTTCAATGGATTTGAATTCCCCTTTTCTTTGAATTTGGGTTTCTTTGGGAATGTTAATTTGTTAATTATTCCCTAATTAAGTCACTAATTGATCTCAAATTTCTAGGGTTCATTTTAGGAGATGGTCTTTGCCTCCCCTAATTTTCTTGAGATTTGTTGAAGCATTAATTGGAAAAATTGCTAGCTCATTTCCTAATTACCCCTTCATATAATTAAGGATAATTAAGGTATGATTAGTGGATTTACCTTATGATTAAGTTTGATTAAGGTCAGATCCAGTGAGTAAATACTTCTTTCTTGCAGGTGCTTATACCCGTTTACATAATCCATAGGCTAGGTGGACTTAGTCACCCATGTGTGGGGTGATAAGTCCAATATACATGCTTGGGATTTGTGTGGTGTGATTTGACTAACCTTTGTTTTGTAGGCGTTAGATTTTTACTTTCCATTTTCATGTAAAAATTTGTATATTTAAGATTTTGGAATGATTTGTTATGGGGATTAGGATGAACATTGGTCATAAGATCCAATCTTATGCACCATGAGAGGCCTTAGAACATCTACCATCAAACTATCTAATGGAAGATCTAAAGAAGAAAAGAAGAAAAGAAAAGAAAGAAAGAAGAAAGAAAAAAGAAGAACAAAGCTTAAAGACCCCCATAATAATTAATTCCTTTGCTTAAATTGTAATTCAATCCTTTTGTAATCCATGTTGTATAAGGGTAAAGCTCGGCTACCCACATTTGATATTTTTGAGTTTGTGCAGTGGTGTCTGACCATAATTTACCAATTTTTTTTTTTTCAATTAGCTTTATAAATTGTTTGATGATTTTTATTTTACTTTTGCACTTTATGTATGGCTTGGATGTGGATTAGGCTCTTTAGAAAAAATCTTTTACCTAATTTAACAAACTCAAATTAAAATTAAATAACTCATAACCTTAAAGCAAGCAACCTCTTAGCTGGATGAGCATTTCTTTATAATATCATGCATAAATGCATCTTATTTCACTCTTGCTTGGAGGGCTTCCACTTTTTCTATTGAATTTGGCTTGACCTTTGAGGGTCGTGGTGGAAACTCACCTCCTACCTTCCCACTGATTTTGGCCAATAATATGACTTCTCATGCATTAGTCTTAAAAATCCTAATAGCCTGAGTCAAAATGATTGTCCAAAAATGAAATAAAATGAAATTGGAATGCATTAAATTTAGGTCATTTGAAAATACCCTTTACATGATCTAGTCTCTGTAGGGAGTGAGTTTAAGGACTTAGCTTCTTCCTAAATATAAATAGCCTAGCTATCATGCATAAGCATAAAGACTTGCCTATATGTATTTAAAATTATAGGAGGAGTTAGTTGGCGGCCACCCCCAGGTGGTTGTAAGTCCAATCTGTCGGTTGGTTTTTCCTCTCTTGTGGAGGCAAACTAATTACCCATTTTCACCTTAGATTTAGGTTGTGCTTCCGGCCCTCACCGAAGCTCTCTAGATTTAGGTTCTGAGGTTGCTTCTCCCCTTTGTGGGCCATAAGCATAATTCCTCACCTCTTAGACATTTCCTTAATCTTGTGTTAAGGAATCTTAAGTCCTCAAATTCTAAAAAAAAAATATAACTCAAACAAACTAAATCAATTTCTAAAATATAAAACCCAATTTTAAGATAATTTGAGATGCTTGCTAGGTTTCCTAGCATCGTGAGCATCTCCTACTTATTCCAATTTGGGCTTCGATAATAACTCCTTCTCTTGATCAAACTCATTTGATCTTCATAAACATAAACCAATTGATTGATAGTCCTTCTTATTGAAATCTTCAAAGACAATGATTATTTACCTTAATCGAGAGTTTTCCTATGGGATCTTGTCCCTTAGAATGTAATTAACTATGGGGGCTTGCCCTGTAGGAAACTTAATGAACCCAATTTAAAATAAACTCTGCTTTACTTTTTTATGTAAAGTAGGGGAAGAATCTCTGGTACATATGCAGACCCATCATCCTTAGGAGTCCTTATTGAGATGATTGGTTCCATTAAAGGGTTGTGACATCTGTCTTTCGAGATAGTACACTATACCTTGATGATGTATCCGATCACTTGAATAAGTACATCTATGGATCTATGTGGCATCTTACCAAGAAGAATTTCCACATTTATAATTTTGCCTCTCCTTTCACCGTAGATTTGAAGGTAACTCTATATATGTGTGGAAATTTTTCTCCAACACTAAGTAAACAACATCCTAGCCATCTTGCAAAACATAAGACTTGGCCACATGGATTTAAAGAGTAGGCGGTCTTAGTTGGAGGCCACTCCAAGCGATTGTAAGTCTAACAGTCGGACGGTCTATCCTCTCTTGTGGAGGTAGACCATTATGTCCACCTTCCGCTTAGATGCAGAACGTGCTTGTGGTTTGTACCAAAGCTCCCTAACTTAGGATCCAGCTAGCTGTTTCCTTCAGCTTACAAATATAAATTCTCACCTCTTAGGCATTTTAACAATCTTATGTTGTGAATTATAAGTCCTAGTATTCTAATAAAATATCAACTCAAACAAATAAATTTCTTCAATTTTAAATATATAAAGCCCAATTATAGGGTAGATTGGAATGGTCACAAGGCTTCCTAGTATCATGAGCACTTCCTACTTTATCCCTTTGGATTCCAAAAATATGTCTTCTCCTTGATCTATCCCATTTTATTTTCTAAAATAGCCAATCTGTTGATAGTCTAACCTTGAAATCTTTGGAGACCTTAATTGTCTACTTTAATCGAGAGTATTCCTAAGAGATCCCATTCCATAGCATGTAATTAACTACGAAGGCTTGCCTCCATAGGGAACTTAGCAAACCCAGCTTAAAATAAATCCTACTTTACTTTTTCATGTAAATTAGGAGAAAGATCTCTAGTATATTAGAAGACCCATCTTGCCTTATGAGTCCTTATTAGGTGATTAGGTTCATTATAGGGTGATGATTTCTATCTTTCAAGATAGTTGTTAACCTCATTTTTGGAATGAGTTCTCAACCCCTCCAACTTAGACATAATACACCTCTTAGACTTTAAGAGATCCTTAATCCTGACACACATCTAGTGATTAGGTGGAAACTCAACCTAACCCTAGAGACTTAGAAGAGTTAGCTATAGGAATAGGCCATGCCTTAGGGGTGTTAGGAAAATCTACCTACCCTACAGCTTGAACCACTTTCCTTACTTCCTTCCTTCAAGTCAAACTCTAAATTAAATCAACATGAAACCTAAATCAATTTTAGCCTAATTAATTTTTTTCCAAACTCAAATCAATGCCATATGATTGAAACCCATGATTGAAATCCATGATTAAAACCCATGATTGAAATTCCAAATTCCAAATTCATCTTGAAATCAATTCAAATTCATGAATTTTTTCATAACCCATTTATATTCTCATTTATATTCACATACATAAATGAAATATAAATTCAAATCAAATTCTAACTTGAAATTCCAAATTCCAAATCTAGCCTAAGTCCTTAATTTCCCTCCTAAGGACTTAGCCTAAGAATCATCTTCAAATCAATTCAAATTCATGAAATTATCTCATAACTTATTTATATTATCATTTATATTCACATATATAAATGAAATATAAATTCAAACTAATCAAATCAAATCCAAAATTCAAATTCCTAATTTAAAATCCTCTCTTAAAAACTTAGCCTAAAAATCATCTTTAAATCAATTCAAATTCATAAAATTTTCTCATAACTCATTTATATTCTCATTTATATTCACATATATAAATGAAATATAAATTCAAATCAATAAAACTAAATCCAAAATTTAAATCAATCAAACAAAATCCAAAATTCAAGATCAACTCACAAATCTTTCCTAAGTCACCTTGATTTTCTCTTAAGGACTTAGCCTAGATCATGTTCAAATGACTTCAAACTCATGAAATTTTCTCATGACCCATTTATATTCTGATTTATATTCATATATATAAATGAAATATAAATTCAAACAACCAAAACCAACTCCAAAATTCAAGTTCAAATTCAATCAAAATCCAACCTTAGCCTTTCAAGTCAAATTCTTGAACTTACCAAATCAACTTCAAATCAAGCCAAACTCTTGATTTTTCCTTCATGATTCAATCATTCCTTCAATCATGAATCCAAATATAAATACAAACTTCAATCACTTAACCAAAACTCAATTAAAGAATGAAGCCAAAATCCATTTCATGTTCACCCATTGAACTTAAAATTGTCAAATGAATCAAAACCCATTTGACTTCAAACCACTTGTAAATGAATTTATATTTCAATCATAAGTCCATATGTAAGTTCAATCAAACCCAAATTAAGCTTTGATCTAGCCATTTTACCCACTTAGGTTCAGTTGAACCAAAGTGATCTAAAGTACCCTTATGAGCCAAATTCTAATCCTAACCAAATTAGATTGAATCAAACTCACCTAAGCCTCTCATCATGATCAACAATCATTATGAGATGATCAATCACTCAAATTGGGTCAAATAAAGTCAAACCTAAGGGTTGACCAAGTCAACACTTAGCCAAAATGAAACCCAACATAGCCAAAATCCATCCTAGGCCAAATTGATTGAAACCAATGATCTAAGTTCATTCATGATCAATGTTTGAACTTGGCCAAGTCAATATTTGAGCCTAACCTAGGCCAATTTGCCACTTGAACCAAGTTGACCCAACTTGACTTAAAAAGTCAAAATGTATCAAAACTTGATCTAAGCCAAATTGATTGAAACCAATGGGTCAAGTTCATTCAAAATCACTTGTTGAACTCGACCAAAGCCTCAATTGGCTAACTAGACCTAACCTAGCCCAATTGACCTTGAACCCAACTTGACCTAAAGGGTCATATTAAGACAAATTCAAACTTAATCAAAATTGATTGGAAACAAAGATACAAATCCACTTCTTATGACCAACCAAAGCTAAACCTACCCATGACCTAGCTCAAATAGGTCAAATGGGTCAAATTGGTCAACTTGACCCATTTGACCTAAATGAAATCATATGAACCAAATTCAAACCTAAACCAAATTGAATTAAACCAAAGCCACCAAAACATTTCAAATGGTCATATGAACTTGACCCAACCACTTAGTCAACTTGACCCATTTTGACCTAAATGAGTCAATAAGAGCCAAATCACATCAAACCAACTCCAAATTCAATGAAACTTGGCTAAACCTATTTTCTAATCATCTCAAACATACCCAAACTGAAATCAAGGTTAAATGACCATTTTACCTCTAGGCTATAGGGTGAATTTTGGCCAATTCCACTAGGAATTTGGTAAAATCATCTTTATACCCACTTGGCACTCTTCTAGTGGATCAAGTGAACACTAGGGAGGGTGGTTCACCCAACCCAATGGGTTTAGGTCAGCCCAACCTAGATCAATGGTCAAACTGACCACTCCCCTTGAAATGGCCACATGGGAATCATGCCTCCACTTGTTTTGAGCAAATAGGGAGTTCACCTTCCCACTCCTCTGGCCAAACCAAACTAAATGACTCAGCTAATGGCCTAATAAACTCACTAAATTAGGGCAATTGATAAAAAATGGAATGGCAAGCTTCGGCCGTCCGATTGCCAAAGTGGGAGATATACTCCCCCTAATTCATTTCAAACTTAACCTTCCTCAATTCGATTAAACTTAGGAAAGCTAGAGAAGCAATTCCTCAGCCTTTTCAAGTTTCCTAGAGTGATGTCAAAACTTCATTTCTTGATTTTCAGAGCTTGAAAATAGGGGACCTCCATTGAAGAGCCAACTCACTCCTCACTCAAAACCTGTGCAATTCCTTTTGCACACTTTCTCAGGGACCTCAATCGAGCTCACCCAAACTCTTTTCCAAGTTCCTAAAATAAGGGAGGAGCCATCTTGATCAAGAGCATACTCAAGGAAAAGGGGGGTTGGTCCATAGATTCATCCACTCAACCTCAAGAGCTCAAATCTTCAGCAAAGCTTCATCTCAACCAGACGAAGCTTCTCCAAGGGAATCGAGCGACGGTGATCACCTTTGGCAAGGTTAGCCATTTTTCAAGCTTAATCTAGCTATGGTTTGGAGCTTTGTGAAGTGAATGTTAATCCCATAGAATCTTAGCCGTTAGATGTGATCTAGGTTGCATGTTGATGGTGTGGGTTGAGTTTCATCCCAATCCGAGCTAAATCGAGCTTAGATCATGGCTTCAAACATGGATGGTGTCCAAGGCTCACAAAGAGCAACAAGGATGGATCTCTAGCTGTCCATCCGCATGTTTTGGATGGACGATCGAGTTAAAAATGCGTAATATATATATTTTCCACCCTCAAATTTGTGGCTTTAATCTCAGCCATTCGATCCTTGATCAGATAGTTGAGGAGAAAGTGCATAGAACCGTCGCCACGTGGTGCTATGATGTGATGGCTTAGATACCCAATCCCATCACACCACGTGTAATGCGCATGCCGCATCAGAGGCACACGTGGTGTCGATGTGATTAATAATATAATTAAGCTTTAAATAATTCCTAATTAATCACCAAATCTTCTAAAATTCATAGTTAAGTGTATAAAAATCAACAAAATATGAAATAAATTACATGTGAAAGATAATTGAGCATAGAATATTCTAAAATTAATTTTAATAAATTTTAAATAGTATTTTTCTCTGAATTTGGATTTTAATGGAATGTTAATTTTTTAATTACCCTTTAATTACACCTCTGATTAATCCCAAACTTTTTATGCTTAATTAGTGGAATAACTCCTACCTCCCCTAATTTTCTTGAGATTTATTGGTGTCTTAATTAGGAGAATTTCTATTTCATTCCTTAATTACTCCCTTAATGCAATTAAGCTTAATTAGGGTATAATTAGTGATTTAACCCTCTGATTGAGTCAATTAATTACTCCCTAAACCCCATTGTCTTCCTTAATCCATCCTTAATTAAGGGTTAATTCACTAATTACTCTCTTAATTAATTTCATAAAGTTCTAAAACCTTATAAAACTTAATTAATCTATATTGGATAGATTCTTAGGTGTTCAAGAGCCTAAGTACATTAAGAAAATTAAAACCCAACTCATATGTGTGAGAGGGGTTATGAAATTACTTAAGTTAAAATCCCTCAGTTTAATTAATCATTAATCATTATCCAAGTTGCATTAGGCCTTTTCTTCCTAGGTGCATTACAAATTTAAATTCCTTGTGAGGTTTTATTTCATCTCATTGGCTCATAATTATTTGATTAAATATACTAAGGTAGTATAGGTCAGGGGTAATTAATGTACTTAATTTATACCTTAACCTAATCAAAATATTAAATGGATCTAATCATCTAAAAATTAAAATTAAATATCATACACATGTGGGAATGGGCTAAGAATAGTAAACTCACCTTACATTTCTCAAATTTAATCAAACTAAAAGCAAAACCAAACCTTCTTTAAAAATAATTTGATTTGCTTTAAGCTTTCTTATTTCATAAGATTATCTTTAGGAATTAATTAGGGTGAATGTATTTACATGCTTTCATCATTTTAATTCCTTCTCAACATGCTAAATGTGTATGTCATATGAATTTCATGCATTCATTCTTTTTAAAAAATCAAAATGAAAGTGAAATGTCTCTTTTATGTTAAATTGCATATTTTGGCTAAAAATAAGAATATGAGTGGATATTATCACTATTAAATTCAAATTACTTTCCAAATATATGAATCAATTACCAAAATGGAAAGTGTGTTACTTAAATTTTATTTATTAGCTTGCATGTGAGTAAGATATAAGGATGTGCTTGGTGTAGTCTGCCTTCTCCCATCTCTTAGTATAGTTTTGAATAGGATTTGGTAAAGTGTTTAGTTCATTTGAAAATAATCTAACGCATGCCTAATTCCATCTCCTATTCATTCCTATGCTACTACTTAAGAAGGATACCTACACTTGTACATATAAATTGCATAAACAAAAATAAATCAACCAACACAAACTTTTGCATCCTTTCTTTTCCATTCATTTCTCTTGTACATATGCGTGTATTTAAGGAAAGTGGTATATTAGTCTGGACAATCCCGGGGTTGTGAGTCTTTAAGTAGCTCTAAGTAGGTCTTGTACCTTACACCCATGGTTAACAATGGTGTCGTACTCACTTATGCCTTTCATACATTCAAGTGTGCATGTGAAAATTGTATAAGAGACCCTTTTTCTACTTAATGAAAATCATGCATCATAAGCATTCAAATTTTCTTAAGTAAACTACTTAGCATTCATTATAAAGTGTGCTAAACATTCTCATTTGTATGTATAGATATGCTTAGGATTCATCCATATGCATATTATACATGATGGGAAGGAAATGAAGTGATGTGTGTTTTGTGAATATAATTCACTTTACTTAATCTTAAAATGCCCCTCTTTTTGAATAAGTTTGTTTAGAGTTCATCTAAACTTAGGATTAATTAAAACACATAATGAAACATTCACTAAATAAAACTAAACATAAATCCAATTTAGAAATTACTTAAGGTAGGGAAGGAAAGAGAAGTTCTCTTCTCTTTTCCCTCTCTTTAAAACTTAGTAATTAATTATAGGATTCATTCAAACCAAATAAAAGTACAAAATAAAATCAACCCAAATCAATAAAATTAACTTAAATGAAACCATCCCCTAGGTTGAATACTTTCACATTTATGAAATACAAATCCTAAAGCCATGGTCAAGCATACCACACAAACCTCCTAAAGCACACACATTTAGACTAAGTCACCACTTCTATCTTTAGGTTAGGGCGACACATGGTTTGATGTTTTCTTTAAATTTGTGATACATATTTTAGTCTAGATGTTAGGGTGAATGTGCATAGAATGAATGGTAGGATGATTTAGTCTAATCATTATTATTTGTAGGGGATTGTGCTTAAGGGGCGTTGTAATAAAAATATAAATACTTTTGTTGTGTAGCTGCTTATACCCCTAAGCATAATCCAATAGGCCAGGTGGGCTTAGTCACCCATGTGTGGAGTGATAAGTCCAATATAAATGTTTAGGATTTGTGTGAGTTGTTTAGCTAATCTCTGTTTTACAGGTGTTAGCTAGATTTACTTTTCTTTTTATGTAATTTTTGCAATTAGGATTTTTGGAATGATTGTTATGGGATTAGGATAAGCATTGGTCATAAGATTACATCTTATGTATCTTGTGAAGCCTTTGGAGCAACCACCTTCCAAGCATCCAAAAGAAAGAACCAAATAAGAAAGAAGAAAAGAAGAAGAAAGAAGAAAAGAAGAATGAAGAAATGAAGCTTGAAGACTCCCATAATAATGAATTCCAATTATACTTAATTCATTTTAATTCTTGGGGTTTTAGCTAGGGTTTTGTAGACCATAAATGGCCTCTTATTCTTTTTCTTTAGCATTATAAATTGATTGATGATTTATTTAGCTTGTGCATTAAGATGGCATCATTTTCCTAGTTTCTTTCTTGCTTGATGTATGGCCTTGATGTGGATTAGGCTCTTATAAAAAAAATAAATTTTCTACCAAATTAATCAATTTAAAACTAAAAAAAGAATTCATAACCTCATCTAAAACTTAGGTTAAAAATCAAGATAAAAGAATTAACAACCCCTTAGCTAGATGAGTATTCCTCTTACAACATCATGCACAAATGCATATTATTTTAATTCTTGATTGGAGGGCTTCCACCTTTGCCAGAGAAACTTGGCTTGACCTTTGAGAGCCATGGTGGAAATACACCTCCTCCCTTCTCGCTGATTTTGGCCAATAATCTTACCTCTCATGCATTAGGCATATGAATCCTATAAGCCTGAGTCAAATGATTGTACAAAAATTAAACATATAATATGACTTACATTAGATTTAGGTCATTTGAAGCATGCCCTTACATGATGCAATCTCTTTAGGGAGTGAGTTTAAGGACTTAGTCTCTTTCTAAATAAACAACAACCTAGCTATCTTTCATAAAGTATATGACTTGCCTACATGAATTTAAAACCATAAGAGGAGTTAGTTGGGCGTCACCCCCAGACGGTTGTAAGTCTAAGCAGTTAGGTGGTTTGTCCTCTCTTGTGGAGGCAAACCAAATACCCATTGTCACCTTAGATTTAGGTCGTGCTTTTAGCCCTCACCAAAGCTCCCTATATTTAGGTTCTGAGGTTGATTCTCCCTTCCATGGGCCATAAGAATAAATCCTCACCTCTTAGGCATTTCCATAATCTTGTGTTATGGAATCATAAGTCCTAAACTTCTAATAAAATTTCAACTAAAATGAATAATTTAATTTCAAAAATATAAAGACCAACCATAGGATAGTTTGAGATGCTCACTAGGTTTAGTAGCATCGTGAATATCTCCTACTTATCTTCCTTTAGCTTCGATAATAACTCACTTTCTTTGATCAATCCCATTTGATCTTCTAAAATAAACTAATTGATTGATAATCTTACTTATTGAAATCTTTTGAGATAATTATCATTTACCTTAATCGAGAGTATTCCTGAGGGATCTGATTTCTTAGGATGTAATTAACTATGGGGGCTTGCCCCTGTAAGAAACTTAATAAACCCGGTTTAAAATAAACCCTACTTTATTTTTCCATGTAAACTAGGGGAAGAATCTTTGGTATACATGCAAACCCATTATTCTTAGGAGTCTTTGTTGAGGTGATTAGGTACATTATAGGGTGGTGACTTCTATCTTTAGAGATAACACACCTCTCCTCAATGTCGTACTCGATCACCCTCAATAAGAACATCAGCGGATCTACGTGGTGTCAAAAATTGCATATTAAGAAAAGAAGTATATTTTGATCTTCATTTTATCCCACATATAGTGAAGATGAAAGTATATTTCTACTTCTTTAGAAATTCTTATAAAAAATTTTCCATAACAGTACATCATTCTTTAATGGCATACCCGATCACTTTAATAAATACCCCCTAAGATCTGCGTGGTGTCTCACATCTCAAAAATAAACACCATAGATTTTTCTGGTGACTCCACTGGGGAGGGTTCCTCTCTCCATCTTTAGTAGACAATTATTATTTCCAAGCATCGATAGTGGGCTTATATTTTATATAGGCCTGAGACTATCATTCTTTCTGTTGGCACTTAGCTTATTTCATCCTTAAGAAAAACTCAACAAAATCCTGTAGGTTTTAGGACGTCACTCTGTATAGGTTTTAAAATCCCTATTGGGTTCCCCCATTAGGTGAAAATTAAAATTAATCAAACAAAGGAGATGACCAAAACTAAGAACCTCTTCACCATCCAGATGGTGAGGCAAGGTTGATTCTATGAACAATAAGAAAATAAAACTCTTCTACAAAATAACATGTCTTTCCAAAAGCACTTTTTCAAAATCCACAAACAAGATATCTTTCCACAAAAAATTGTAAGAAACTTTCAAAAAGGTACAAAACACATTTAACCAAACCTCATTTAACAAATCCTATGATTGTTACATGGAGGTTCTTTTCAAAATCAAAATCAATCATTTTTAATTCCTTTTTCAAAAGCATATTTTCTTTGGAAATAGCTATCCCCATCCCACACATTCAAATTTGTTGGATGGAGATTCTATTTTGGAATAAAATCATGATATAAAATTGAAACTCCACTTAACATACTTCACATGTGCTAAAGTTGAAGTTTTCCTCCTTTTCAAAAATCAATAAATCATACCCACACAAAAGAGAACTCAAGACATATTTGAACTCCCACTTGACATGCCCAAATTTGTTAAATGGGAGTTCCCCTTTCCTTGGAGAAGGTAAAGCAAGTTGAATTCTATTTGACACCATTTGGATTTTTCTAATAGAACTCCTTCTTGCCAAAGTCTTGGACTTCAAGATACCTTTGGAGCATATTTGACATGTCCAAGTACGTCAAAAGAGAACCCCCTTTTTCAAAATCATAAGAATAAATTGAACTCCATTTAACATACCTAAGTTTGTTAAATAGGTTCTTTTCTTTCAAAAATCATAAACACATTTGAATTTCACTTAACATACCAAATTTGTTAAGTGAGAGTTTCATTTTTAAAATCATAAACACATTTGACTTTCACTTAACATACCAAATTTGTTAAGTGAGAGTTTCATTTTCAAAAACCATAAACACATTTGACTTTCACTTAACATACCAAATTTCTTAAGTGAGAGTTTCATTTTCAAAATCATAAATACATTTGACTTTAACTTAGCATACCAAATTTGTTAAGTGAGAGTTTCATTTTCAAAATCATAAACACATTTGACTTTTACTTAACATACCAAATTTGTTAAGTGAGACTTTCATTTTAAAAAATCATAAACACATTTGACTTTCACTTAACATACCAAATTTGTTAAGTGAGAGTTTCATTTTCAAAATCATAAACACATTTGACTTTCACTTAACATACCAAATTTGTTGCGAGTTTCATTTTCAAAATCATAAACACATTTGACTTTCACTTAACATACCAAATTGGTTAAGTGAGAGTTTCATTTTCAAAAATCATAAACATATTTGACATTCACTTAACATATCAAATTTGTTAAGTGAGGATCTCTTTTCAACACACATTTGATCCCTATTTTAATATACCAAATTTGTTAAATAAGGATCCAATTTTTCATGTCAAACCACACTTGAGCTTTCACTTAACATACAAACTTTGTTAAGTGAGAGTCTCATTCTCAAAGAAAAACAAACATATCTCAAACACATTTCAGGTTTTCACTTAACATACCAAATTTGTTAAGTGAAAATCTCATCATCAAGAATAAATCAAACACATGTGGCCTCTACTTAACATACCAAATTTGTTAAGTAAGAAGCCCCATTTTCAAATCAAAATATCACACAATCAAATCTTCACAAGCAAAAATATTTCAAATACACAATCACAACCTCTTCTTAGCATACCCAAATTTGCTAAGTAGAGGTCTTTCAAACTATCAATATTTTCAAACAAGATGCACAAAACATAAATATATCGAAGAAAATCTCTCCTTAAATTTTAGAACTCCACCCAACCTATCTAAATCAGTTGAGTATGAGTTCTAAATTGAAATCAAATGGCAAAGACTCTCCTCAATATCCAAAATCTCTCCAAAATTTTAATGAACCCCACTTAACATCCTTAAGATTGTTCAGTGTGATTTCAAATTCCAAGTCAAATCTTGATATCAGTGATTGAAGGTGAATATCAAGGCAAGTGTCTGGCTCAGCTATATTTCAATAATACAGATTTTAATGCAGTTAGTTCTTCTAATCATTAGTTAGTATAGTATCCATGGCTCCCAACAAGTTCGTGTTTTCCTTCCCCACTTGTCTAAACTTAGCCCTGTATCAAGCTAGTCTCTCTACTACTGGCTCCACCTAGGTTATCTACTTTGGCCATGGTTTTGAAGGAGTGAGGATTTTTTGTGAGGGGACAGCCTTCACCACAGTTTTCAAGAAGGAGGTGGCGAGGCAGATGCTGCTTATCCGATTTGATATGTCATTTGATTTTGAGTTTCCTCCACTAAAGAGAAAGGTCAATATTGTTCCTGCTACCCCACCAATGTCAATTTTTGTGCTAGTTGTTCCAACTCAAAGTCAGTCAGTTACTCCTACTACAGCTCTAGTAAGGGTTACTTATCCCTCCTTGGACACCCTAAAGGGGAATGGTATCTTGGCTTCTAAGATAGTCTCCTCCATGTTTGAGGTGGGTGCTAGCTCTCGCTCTATCATACCTACACATACATAGTGCCACAACAAGAACCACAAGGTCAAGAGGCATCATAAGAGGGCAAAGAGAGAGAGATGGACACCACTTCCCATGTGGCTGAGGAGGGATCTCCCTATGAGACCTCTCCATATTTTGGTGGTAGTAGGTTCCACCCCCTCTCAGCCTTAGATGGAGAGAAGGATTATAGGAGGATTGCTGCACTACCTTCACCACTAGTATATTTCAGTACACCAGCTAAGGAGCACAGGAAGCCCTACGTCAGGCTCAGGATAGTTTTGCACTAGGTTGGCCGAGCCTACAGACGCTCAGAGTTTGGTATAGTTTTTGACCTGAGGATAATTATCCTTAGGAGAGTCAGAAGTTAGATCCAAAGGGAGAGAGCCTCAGAGGCTCAGACATCAGTTCAAACATATAGGAGGGAGAGACAAAGGTTTATCAGATAGTCGGTGGCCTCTGCTCTGATGGATTTTCCTGATCGTCGCCCTACTAAGGCTAATCATTCACATAGTCGCTACTTGTGTGCTACTCATGAGGAGGGTAGGCCTACAATCAGGGAGTGGTGCTACCTTGCACCACTCCATTCCGACATGCATCCAACTCATGAGATCCTCCATTCCAAACAAGATCCAAAAGCCCCCATTCGAGGAAATACTAGCACTATTGGTGATCCGACTACGGCTCAAGGATCCTACTCCACTCGTTGAGGTGAGGTCGAGCTCTCTTATTTGACCTCCCACCTTAGCTATGGAGAAGAAGGAATGGTGACCCAAAGCCGCCGTGGTCGAGTCACCACTGCAGTCACATTAGTTACCTTTACAACAACCCTTGTAGTCTCCACCTATAGAAGCATTAGTGGCAGAAGGGATAGAGGATACAGATGGAATGTCCATGGCAGTAGATCCTCCCATAGTCAGTGTTCAACCAGTGGTCAGTGATCAACATATACCTATTAGTGAGCATAGTCCTCCTAGAGATAGTAGTACAGTGGTAAGTAATGCCCGAAGTATTTCTGTCAGTGAGCATAACCCCACTACTGGTCAGCAGCGAGTGTTTGTCCCTGAACAATTAAACCACTCTTTAGATGAGATCCTTGCTCAGTACTTTGCTGAGAAGAGGGAACTCCTCAAGGCCAATCGCTCTGACGAGGAAGATGCTAGGGTCAATTTTGATCCAGATGAGGATGATCTCTTGGGGGACTCAACAGAAGTACATATGGTCAACACTAGGGTTCCCTCCTTAGGGATTAGCATAGCCAGGAGGGTGTTATAGTTGAGGAAGAAGGCACAGCTCATTCAACCCAACACCTTCATCAGCAACTAAGGCATAGAGATGAGCATATCAGTAAGATGGATAAAAGAGTTGAAGACTTATTAGTGGCAATCCTAGCATTTCAAGGCCAGGCTCCATCAGTACAGCCTACGCCCTTAGATGCTAATCACCCTAGGTTACTGCATGTTCTAGATCAGCCCAAGAGTACATCTCCCATGGACTAGGATAGTGGCAGTCTACATAGGAATGTCACAGATAGTACCTTCATGCTTGAAATAGATACAAAGCATATGGTGGAACAACAAGTGAAGGAAGCATTGGTGCAAGCCTAAGGTTGCTCATCTGTTCCAAAGGGTAGACCCTACTTAAAGGAATTTGATGTAGTCCAATATCCCAAGAGTTTTGTGCCACCATCCTTCAAGATCTTTGATGCCAGTGAAAACCCTTGTATGAGAATATAGGGCTATTGTAACATTGGGCCCTCTTGACTCTTAGTAGATCATGGGATTGCATTTGATTGGTATGTTGAACTGCCTAATGGTTCAGTGAAGACTTTGCTGAGTTGGAGCACCTCTTTATCAAGAGGTTAGTTGGAGCCCAGCAAAGGGTAAATATGGGTGACCTCGTTGTAGCACAACAAAATTCTAATGAGTCACTTGTTGATTATATTCTCAGGTGGTGAAATGTAAGTATGAAATGCAAACCACAGCTGTCCGAATAGTGTGCTATAGAAATTCTTCTTAAGAATATTCATGCCCAGGTTGCTTTCATGCTTAAAGGATTTACAATCAAAATCATTGAGAAACTAATCAACAATCTTTCTTGCGAGCAAGGAAAGTCACTTTTCAAGACCAATCATTCAAGCCAAAAAAATCATTTGAGAAGCCGGGGATAGTAGTGTGGTAGACAAAGGAAGGACCAAGCTTCGGTATGAGATCTCATACATTGCCTCCATTGCCTCCTCTATCCTGATCTCATATGACTTATGATGGTACCTCTTTCACAACATACTCGACAGCTCATATCCACCTCAGGTAGTTATTACCCATACTCTTAGATTTGAATAAGCCATATTCATTCAAGAGGTAGTTAGGAATATCTTTAAAATCTCTTAAAGAGCGACTTTTAGTTACAGGAGGTGGAAGATATAGATGAGAGTAATGATCCTAACTATTGCCCCTAACACCACATGGTTAGTCATGTCTTGGAGGATTGTATCACCTTTAAGGATTGGCTTGAGTTAGAAGTTAGGGAATGTTAGGGAATGATTCCATTAACTCTTGGGGATACTTAAGATCCTCTTAAGACAAAAAAAATTGCCTTATCTTTTAAAAAAGTGGTCTCTAAGATCAGTGCCTAAAACTCACCTCAACACCAAGAAGGTTTGCAGGAGTCATTCGATGATTATACTTGCGGGATGGTAGTAGTGGTCTATCTTAGGTAGGATTGTATGATGGGCACATATACCACTTATTAGATTTCTATCATGTACCTCTATCTGAAGAAATCAATGAAAAGCCTTCACCCATCTTGTATACTCTAGATTTTATTCCTCTTGAAAACTCTAGTTTCGATCATTCATCTTCTGATTTAGAAATAGATTTCTCATTATTAAATCACACGGGTTTACCTCTTGAGATGGATTTAGAGTCATCCAACTCCAATGATCTTATAAGAGAAGTGGTAGAGAACTTTCTACAAATTCATCATTCCAAGAGGTCACTGAAGTTAATCTTCACAGTGGAAAAGTTCTACCTCCTAGGGTGGCACCTCAGGATAAGGGTAAGCAAATCATTGGTTCTAAAGAGCAGATAGCCTCTCCACAGAATGCTCCACCCATGGATATTCTTATGAAGGATCAAGCCAAGGTTTACTAAATGTCTTAGCACATCTTAAAAAGTTGCCATCTAAGTTAAGCATATATGATTCCCTTATCTTATCCAAAGAGATGAGGGAATCTCTAATCAAGGCTCTTCTTGATCCTGAGATATACTTAGCCCAGCTGACCGCTACTAAGGAGGATATTCAAAAATTCAAAGGACACTCTAGGAGTTACATTTAGTGATGAAGACTTGCTTCTAGGAACAACCAAGCACAACTGCCCTCTTTACATTACAGTGGATATAAGAAGATATAGGATATCTAGAGTTCTTGTTGACCAGGGTGCATCAGTGAATATTATGAGTCTAAAAACCCTTTCTTACTTGAGGATTGACATCTCCAAACTTTCAAAAGAAAGGATGATGTTGAGAGGATTCAATGAACAAGGTGAGAGGGCCTTAGGTTCTATAGGGTCACCATTAGAAGTAGATGATTGGAAGACTACCACCAAGTTTCATATTATAGACTCAGATACATCTTTCAATGCTTTGCTTGGGAGACTGTAGATAGATAAGAACAACATGGTTCCATCTTCTCTACATTAGTGCATGAAGTTCATGAGGGGTGGGATTGAATACCGCATCAAAGGAGATCTTAATTCATTCACAGTTCATGAGGTCAGAATATATGAGGATACAGCCTACTATCTCCCTATAAATTAATAGGTATATTCTCGTGAAATTGGCAAAAAGTTCAAAGATAAAAGAAAAAGGAAAGGCATAAAAATAAAAATAAAAAAATAAAAAAATAAAGAAAGCATAGACTTGGAGGAGAAAGTAGAACATTAAATTCCACCGGTTCATTCAAACATATGGGTAGATGACTGACCTCCACTAGTGAGAGGAAGAGATCTGTGAGACATGCCTAGGGATGGAAGACCTCCTTATTGGCCATCTAATAGGAGTTATGTCCCTGCTACCAGGAGTACACATACTATCTATATAAACTTAGAATCTAGTTCAGAGAATGAGTCATATATTATTAGTATGCCAGCTAGCACTTCCAGACAGTAGATCCCCATGCAAGTGATAGTTGACCAGACAATGATGAAGACCGGGCTCCTAAGCAAAGCATAAGTGTATCCAAGTCTATATGTGAAATAGTCAGGCATCAGTTGGGAACTTTAGGTCTAACCCCACTTTTCTCACAAAAAGTTGAGGGTTTGGTAGTTAAGAAAGCCCCTAAGTCTTCCACAAATGTAAAGGTGCATAAGTTCTTTCTTGGAGCATCATCCTTAAGTCAAGAAGCTGATGTAGAACTTGAGGATGATTAATACAAAGATTTAATAAAATTACCTTTTGATTGGTACTCACCTTGTGTTCTTAATTTAGCAAAGAAAGGATTAATTCCACATGTTTGGTCCAAACATAGGTCAAATTACTTTGAAAGATTATGGGACAACAAATGCATATATTCACAGTCAAGACCAGACTAGGATTCGGTATAGTGGATCCAGTTGATGATGATAATTACTGCTTAGTGATCACCAATCATTTAGAATCTGATAGATTCTTTTCAAATTATGCTAACTCATATAAGGAGGTGTGTTTAGAAACTTTTGATGATCCAAATGACTTTGAAGTCAAGGATGCACCATCAGAGTTCAAAGAGTAGATCAGATCAACCATTGATGAGCTCAAAGAGAACAATATAGAAATTGAAGAAGATCCACGCCCAACATACATTAGTTCTCTGTTGAATGAAAAAGAAACCAATGATTTAGTAAAGCTATTGACTGAGTTTAAGGACTATTTTATATGAAGTTATAAAGAGATGCCTGGTCTATCTCCTAACATAGCAGTCCACAAACTAGTAATAGAATCTAATGCTAACTCTATTAAGCAGGCTCTTAGATGCATCTGATTAGATATTCAACAACAGGTCACTTCTGAAATCAAGAAACTGATCGATGCTAATTTTATCAGGGAAGAAAAATATCCTACCTAGTTGGCTAGTTTCATCCTAGTTAAGAAAAAGAATGGCCAAATTCACATATGTGTCAATTTTAGGGATCTAAATAAGGCATATCCTAAGGATGAATTCCCACTTCTTATACTAGAATTAATGGTGGAAATTGCCTCATCTCATGTAGTATTCTCCTTTATGGATGGGTCATCCCACTATAGCCAAATCAAGATGGCCACCGAGGATGAAAGAAACACTACTTTTTGAACCTCGATCGAAATCTATTATTATAAGGTCATGTCTTTCGGCCTTAAAAATGCTAGCGCCACATACCAGCGGACTATGACTCGAATCTTCAACAAACTCATTCATCATCAAGTTGAATGCTACGTTGATGATCTCATTATCAAGACCAAAGAAAAGGAAGACCATCTCTTTAACTTGAGAGTAGTTTTTGAACGTTTAAGATAATACAACCTCAAAATGAACCACCTGAAGTGTGTATTTGAAGTAACTTCAAAAAAATTTCTTGGGTTTGTTGTCCGACATCAGGGAATTGAAATCAATTCGAAAAAGATCAAAGCGATGCAACCCCCTAAAAGCCTAACACAAATCAGGTCATTCCAAGGGAGGTTGGCATTTCTAAGATGCTTCATTTCTAGCTTTTCAAGAAGATGTCAACCAGTCTCGACACTTGTCAAAAAGGATGCCAAGTTTAAGTGGGATGATAAGTGTCAGCATGCCTTCAAAGTCATTAAGAAATATCTGATGATGTCATCAGTTCTAGCAGCCCCCATCCTAGGCAAGCTACTCATATTATATACTGCTACATTAGACAACTCCCTTGGAACTTTGTTAGCTCAAACCAATGATGAAGAGAAGGAGAACGCTCTCTATTATCTCAATCATTGTCTAATCCCTGTAGAGACAAACTATCCACCTATTGAAAAGCACTATTTTGCTTTAATCTTTGCATCCCAAAAGCTACGATATTATATGCTTTCTCATAAGGTGAACTTGATCTCTAGAGTCAATCCACTATAATTTCTCATGACATGACTGACCTTATCTGTACGGTTGGCATGTTGGTCTATGATTTTGTCTCAGTTTGACGTAACATTCATATCCCTTCGTGTCGTGAAAGGATAATCACTTACAAATTTCTTAGCAGTGCATCCACTCCCTGCTGATTCTTTGCTTAATGATGATCTCCCCAATGAACAAATCATGAACTTAGGGGATACTAGTGCTCGCCGCTGGGAGATGTACTTTGATAGTGTAGTTTTCTCTCAAAGAGGAGAAGAATCACAATTTACTATCCCAGGGAAGGCAGCGGTGCGAATAGTTCTCCTAACTCTGGATCACGATGTGATGAGATTCTTATACCATCTCTCTAATCCATGCACCAATAATGAAGCAGAATATAAGGCTTTGATTTCTAGTCTAGAGTTAGTCATTACACTATGTATCCAGAGCATCAATATCTTTGGAGATTCTCAGTTAGTCATCAACCAAATCACTGGGTCCTACAAAGTTCTAAAACCTAAACTCCATCATTACCAGAAGTATACTATGGAGTTATTGGCCCAAATCCTAGAGGTTACTATTTATAAGATTCCTCGAGGAGAAAACACAGTAGTAGGTGTATTAGCCAAGCTTACTAAAGAGTTGGCATGTCTAGAAGAAGAGTCCATTCCAATAAGGGTCTAAAATAGACAAGTCTTATTTCTTATTGATGCTGAACTCATTAAGAGATTCTCTCTTGAAGGGGAGGTTGCCATTGCCAAAAAGGATGAGGAGTCAGATTGGACGAAACCATTCAAGGATTATTTAAATATAGGCAAAATACCTCAACAAAAATCACTAGCACACTAGGTGAAGCAGAGATCTCTTTTCTATGCTCTCGTAGGCGGCACATTATACCGGCAGTCCTTTGATCATATGTGATTACATTATCTGGACAAACATGAAGAACATAGGATCATGATTGAAGTACACTCAGGTTTATGTAGAGTGCATCAATTGGTCCAAAGATGAAAGCCAAAATCAAGAGACTAGGATACTACTGGCCTACGATGATTACCGATTACATGAATGTAGCTAAGCATTTCCACCAATGTCAGATACACTATGTGGCCCTACATTAACCACCCAACATTCTCCATCCAACATTAGCTTCATGGTCATTCGAGTGTTGGGGTACTGACATTGTGGGTCCAATCGATCCTCCTTCTTCCATAGGTCATCAATTCACCCTAACTGCTACTGACTACTTTTCCAAGTGGGCAGAGAAAATCCCACTTAGAGAGGTCATAGCTCCGCATGTGCTCTAATTTTTCAAGAACCATATCGTATATAGGTTCAGGGTGCCTTGATGAATTATATACGATAATGGTACTGCATTCAAGAGCACTAAAATCAATAACTTTTCCTAGAGGCATAGTATAGATTGGAGGTACTCTACCATCTACTATCCAAGGGCAAATGGGTTAGCAGAAGCCTTCAACAAAACTCTCATTCAAATATTAAAGAAGACACTAGATGATAATAAATGATAATGGCATGAACAGTTGGTTGAATCATTGTGGGCGTACCGCACCACCTATAAAACTCCAAAATAATCTACACATTCTTCTTAGTGTATGGGTCTGAAGCTGTTCTACCATTAGAAGTCCAACTCCCATCACTAAGGATAGCCATGCATAAACTCACAATGGAGCAGAATGCCAAGTTATAATTAGAAGAGCTCAAAAGTTTGGAGGAGAGGCACCTATAGGCATGTCATAACCTCGAGTTATACAAAGCCAAGATGATTCAAGCTCATAATAAGTTGGTCCGTTCTAGATTTTTCAAATAGGAGAGCTTATTTTAGTTCTAAGGAGTCCAATTGTTACCCATCAAAAGATAGGAGGCAAGTTTGAACCCCCTTGGGAAGGCCCTCATGCCATAGAGAAGGCCTACTAAGGAGGATCTTATCAACTCATAAATTGTAAGGGAGAGAGCCCGATGCTACCAATCAATGGGCTGTACTTAAGGAAATTCTATCCATAAATCTTATTTGAAAATAACCATCAATAAAACTTCTTTAAATATCAAATTTCATCTCTTATGTGTTAGAAATATCTTGCGCTTGTGAATCTTCCATGACGTATCTAGGGTAGGTATAAGAGAACCCAAGAGGCATCCTATCCATCCACAACACAAACACAAACTACAAACGATCCTCTAGTGCTATTAGAATAGGTGTAAGAGAATTCAAGAGGCATCCTATTTTGTCTAGTACAACTAAGTTAGGTGTAAGAGAACCCAAGCGACATCCTTTCTTGGTGGAGTCAAAATTACCCCTGCGATGCCATTTTATCCATTCTTCTATGTGTTTAAAGTAGGTGTAAGAGAGCCTAAGTAGATTCTTTTTCCCTCTTTCACAACACAAATAAACATATATCTTTTATCTCAGGATATTTTCATGTGGGACCAAGTCCCCCCCCCTGTGGCACGCTCTCATTAGCTGCTCTAGGTCGGGCTGACATGCTACCTTACTAGTGTGTCACCCCAATGGTCATTTATCTAATGGATGTGAGTCCCCGCGCTTTCTTCCTGACTTGACCATTGTAAACCAATGAGCTCCTTATTAGTTTGGTAGGACTCACTGCACAGCTAGTAAGCTACCTCATGTTTACTTTGTTTAAGAGGATGTAAGCCTACACTCTTTATTCATGGACTAACTAATATGCATTAACTGGGTCGAGTATATTTGAGGTATAGGATAAGTCCCCCAGTGGCTCCTTTCCTTCTGACCACTTCAAGCCTGGGTTTGGTCCCCACCCAAGACCCCTCGCTTAGTAGTCTCCCTAGGTTGGATAGCCCCTATCGAGCTGAAGATAGACTATCCTGGCAATCAATTCTGCTTTAAAGATATGTAAGCCTACATGACTTCTTTTTAGACTGATTGTCACAAACTAATGGTCACTTTAGGTTGGTTGGTTATCGCCATGTTGATGGCAACCCACACGGTGGATACACCACTCTTGACAGATGTGAATCCCTGAGCTTTCTCCTTGAGTCGGCCACCTAACACCTACAGGCTTTCTTTTATAGGGTTTTGGATAAATCTCCCACCGACACCTCCCCTGTGGACACTCTATTTGGATCACATCCTTAGTGACCCCATTTAGACACTACTCAGGTTTTTTTTGGATTGGACAGTCCCCTTTTCGTAGTAACCACCCCTATGGTTGGAGAATTATTTTAGCGGATGTGCACATACTCCCTTGGTCCAATAAGTTTGAGATAAGACTAGGCTAATATAAGCTCCTTCTCAGTGTGGTCCCTTGTAAACCAACAAGGTCCACATAAATATAAAATAAAATATATATATCTTTGTTTGTGGATTAGGAATTCAAGCCAGGCCTGATTTATTGTGCAAGCGACCGATCACCCCTGTGGTTCCTTATTTAGGAAGATGTGAGTCCCCACGCTTTCTTCCTAACTTGACCATTGCAAACTGAAATGCACCCCTTCGGTTGCTTAGTTCTACCTAACGGTTGGTACATTATCCCTTTGTATTTGTAAATCTAAGATATGTCTTAGCTGATATTAGCTCCTTCTTAGTAGATCCATCGCACACTGATAGAGTCCATCAAAAATTAAATTAATTTTGACTATTCTTGAGTTGATATGAGTCCACAGTAGCATTCGCTCAAGTAGTTGCCTTAAGTCAGGATTGATTTGTTCCACCATCGATAGATCATCCCAATGATTGATCTTTACTTTAGAAGATGTAAGTCTATTATGCTTTCTTCCTAGTACAACCATTGCACACCGAAAGGCAACCCTTAAGCTAGATAGTCCTACTTTGTGGCTGGTAGACTACCCCTTTGGATTTGTAAATCTAAGATAGGTCAAGGCCAACATAGCCCCTTCTCAATGGGTCCATCACATGCCAATAGGGTCCACAACATAACACACCAAATTAAATTAAATCAAATCACATCAAATTAATCATCAAGACTACACTTGAGTTAAAGTAAGATCCCTAGCGGCACTCACTCAGTTGTCGCCTTAAGTAGGATTCAATTCCTTGCTTTAGAAGATATAAGTCTACTATGCATTATTCCTAGCATAGTCGTTGCACACCAAAAGATAACCCCTTAGGTTGGATAGTCCTACCTTATGGCAGGTATACTATCCCTTTGTATTTATAAATCTAAGACAGGCCAAGGCCCCTGTGCCTCCTTCTTAGTGCGGTCCATCGCACACTGACAGTGTCCATAACAAAATAAATTCAAAACCAACCTCTCTAGTGAAGTCAAATTAAACATATTGGACAAATGAAACTTCTCCCCAGTGAAGCACAAATCAAATTAGTCTCCCTAGTGGTGCTTAGATCTAAATCAAACAAATTTAATCGAGTGTACATCCCTGGTGAATATGCCCTCAATCTAAAACCCTTCTTCATAGTAGAGCCATAATAAATTAAGCCAACCTCCTTAGTGGAGTCTAATCAAATACATGAAAGAAATCTAATCAAATTATTATCCCCAGTAGATAGCCCAAACCTGGTTCCCTAGTGGAAGGTTCACATACCCAATCCCTAGCAGATTCGAGCACATATCCTTAGCAGATATGCCTTGTGGTGAAATTTTTTAAGATTGAAAATTTTTGAAGAATAAGATCCATCTTCACTCTATGTGGGATAAAATGAGGATGGAAATATACATATGCTTCTTTTTATGCAATTTTGATACCGTGTAGATCCACAGATATTCTTATTGAGGGTGATCGGGTATGACATTGAGGAAAGGTGTACTATCTTGAAAGATAGAGGTCACCACCCTACAATGGACCTAATCACCTCAACAAGGACTCCTAAGGATAATGGGTCTACATGCGTACCAGAGATTCTTCCCTTACTTTACTTAGAAAAATAAAGTAGGCTTTATTTTAAACTAGGTTTGTTAAGTTCCCTACAGGGGCAAGACCTCATAGTTAATTACATCCGAAGGAATGAGATCCCTTAGAAATACTCTAGATTAAGGTAAATGATCGCTATCTCTAAGGATTTTAATAGGTTGGACTATTAATTGATTAGTTTATTTTGAAAGATCAAATGGAATTGATCAAAGAGAGGGAGTTATTATTGAAGCCAAAGGAAGATAAGTAGGAGATGCCCACGATGCTAGGAAACCTTGCAAGCATCTCAAACTATCCTATGGTTGGGCTTTACATTTTTGAAATTGATTTAATTTGTTTGAGTTGAATTTTTCATTAGAACTTTAGGGCTTATGATTCTATAACACAAGATTATGGAAATTTCTAAGAGGTGGGGATACTTATGGCACACAAAGGGGAGAAGTAATCTCAGAACCTAAATCTAGGGAGCTTTGGTGAGGGCCAAAAGTACAACCTAAATGTAAGGCAAAAATGGGTATTTGGTTTGCCTCAGAGAGAGAAAAAAAATCACACCTTGACTTACAATCGCCTGGGGTGGCGCCAACTAACTCCTCCTAGATTTTAAATTCATGTAGGCAAGTCATATGCTTTATGCAAAAATTATTTTATTTATAAGGAGACTAAGTCCTTAAACTCACTCCCTAAAAAGACTAGATCATGTAAGGGTATGCTTCAAATGACCTAAATCTAATGCAAAATATATTACATTTTATTTTCATTTTTTGGACAATTATTTTGACTCAGGCTAATAGGATTCATATACCTAATGCATGAGAAGTGAGATTATTGGCCAAAATCAGTGAGAAAGGAGGAGGTGTGTTTCCACCATGGCTCTCAAAGGTCAAGCCAAGTTTCTCTGGCAAAGGTGGAAGCTCTCCAATCAAGAGTGAAAATAATATGCATTTATGCATGATGTTATAAAAGAAATACTCATCCAGCTAATGGGTTGCTAATTCATTTATCTTAATTTTTAGCCTAAGCTTTAAGTGAGGTTATGAGTTCTTTATTTTTAATTTTGAATTGTTAAATTTAGTAGAAGATTTATTTTTTCCTAAGAGTATAATCCACATCCAGGTCATACATAAAGCATGGAAGAAACTAGGAAAAGGATGCCACTTAATGCACAAGCTAAATAAATCATCAATCAATTTATAAAGCTAATCGTAAAAGAATAAGAGGCCATTAAGGTCGGGTACCACAATACAAACCCAAAAACAAATTGGGTAGCTGAGCTCTACCATATATAATCCAGATTATAAATGAATTAAATACAATTAAGCGAGGAATTAATTGTTATGGGGGTCATCAAGCTTTATTTCTTCATTCCTCTTTTCTTCTTTCTTCTTCTTTTCTTCTTTCTTCTTTGGTTTTTTTATTTGGATGGTTGGAAGGTAGTTGCTTTAAAGGCTTCACATGGTACGTAAGATGAGATCTTATGACCATTCTTCATCCTAATCCCCATAACAATCATTCCAAAATCTTGATTATAAAAATTACATGAAAAAGAAAAGTAAATCTAGCTAACACCTGCAAAATAGAGATTAGTTAAACAAACCATACAAAATTCCAAGCATGTATATTAGACTTATCACCCTATACATGGGTGACTAAGTCCACCTAACCTATTGGATTATGCTTATGGGTATAAGCACGTGCATAGTAAAAGCATTTATTGTTTTTATTTACTACAGTGCCCCTTAAGCACAATCTCGTGCAGCAGATAATAGTTAGAACCATTCATTCTATGCACATTCACCCTAACATCCAGACTAAAATATATATCATAAAACAAAAGCAAGCATCAAACCATGCACTGCCTAACCTAAAGCTAGAAGAGGTGACGTAGCATAATGTGTGTGCTTTAGAGGTTTGTGTGGTATACTTAGCTATGGCTTTAAGTTAGAATTTTCTAAGTGTGAATAATATTCAACTTAGAGGAGGGTTTTATTCAAGTGATTTAATCTTTTCAGGTTGATTTTATTTTATGTTCTGATTGGGTTCAAATGAATCCTACAATTAATTACTAAGTTATAAAGAGAGGGAAAGAGAAAAAACTTATTTTTCATTCCCTAACCTAAGTAATTTTTAAAGTGGATTCATATTATTGTTTTATTTAGTGAATATTTTATTATGTGTTTTAATTATTCTTAAGTTTAGATGAACTATAAACAAACCTATTCAAAAAGAAAGGCATTTCAAGATTAAGTAAAATGAACTAAATTCACAAAATATACATCACTTCACTTCTTTCCCAATATGTACAACATGCATATGAATGAGTCTTAAACACATTTATACATACAAATGGGAATATTTAGCACACTTTATGATGCATGCTAAGTAGTTCATTTAAGAAAATTTGAATATTTATGATGCATGATTTTTATTAAGAAGCAATTATCCAATTTTCACATGCACATATGAATGTATGAAAGGCATAAGTGAGTATGATGACATTGTTAACTAGGGGTGTAAGGTACAAGACCAACTTAGGGCTATATAAAGCCTCACAACCCCAGGGTTGTCCAGAGTAATATACCACTTTTCTTAAATACAAGCATGTGTATAAAAGAAATGAATGAAAAAGAACGAAAGCAAAAGTTTACGTTGATTAATTTATTTTTGTTTATATAATTTATATGTACAAGTATAAGTATCCTTCTTAAGTAATAGTATATGAATGAATAAGAATGAATAGGATATAGAATTAGGCAAGTGTTAGGTTCTTTTCAAATGAACTATACACTTTACCAAATCCTACTCAAAACTATACTAAAAGAGAGAAGGAAAACCTACACTAAGAACATCCTTATATTTTACTCACATAGAAACTTATAAGTAAGATATAAGTAACACACTTTTAATTTTGATAATGGATTCATATATTTTGAAAATAATTTGGATTTAATAGTGATAATATCCACTCGTATTCTTACTTTAGCCAAAACATGCAATTTGACATAAAGGAAACATTTTCATTTTAAATTTGATTTTTGAAAAGCATGAATACATGAAATCATATGACACACATATTTAGCATATTGGGAGAGAACTAAAGTAATGAAAGTATGTAAACAAGTTCACATTAATTAATTTCTAAAGACAATCTTATGAAATAAGAAAGCTTAAAGCAAATCAAAGTTTGTTTAATATGATTTTTATTTGATCTTGAGTTTGATTTAATTTGAAAAATGTAAATTGAGTTTGCTATTTCTAACCCATTTCTACATGTGTTTGATATTTTTTGTTTATTTTTTAGGTGATTAGATTTATTTTATATTTTGATTAGGTTAAGGTATGGATTAAATATGTTAATTACCCCTTACCTACACCACCTTAACATAGTTAATCAAATAATTATGAGCCAATGAGATGACATAAAATCTCATAAGAAATTTAGAATTATAATGGACCTAGGAAGAAAAGGGCCTAATGCAATTTGGCTCATGATTAATTAAGCTGAGGGATTTAACTTAAGTAATTTCAAAACACTCCTCACACATATGAGTTGAATTTTGATTTCCTTAATTGTACTTAGGCCCTTGAAGACCTAAGAATCTACCCCAGGTAGATTAATTGAGTTCTGGAAAGTTTTAGAGTTTTAAGAATTTAATTAAGAGGGCAATTAGTGAATTAACCCTTTAATTAATAGAGGATTAAGAAATAAAAGGGGGTTTAAGGAATAATATAGGGGAAATGCCCCAAAATTATTCCCTAAACCTCCTATTCACTGAAATAGATCTTAATCAACTTCAACAAAGGATTAAACCACTAATCAAACCCTTAATTAACCTTAATTATATTAAGGGGTAATTAGGAAATGAATTAGCAATTTTTCTAATTAAGCCACAAATAAATCCCAAGAGAATTAGGGGAGGTACAAGTCATACCCCAAAATGTACTCGAGAAGTTTAGGAATAATTAGTTGATTAATTAAAGGGTAATTAGCAAATTAATATTCCCAATAAAACCCAAATTCAAAGAAAAGAACTATTCAAAATTAATCAAAATCAATTTTAAAATATTTTATTTTTAATTACTTTTCTAATGCAATTTATTTTATATTTTTCTGATTTTTCCATGTTGAGATATGAACTTTAGAGGCTTAGGTAATTAATTAGAATTATTTAAATCCTAATTAAATCCTTAATCCCTACAGGCACCACGCATGAAGCTGACACGACATCCCTTTAAACATAACACTCTCTGATTGGTAATTTAAAATGTCACATCGTAGCACCACATGGCGGTGGTGGTACTATGTAATTTTCCCTCAGCCGTCTGATCAAGGATCGGACGGTTGAGATTAAAGCCGCGGATCAAAGGGGATAAAAATAAATATATAACATGTTTTAATCTCGACCATCCATTCAAAATGTGCAGATGGATGGCCAAAGATCTTTCCTTGCAAATTCCTGTGAGCCATAGAGATTGTCCATGTTCTAGGCCTTGATCTGAGCTTGATTGAGCTCGGATTGATATGAAACTCAACCCACACCATCGACATGCATCATAGATCACATCTAACGGTCAGATCTTATTCCATTAACATTTTTTTCACAAAGTTCCACACCACAATGAGTTTAATTATTAAAAAAATGGCTAACCTCATCGGAGGTGATCACCGGTGCTCGATTCCCTTGAAGAAGCTTCATCTGGTTGAAATGATGCTTTGGTGAAAGTTTGAGAGACTGAGGTTGAGTGGATCTTCCTATGGGTCACTCCCTCCTTAGCTTGAGCTTGACTTTGATCGAATTGGATCTACCCTTGCTTCAAGAACTTGGAAGAGTGCTTGGGTGCACTCGACTTGGTCATCTGATGAAGCTTGAAGAAAGAATTGAGTGGAGTTTGAGTGTGGAGAAAGTTGGAAATTCAATGGACCTCCCTTATTTTTACTTAAGAAAAACTGAGAAGATGCAAATTCAATCCCCCTTTAGGAAGCTTAGGATCACTTGTAAATGACTCCTATGACTCCCTCTTACTAAATCGACTATGGCTCTATCAAGATTCAAATGAATTAGGGGGAGTATATCTCCCCCTTTGGCAATCAGACGGCTGAGCCTATGCTTACCATTTTGATCCAATTGCCTTGATTCAAAGGGTTATTTTAGATGTTAGGATTGTCCTTGAGTTCATTTTAGGCTAGGGAGTAGCAATATGAACTTCCCATGTGCTCAAAATAAGTGAATGCATGATTCCATGTGACCCTTTCAAGGGGAGTGGTCGGTTTGGCCATTAGGTAAAGTTGGGCTGACCCAAATCCATTGGGTTGGGTGCACCACCCTCCCTAGTGTTCAGTTGATCCACTAGGAGAGTATCAAGTAGGTATGAAGAGGACTTGATCAAATTCTAAATGGAATTGGCCAAAATTTACTCTATGGCATAAGGGTAAAATAGTCATTTGGCTAATTTTTGAATTTGGGTATGTTTGGTATGTTGAGAAAATAGGTTTGGCCAAGTTTCATTAGATTTGGATTTCATTTGGTATGGTTTGGCTCATGTTGACCCATTTAGGTTAAAATGGGTCAAGTTGACCAATTGGTCAAATTGGGTCAAACCAAGAGTTGCGTCAAGTTCATATAACCATTTAAAATGTTTTGGTGGTTTTGGTTTGATTCAATTTGGTTTAGGTTTGATTTTGGTTCATATGACTTCATTTAGGTCAAATGGGTCAAGTTGACCAATTTGACCCATTTGACCTATTTGAGCTAGTTCATGGGTAGGTTTAGGTTTGGTTAGTCATATGAAGTGGTTTCGTATCTTTGTTTACAATCAATTTTGGTTAATTTTGAATTTTGCTCAATATGACCCTTTAAGTTGGTTCAAGGTCAATAGGTTTAGGTCTAGTTGGCCAATTGAGGCTTTGGTCAAGTTCAATAAGTGATTTAGAATGAACTTGGCCCATTAGTTTCAATCAATTTGGCTTAGATCAGATTTTAACACATTTTGACTTTATAGGTCAAGTTGGGTCAACTTGGGTCAAGTGGCCAATTGGGCTAGGTTAGGCTCAAATGTTGACTTGGTCAAGTTCAAACATTGGCCATGAATAAACTTAAATCATTAGTTTCAATCAATTTGGCCTATGGTGGATTTTGGCTATGTTGGGTTTCATTTTGTCTAAGTGTTGACTTGGTCAACCCATAGGTTTGATTGGTTTGACCCAATTTGAGTGATTGATCGCCTCATGATGATTGTTGATCATGATGAGAGGCTCAGGTGAGTTTGATTCAATCCAATTTGGTTAGGATTAGAATTTGGCTCATAAGGGTACTTTAGGTCACTTTGGGTCAAGTGAGCCTAAGCGGATCTAATGACTTGGTCAAAGCTTGATTTGAGTTTGATTGAACTTATATATGGACTTATGATTGAAATATAAATCCATTTGCAAGTGGTTTGAAGTCAATTGAGTTTTGATTCATTTGATAATTTCAAGTTTAAAGGGTGAAAATGAAATAAATTTTGGCTTGATTTTTGAATTGAGTTTTGGTTGAGTGATTGAAGTTTATATTTATATTTGGATTTATGATTGAAGGATTGATTGAATCATGAAGAAAAATCAAGAGTATGGCTAGATTTGAAGTTGATTTGGCTAAGTTCAAGAATTTGATTTGAAAGGCTTAGGTTGATTTTAATTGAATTTGAACTTGATTTTTAGAAGTGGTTTGATTGTTTGAATTTATATTTCATTTATATATGTGAATATAAATAAGAATATAAATGGTTTATAAGAAAATTTCAAAGATTTGAAGCGATGTGATGATGATCAAGGCTAAGTCCTTAAGCGAGAATCAAAGTGACTTAGGAAAGATTTTGAACTTGAAATTGACTTTTGGTTTTAATTTAATTGATTTGAATTTATATTTCATTTATATATGTGAATATAAATGAGAATATAAATGGGTTATGAGAAAATTTCATGAGTTTGAATTAGTTTAGATTTGATTTAAGCTAAATCCTTAAAAGGGGATTAAGGATTTAAGAAGGATTTTGAATTAGGAATTTGAATTTTGGATTTGATTTGATTGATTTGAATTTATATTTCAATTATATATGTAAATATAAATGAGAATATAAATGAGTTATGAAAAAATTTCATGAGTTTGAATTGATTTAGATTTAATTTTGGCTAAGTCCTTATGAGGGGATTAAGGATTTAAGAAGGATTTTGAATTAGGAATTTGAATTTGGAATTCAATCATGGATTTCAATCATGTGTTTCAATCATGTGGCATTTATTTGGGTTTGGAGAAAAATCAATTAGGCTAGAATTGATTTAGGTTTGATGTTGATTTGGAGTTTGACTTGAATGAAGGAAGTCAGGAAAGTGGTCTAAGCTATAGGGTAGGCAAACTTTCCTAACACCCCTAAGACATGACCTATTCATTTGGCTAACTCTTCTAAGTCTCTAGGGATAGGTTGAGTATCCACCTAATCACTAGATGTATCTTAAGACTAAGGAACTCCTAAAGTCTAAGAGAAGTCCAATGTCTATGATAGAAGGGTTGAGAGCTCATCCTAAAAATGAGGTTAACATGCCTCCACAAAAATTAAAATAAAATAAATTAAAATCAATTTGATCTTGATCCCCATCGGATTATAGATTTTTATCCCCAGCAGATACATACCCAAATTATTCATATTCACCATCAAACTCAAATTCTTATCCCTCAGCGGATAACTTGAACCTGCTTCCTTAGTGGAAGGTTCATGTACTCAATCCCCAGCAGATTCTTTCTTGCTCTCTTATTCCCTTGGCATAAAGAGAGCTACATCGCACTAAGATTGTGATCCTATCTACCTCTCGGGACTAGGCATAGATCATTTTTCATTAGTGTTTGCAATCTTCTAGATGTTGTTGATCATTTTGGTCAACGCCAATACGTGCAGTGTGCCTTGTTAGTTACACCACACCTATTAGGGGTCTTTTTGTTGACTTCACTTTTGGAGTGAGCTCTCAACCCCATCCTCTTAGACTTAGGAATCTTCTACACACTAAGATATTTTTAGTCATAAGACATATCTAGTGATTAGTTGAATAGTTAACCTAAGCCTAGAGACTTTAAGATTAGGCTATGACTTAGGGCTTAAGGAAATTACCTATCCTATAGCCTAAACCCAATCTAGATACACTTTCTCAAATCAAATCCAGATTCAAATACAAACCAAACCTCAACTTCAAATCCAAATTCAAAATCCATATCCCAAATTTGACTCTAAATGATTGAAACCCAAAATCAAATTCAAATCCTAAGACCCTTCCTAAGCCATATAAACCACCTTCATAAGCTTAGCCAAAACCCCCTTTAAATCAAATCAAATTCAATTGATTTTCTTATAAATCAATTGTTCCTTCATTTATATTTATAAATATAAATGAAATCCATATCCAAAAAATCAAAACTATATCCAAAATCAAATCCAAACCCAATCTAAGCCCTTTGAGCCAATTCTTTGGGCTTAGCCAAATTTCATCCAACTAAAGTCAAAACTAATGGATTTTCTCTCGGATCAATCGTTCATTCAGTTATCTACCCAAATAAAAATGAAACCTACAATCATCAAATCAAAATGAAGCCAACCCAAGCCCATTTCACTTAAAAATTTCAAATGAGCTAAATCTCTTAGACTCCAAATTGATTATCGTTGAATTTATATTTCAATTCAGGGCTCATATATAAGTTCAACTAAACTGAAATCAAACTAAAATCAAACTAATTGACCCACTTAGATCCACACCTAAATGACCCATTTGAGCCAACTTCCAATCCAACCTAAATTGGATTGAACCAAGCTCACCAAAACCTTCCACCATGATTGTTGATCACCCTATGATGATCAATTGCAATCAATTGGGTCAAACCAAGTCAACCTAGTCACTTGACCAAGTCAACCTAGTCACTTGACCAAGTCAACCCTTAGCCCAAATAAACCAAAACTAGCCAAAACTCATCCTACACCAAATTGATTGAAATCAATGATTTAAATCAACCCAAAGTCAATATTTAAATATGACTTGACCACCAATTGAGCCAAACCAAGCCCAATTAGCCATTCGATTCAACTTGACCCAAATTGGCCTAAAGGATCAAATTAGATCAAATCATGATCTAATCCAAATTGATTACAACCAATAACTCAAATCTATTTTAAATTGATTATTGAACTTGACCAAAGCCATAATTAAACCCAATTTGATCAATCAAGCCTAATTGAGCAATTTAGCCCAAATTGGCCTAAAGGGTCAATTTGGCCTAAATCCAAATTAAATCCAAATTGATTCGAACCAAATACCACATTCATCTTCAATTAGCCAATTGAACATGAATCTACCTATAACCCACGCTAATTTAGCCAATTTTGGTCAAATTGGTTAACTTGACCCATTTGACCCATTTGATTCCAAATGAGCCAAAATTAATTCTAAGCCAAATTAAATCAAATTGATCATCTCTTCAAACCATCATTTGAACCTAACCTAAGCCTTAGTTTGACCCAATTTGACTAATTTGTCAACCTAACCCAATATGATCTAATGTGACCCATATGACCCAAATTGAGCCAGATCCCTTGAAACCAAGTCATGACCCATTGGGGGGCTGATCAAACCCAACCCAAACCTATTTGGGATCATCTGAAAATCAACCAAACTCAATTAAATCCCTTATGGATCCTCCCTCACATAGGATTCCACCCAACTTCATTTAATTCTCCCCATCACATGCACTCAAGTCCCACCCATCCATGACATTCAATGAAGTTGATCATATGGCAGCAAGAGAGGACTTTGAAGCAAAAATCCAAAGTCCACAATCAATCCATCATGCATCCCAACCACCCCAAGCAAGATGATAACACTTTGGAGCTAAAAAATTCAAAAAAAAGGATTTTTGGCCACTATTAAAGGAGGGGGAAATGAGGCTTTATTCCTCTTCCTCTTACCACTATTAAGCTTCTAAGAGCTCCCCAAAGCAACTAGCCACCATGTCCTCGCTTCTCTTGAGCCAAAAACATCAAAACAAGGTGAATTCTGATAAGCATTAGAAAATACATCATTCTGAAGTGAATGCGAAGGCTACACTCATTCCAAAGCTTTCACTTTCACCTAGGAGCTTGCTTGGATCTTCACCGCCTCCAGAAACCATCCCCGGCGAGGTAAATTTTACCAAACTATAGCTGTCTTAGGATCCTTCATTTGAGATGATTATTTGTGCAATTTTAGGAATTTATCCTAAATAATCCTACATTTTATATTTTATAACATCTCAATTAGAAATACAAGTTTTTGGGTGTGAATCGATGAGAAAACGAGTCCATTTGGACAAGTTTTTAATTAGATTTTCTATTTTCTTCAAAAATACCCTCGGTCTACACTATTCACATTGGTTGTACAGTAGCAACCGTCTGATCCCAAAGTTCGTGGGATCGGATGGCTCGGATCACGTGTTGATCATGCGATCCCAGCCTTCAGATCGGCGAGTGCATTTTGGACCGTCTGATCCCATGGTTCGGGTGATCGAACGGATCAAATCGTGCACCGATCGCCCGATCTGATATGGACCACCTGATTTGCAATAGGAAGGCCCGGATCAAACTGCACAATGCGGTCATTGTGCGCTGACGTGGCTTCCCATTGAAATGCTGACACAGCACCGCACGCCAATCATGTTGCCCCATGTGGCACCGCGTTGCCCCATCTGATTGTGCTAAATAGAAAATTCAGGTTTTTTTTGAAATGCTGATTGTGCTTTTTTGTGCTTAAATCACCTAAAACTTCAAAATTTTATAGAAAAAAAAATATCTAACGAAAAATCACAAGAAAGCGCTCGTTGGATTCGTCTTTCCGAGAGGAATCCAAAGAACCAAAAATTTCCAAATTCCACTGAATGGTTGGAGCTTAATTTAGGTTTTAGTAAAAATAAATTTTCATTAATTACTCTAAAAATAGAAGTTGGATTGATTTTAAATTTTCAGAGATTGAAACTAACATTAAAGCACACCTATGATAAAAATATCAATTAAAAAAGACTTCTGTATTAGGAGAAATTAAATCTTATAATTCAGATTATCTATTTTAACAAAATAAATCAAAATAAAAATCCATAAATTTATAAAAATCTTCAAAATGGCCTAAATCACTTCAGTTAAGATCTAAGATCCTAAACATAATAATAGTAATAATAATAATATAATCTTATGAAGCTTAATGAACCTACAATAAATATTTAAGGTTAATATTTAATAAATTAATGAATTAATTAAAATGAAATTCATAATAATCTAAATAATAAATTAAAATCAAAAATAAAATAATACTTAAGCAATCATTAATCAAACCTCAAATCAAAAAAAAAATCATATAATCCTGAGAGGAAATTAAATTAAGTATGATTAAACCAATTTAAGTTAATAAAACTCAATCAAATGATTAAATCTTAAATCAAACTTAAAATTAAACAAATATAAGAAACTTTAACATGAGTCAAACTAATATAACTCAACCTGCACTAAGCATGGAATCTTAATCATGTGAAACTCCTTAATGGATATAAATAAAGTTAAACTAATTAATCATTAAGTAAACTCAAAAGTTAAATTAATTATAAATCCAATACATCATAATCGCTTAATACTAATCAAACCAAATTAATCAAACATCTAATTAATGCAAACTTAATGAATTAATCCATCATCTTAATGAATCAAATTAATTTAAATAAATTACATTAAAGCTAACTCTTAAATTAAGCCTAAATCAAACTCCTAATTAATTTAATAATTAATCACACCTTTCAAGTAAACTAATTAAGTTAATCAAATTAGTCATATTAAACCTAAGCTTAATCAAGCATAAATGCAATTAAATGCCAATCAAATCCTAAATTAAACATAAGTCATTAAGTCATTAATTACATCATTAATCTAAATAAATATAAAACCAAATTAATAATTAAATAAATATTTATTAAATTTAATAATTAACTTAAACACACTTCTTAATTAAACTAATTACCCTTGCTAACCTTTATTAAACACTAATGCAAACTTAATGAATTAATCCATCACCTTAATAAACCAAATTAACTTTATAAATCACTTTAAAATTAATTCAAATCAAACACTTAATTAATCTACTAATTAATTCGATCACATATCTTAAATAAGCTAATTAAGTCAATCAAATTAATCATATTAAACTTAAACTTAATCAAACATAAATGCAATTAAATACCAATCAAATCTTAAATTAAACATAAATCATTAAGTCATTAATTACATCATTAACCTAAATAAATATGAAATCAAATTAAAAATTAAACAAATCTTTATTTAATTTAGTAATTTATCACACCTCTTAAACAAGCTATCAAATTAATCATATTAAACTTAAGCTTAAGCTACATAAATTTGAATATAATTAAAATGCAATTAAATACTAATCAAAATCTAAATTAAACCTAAATTATTAAGTCATTAATTACATCATTAATCTAAACAAATATGAAATCAAATTAAAAATTAAATAAATCTTTATAATTAACCTAAACAAACTTCTTAATTAAACCAATAATCACATTGAACCTAAGCAAACCCATAGACTAATAAAGCTAATCAAATTAAATTAAATCAAATTAAATTAAATTAGGAAAGACACTCATCAATTTAATATGTAATCAAATAAAATCTCATTCAACCAACTTTAAAAAAAGATAAACTAATTAACTATCCCATGTATGAAATCAAAATACAAACCAAACTTTGATAAACATGATAAATGGATGAGATTAAAAATAAAATTATAATTACAAAGAATCAAACTCAATTAAAAATCAAAATAAAATCTCAATTAATCTAATCCAATAAAACTACAAATAAATGAACCATGATAAACATAAAATTAAATCACATAACTATAATCAACGAAAAGAATTAGATATTAATTTAAAAGGATATAGAATTATTAAGATTTAATTACACCAAAACATCTAATCTAAATTTAATCAATCAAAAACACATGAATTTAAGCAAACATAAACTTCATTAGATATTAAAAATATTGAATTATCAAGATATAATTAAACCAAAATATCTAATCCAAAATCAATCAATCAAATAATTAAACAAACTCAAATTCTAAAATCTAAATCAAATCAAATGAATTACATAAATTCAAATGGGCTAATTAAGATACTTAAGGACTTTAGTTAGATTCTTCAGGAGTTAGGATGTAGAATAGGGTGAGTTCTGTCTACAAATGGAATTCATTCTACTCTTCATTCTTGAAATCCTGAACATCATTTTAACCAAATAAAAGTGAAATAAAAATGAAAAATAAATCATTAAATCATTTAAAGTAAAATCACCCAAAGGTAAAATTTAAACAAATTCAAACTCCAAATTAAAACTTAAACTAAAAAAGCCTAGTAAAGTCTTCCCACCCAAGCCTTAAGCACACCCATTAGAATACTAAGTCACCACTTTTAGTGCTAAGTTACGGTGTTGTATGTATGATGTTGTATTTTATTTTGTGATGTAATATTTTAGTCTGGATGTTAGGGTATATGCCTTGTAAACTGGATGGTAGGCCGTGATTAGCCTAATCATATTTTCTATAGAGGGTTGTGCTTAAGGGGCCGCTATAATAAAAATATAAATGTGTTTGTTGTGTAGCCCTTAAGCATAACTCACGTTAGGACAGGTGGGCTTGGTTACCCACGTGTGGGGTGCTAAGTCCAAATTATTCATATAACTGCTTAGGTTGTATGGTGTGTTTAGCTAACATTTGTTTTGTAGGTGTAGCTAACATTTGTTTTGTCAGATCTAACAAGCCCAAGATCTTATAATTCCGACTTTATTTGAGCATTCAAATACACAAAATACATCATATGATCAAAGGAATCATTTTGAGCCATCCGATGGAGAGGAGTGGTTTGGATTTTGCATGTATTTACAGAAACGTCACTCCTCCAATCTATAAATAGCCCCTCATTCTTCATATGAGGGGAGGGGAAGCAAGAGAGAGGAGAGAGCTCTAAAGCTTGAAAATCCTCCAGGAATAATCATGCCATCACTTGACGATCGTTGACCATCCACATTGGTTACCAACCACCGTCGCCGGCCGCCGCCTTCAGCCGCCACCATTGATCCTTGCGTGTCAATCTGCGTCATCCGCCAACCCCTCTTGTTGCCATCGCCGTCGTCAACCATCATCACCGGTCATCATCGCCGACCACCGCTATCGACTACCATCGTTGGTCACCGCCGCAGATCCTCGTAGACCATCTTCTCCGGTCACCATTCCGATGACCTTCATCATCAGTCGCTGACCCCCACTGTTCACCATTACTATATAACTGTTGTTGCCTGATTTTGGGATTAGTGTTATGGGAGATTAGGATGAGCAGTGGCTAGAAGGCTTAGTCCTTTGGGGGCCCTGTGATTCCTTTAGAGCAAATCAAATCAAAAGGAAGAAAAGGAAGACCCCCATAGCATATATTATTTTTGTAATCCAGGTTGTATAATGGCCTGCTACCCATATTTTTTTTCTCTTTTTGGGGTGTACGGCGGAGCCCGACCGCATAACCCTTTTATTCTCTTACGATAGTCTATAAAATTATTTGATGTTGTGTTTAGATTATGCACTAGAATTGCATGCTTTTCCTAGTTTCTTCATGTTTGATGTTTGAATGTGTGGCCTGGATGCGGTAGGCTCTTAGAATGAAATTAATTTTTTTACCCCAATTAACAACTCATAACTAAAATTTTAGAGCAACTCATAACCTCACATAAAAGCTTAGGAGTTAAATCAAGATAATAAAGTTTTTAACAACCCCTTAGTTGGATGAATGAATGTACAATATCATGCATGTCATATTCTTTCACTTTTGTTAAGAGGGGGCTTCCATCTGTGCCAGAGAATAAAGGCTTAACCTGTGAGAGCCTTTGATGGAAGGACACCCCTTTCTCTATTGATTTGGCCCATAATCAATTTCTCATGAATTTTGGCATACAAAATTCATAGCCTGTGTCAAAATAAAGAGTCCAAAAGAATAAAATAAATTTGATAAAATTTGCATTAGATTAAGTCATGAATTTATACCACTCATGTTCTCTCCTAGGGAGTGAGTTTAAGGACTTAGTCTCCTTTCTAAGTAAATAATAGCCTAGCCATCTTGCAAAGCATAAGACTTGGCCACATGGATTTAAAACAAAGGAGGTGTTAGTTGGCAGCCACTCCAAGTGGTTGTAAGTCCAATAGTCAGACGGGCTATCCTCTCTTATAGCGGTAGACCATTATGTCCACCTTTCGCTTAGATTTAGAACATGCTTGTGGTTTGTACCAAAGCTCTCTAACTTAGGATCCGAGGTAGCTGTGTCCTTCAGGCTACAAGCATAAATCCTCACCTCTTAGGTATTTTTACAATCTTATATTGTGGGATTATAAGTCATACTATTCTAATAAAATGCCAACTCAAATAAATAAATCTCTTCAATTTCAAATATATGAAACCCAATTATATGGTAGATTGGAATTCTCCCTAGACTTCCTAGTATCATGAGCATTTCCTACTTTCTCCCTTTGGATTCCAAAAATAAGTCTTCTCATTGATCTATTCCATTTGATTTTCTAAAATAGTTAATCCTTTGATAGTCTAGCCTTGAAATCTTTGGAGACCTTAATTGTCTACTTTAATCAAGAGTATTCTTAAGAGATCCATTCCTTAGGATGTAATTAACTATGGGGGCTTGCCTCCATAGAGAACTTAACAAATTCAACTTAAAATAAACCTTACTTTACTTTTCCATGTAAAATTGGAGAAAGATCTCTGATATATTCAAAGACTCATCATGCCCTTATTAGGTGATTAGGTCCATTATAGTGTGGTGATTTCTATCTTTCGAGATAGTATATCATTTCTTAATATCATACCCAATCACTTCAATAAGTACCACCTAAGATCTGTGTTGTATCCCACATCTCAAAAATAAACACCACATCAACATGACGCTGAAGCTTCCTCATCTAGAGAAAAGCTGACTATAATGCAGAAGAGAAGTAGGAATGTTGAGTTGCAAGCCCATCAGCTCTCACTTGGCCCCTTTGTTACACAAGTAACCTTACAACCAGAAGCGAGTGTTCCCAATCACAAGAAATTTGAAAATCTCAAGTGGGTGAAAAGGAACAACTCTACTGGTGATATTAAGTAATTATTCTGGGAGAATGACACCAAGCTCCAACCCCATAAAGGAAGCATCCTGAGACTCTATCCTCTAGAGTACATTGGGTGCTGAAAGTTTAAAAGAATAAGGCCTTATGAAGAAGAGGTATCAAAGGCCAATTATTAGAAAAGCTAATAATGCTCCACTTTAGAAGCTACCATCAGTGGTAGTAAGAACTAAGGAGTGTTACAAACAAGCCCTGCATGGTGAACATCAGAGCATGACACCTAAACCACGCGTTCGAGAATCTGCTGTCGAAAGGTCCCGATAGAAGGAAAATTAAGTATGGAGGCCGAAGCCTCAAGAAGAAGCTGTCACAGAAAAGAAAAAAGGCGTGAAATTCAGTTTGCATATTCGAAGATCCGCTGATGACTGGGCCCAACAAGAATGAGTTCCTAAAAATAATGTTACAATCAATGAGGCTCATGGTGGTCGACACCTTAGAAAATCTTCCAAGGAATCCCAACACTAACCTAAATGATCTTCCCTTGATTTTGATCATAGCCCTCTAATTGAGTAGATGTTCATCCCACATTATGAGCCTGAAATTAGATGGAGACATTGATCAGAGATAAGACTGCAAGAAGAAGAGGAAGATGAAGAAGATATCATGGGGTCGATGTCGTATATACACATGGAGAACCATCGGTGTATAACTATCTATCTAGGCATCATGGCCGCACCTCCTATCCATATTGAAGAATTAGAACCATGTTAAATAGAAGCAGAACCTTATAGTTCCTACTCAAGTGATGAGCAAGAAGAGGAACAAGAAGATAACACGTTATTCGCTGATAGTGCTATGCTTGCTCAGGTGCAAAGGCAAATGTAATGGAAGATAAAAGTGAAGGATAACAGTACCTATCTAGGCATCATGGTGCCGCACCTCCTATCCATATTGAAGAATTAGAACCATGTTAAATAGAAGCAGAACCTTATAGTTCCTACTCAAGTGATGAGCAAGAAGAGGAACAAGAAGATAACACGTTATTCGCTGATAGTGCTATGCTTGCTCAGGTGCAAAGGCAAATGTAATGGAAGATAAAAGTGAAGGATAAAGAGATCTCTCAACTGAATTTGAAGATGAATCTCATGATGCAAATGATGCAGAGGAATGTGTCATAGTGCTGACACTATCTCCTCCTAGCAATCATCAAACAACCAACACTGTGCTCATCAATCCACCAGTTGAGCAAGTGTTATAAATCTCTAGAGCACAGAGCACTCCTGAAGGTAGAAATGAAGTCAATCAATTGACTTCCCAAGATACCCCTTAGCATATACTGAGCACATCCGAGCCAGTAACAACTGTACAACTTAAAACTATTATAAGTAAAAAAAATCAAAGTTTTCTTAGCTAAAGAATAGGTTGAGAAACTAGTGAACAGAGATCGCTCATATCCTACAGAAAATGACAATTTGTCGTATCCTAAAGGTTACTTAGTGCCAAAATTCCATTCATTTGATGGCAACGGCAACCTTAGACAGCACTTAGCACAATTCAAAGCAATTTATGGTAATACTGGGGGTAATGACGCACTATTGTTCTGCCAGTTCATTAGCAGCTTAACTTCAACTACTTTAGAGTGGTATGCAAAGTTGTCAAATGACTTAGTTAAGCTATTCACCGAGCTGGAGGCAATGTTCATCAAAAGATTTGTCAGTGTAATCAAAAAGACTACAATAGTTGATCTGGCCCTAGAGAAGAGTAAGAAGGATGAGTCAGTTATAAAGTACATAACTCGCTGGTGCAACATGACCATGAAGTGGGAGCAATAACTGGAAGAGGAACATGCAATTCAGCTACTAATGGGAAACATTGATGATAAAATGGCACTCTATTTATGCATGGCTTCCATCACCGCCTTCTAAGAACTACTAAATCGAGTGAAAAAATTTGAAAAGCTGAATCTTTCTAAGCCTGAAAGTCCTTCAGTCAGAATAAAGAAAGGAAAGTTCTCTGAATCATGGAATGAATCTCACACTATTTCATATGATTTAAATAGAGGAAGGAGAGCAACTTACAATGTAGATAAGAGGAAATAATCAATCTATTTTGCAGATAAAGTTAAACAACCCTTCAATTCTCAACCAAAATTAGTTCTCAGGGGCAATGATAAACCTAGAACTTTCTCATGCAATGGTGACCACCCAAGGCAATCATTAGGAGATGATGATCGATTGAATCCATCTCTCAAGGAGAAGATGAACAAGAAAAACTCATTCAAAAGGGAAAGTGTGGCCAAACTATTTCAGATATCACTCAAGGCAGGGTTGGAGTTTCCAGAATGTAAAAGACCTGAAGAATCATAATGAACTGGCAGCCCAAATTACTGTCCATATCATTAGGTCGTTAGCCACCTTATAAAAGATTGCTATGTATTCAAAGACTAGATAAAAATAAAATACATGAGAGGTGAATTCATGCTATCCAACACCATCCATATTCACCCAAAGAAAGAATCTACTTGGGTGGTTATGTCCTCTTCCGTCCCCCCATTGAAACATAAAGCAAACAAAAAGATAATTGAGAATGACAAATGGGAGCCTGCGGTCTCAAAGAAAACTGTGAAGATGTTGAAGCAATTAGAAGGCATTCCTTGTGTCAAGTTGAAATCACTGTTTGAATTAGTACTAGAACTAAAGGTTGGGTCTACATCAAAAGGTCATGCTCTTTAGATGCAGTCCAAGGTGGTTGGTGTTCCCAGACCTGAGAAGCAGCCTATTCAGAACCCGCTAAAAACTCCTAAAAGACCAGCCAAAGAAAAGAAGATAAAGAAAAAATCCACTACCTAAAAGATTATTAGTATATTTAAAGAATATCAATGACCAGCAAGATAACCAATTAAGCTTGCTGATTTCATGTCAGGACTCCAAATCATTGAAGCAAATGATGAAGGAGATGATGACGAATATTCTCTTTCTAGAGAAGTCTGTCGGGTTATCTTAGCGTCCTTGGATACTCCCCGATGGAGTTCATTTCTTCAAGATAATCTAAGAAGAAGAACCACCAATGATGTAGCATTCAAGCCTTGCCTTATGATGAAGAAAATAGATGATAGCTTGGAAGAAAAATTGTTCTTTCCAAAGGAATATGAGTCAGAGTCTTCAATATCACCATTGATGAAGGTCATAAAATTAGGAAGTGATTCTGAAGGCTCCATCTGATCCTCTAGCATAAACAATGATTATAAAAGGAGACTTCTTTAGAGGAATCTAAGCCAGATAGAGCAGCCCTAGTACAGCTAAGAAGTGGCAAGGTTCTACTATCATCATAGAAGAAAGGAACATCAAATAAAGGTAATGACAAGAACATAGAAGTTAATGAAAATATCATTGCCAAAGATCCAAAGAAGAAGCCTAGCATGGATAAAGGAATCGATTACAACATCCTGTCATACTTGAGAAAGATCCTTGCATAATTGAGTGTGTATGAGGCCCTACTAATGTTGCAGGATCTCCGTGAAACTTTAATTCAAGCTCTTAAGAATTCATAGAAATATGAAGCGTACTTCACCGAGCAGTGTATGACTAAAGTATTATAATCTAAAGACCTTCCAATGATCACCTTCTCTAAGGAAGATCTCATGCTCGGAACATCAGAACATAATTGCCTGCTATATGTCTCTGCAAAGAGGGATGGTGTCATCATCAATCAAATTCTAATTTATCCAAGTTCATTTGTTAATCCATGAGCCTACGAGCATTGAGAAGATTATCTCTTGACATTAAACATCTAGGATGAGACAAATTGATGATTCACGACTTCAATGAAAAAAGGGAAAAAGACTTTTGGATCTTTTACATTGCCACTAAGATTCGGGGAGCTTTACACAAAAGTCAAATTTCACATCATTGATGCTGACACCTCATTCAGGGCATTGTTGGGTTGTCCCTAGCTACATGAGTATAGAATAGTCCCATCTAATTTATACTAATGCATGAAATACATAAGAGATGAGGAAGAACACAGAATTCCTGGCAACCTTCAGCCATTTGCAGTCCATGAAGCTAAAATCTATAAAGGCATGAAATACTATTTATTGAAGGAGCCTAGGAATCATCAACTAACTACTTCAAAGGCTGCAAAATAATCCAAAGAAATGAAGAAGGAAAAAAGAAGAAAGAAGGCAACACTGACTCTTCCTAAAGTAGCCAATGCATCACCTAAGTTGAAAAGGAAGCACCCTCATCTGGGCAGTGACATAGAAGAAGAAGAGGATGATCCTCCTGTTGGGCCTAAGGGAGTGAACAAGTCTCTGGTGAAAGGAAAGAAAAATATAGAATACTCAGACTCTGATTATGATTTTAAACCTACTTACAAAAGTGAAGTTCAGTGTATCTTTGCAAGAAGGACGGTAGACCTGTTAATATCAAAAAATTCATTAGTGGTCATGCCAATTCCTTTACAACACTTCAAGGAAGTTTCTCCACGTGAAGTCCATAATATTGAAGAGTTAAAGACTTTCTATGTGTCTCCTTTACCTGGAAGTGATGAACGTGAAATTTCATTTTACAAGTATGAAGAATGTTATCACCAAGATTTTGATTGGCTCATGCAATTCGATGAATCTATGATATTGTGCTAACTAGAATGTCAGAATATTACCCTTTAATGATTTGCAAGATGATGCACAAATTGGGAGTTAATGTTGGAACTGATAAGTGGAGAGCTTACCTTTTTGACACCTTATAGAATTTGAAAAGTCCACAGACCCTACGTAAGTGTGAAGGTTATACATCTAAATGCCTTGGATACATCCGATGTAGGAATCGACGAAGGGCTTGTTACACAATAACAGAAAATGAAGTTGAGACTGAAACTGAAAATGAAGATAACATTTATGAGATTTATCTATCAAATGATGAAGAAGTGGAAGCTAAGCCAGCGCCTGAAGAGCTTGAGGATGGTGGGCAAGTAGCTACCATGAATGAATTAAAAGAATCAACTTAGGAACAGAAGATGATTCCCATCCAACCTTCATTAGTGCCCTTCTCCCTGGTGAAAAAGTTAAAGAATTAAAGGCCCTACTTTGTGAACTTAAGGATTGCTTTGCGTGGACATACTCTGAAATTCCAGGCTTTTCCCCTAATGTGATAGTTCATAAACTAGCCATCAAGGCAGATGTAATACCTATTAAGCAAGCTCCTAGGCGAATGAGGTTGAAGATTGAAGAATAAGTAATTATCAAAACTAAGAAGCTAATTGAAGAAAGCTTTATTTGAGAAGAAAAGTATGCAGATTGGATAGCCAATATTATTCCAGTGCAAAAGAAGAATGGTCAAATCCATATCTGCATTGACTTCCAAAATCTGAACAAAGCATGCCCAAAAGATAATTTTTTTGCTTTCAATATCAGAACTACTAGTGGATAATACTTCCTACTATGATATGTTCTCATTCATGAATGGGTTATCAGGGTATAATCAAATCAGGATGGCTCCTGAAGATGAAAGACACATCATTCAAGATGCCAATTGGTATATACTGGTACACTGCCAGGCCATTCGAATTGAATAATGCTGGAGCTACATATCAGAGGGTCATGACACGCATCTTCAACGAGTTGATTCATCAAAAAGTAGAATGCAATGTGGATGATCTTATCATTAAGAGCATAGATCAAGAAGATCATTTTGATGACCTAAGAATGGTCTTTGAAAGAATTTGGCAGCATGATATCAAGATGAATCCTCTTAAATGTGCATTTGGGGTTACGTCTAGAAAGTTCCTTGGCTACGTGGTGTGGCACAGAAGAATTGAGATCGACACTAATAAAATAAAAGTAATGGTGGATATGCCACTGCCGAAGAATCTTTGTTAACTTCATTCTATACAAGGATATCTAGCATTCATACAGCATTTCATATCAAATATGTTAGGCAGATGTCAACCATTTGCTAAATTGATGAAAAAGAATGCATCGTTTAAATAGGACAATGTCAAGATGCATTTGATAGCATCAAAAGATACCTATTAAATCCACTAATTCTTGCAGCACCAATTCCAACGAAACCCCTCATTTTATATACAACTGCACTAGAAGAATCCCTCAGAGCATTGCTTGCACAACATAATGAGGAAGGCAAAAAAAATGTGATATACTATATCAGTCAGAGATTGATAGAAGCTGAAGCAAAGTACTCTCCGATCAAGAAGAAGTGTCTTGCACCAATCTTTGCTACTCATAAGCTTCAACATTATATGTTATCGCATAAGATAATGCTCATCTCAAAGATCAATCTGCTGATGATCTTGATGACAAGGCCAGTGTTGATAGGTCGTTTGGCATGATGGACAGTGCTCCTGTTACAGTTCGATATTACATATGTATCTTAGAAAACTATTAAAGGGAAGATACTGATAGATTTTTTCGTTGCACATCTTATCCCAGCAGATTTAGCAGTCAATGATGATTTACCTGATAAACAGATTCTACTTATTCATAAAAGAGAAAAGCTGCAGATCTAGGAAATCAATTTTGATTGTGCATCATCTATTAAGTCTGCTTAGCCCCCAAATATACTAAAAGTAAGAGTTGGTGTTAGCCTTATCTTCATATAGGCTGACTGAGCCAAGAACCAACAATGAAGCTGATTATGTGGCATTGGTGGTACGCCTCGAAGAAGCTATTATTATCGACATCCAAAATTTAGGAATCTTTGGAGACTCCCAATTGGTGGTCAACCAAGTATTGGGTGTCTATAAAATTAACAAGCTTGAACTGGAATATTATCATAAGTGAGTGCTTGAGCTAATGAAGCAAATTATCAATGTTAAACTAGCTCGAGTTTCTCAATCAAAGAATAGTAAAATAGATTGCTTAGCCAAATTAGTAAAAGAGATGGCAAATACGGATACGATAATGTGTTGATTGAAGTGCCCACTCGTTAAGTTCTACAACCTGTAAATCCAAATTCCCTGCAAGTAGAGGGGACACCAAACTCAGACTAGCAGGAAGCAATTCAAATTGCTCCTCACTCTCCTAAAGAACAATAAGTACAAGAGATAGAAAAACCCAAAAGTACTGCAAATGAATCATGCGAAGCTTTCATAGTGGAAGAGCTTGATGATTAGAGACAACCCTTTATCAATTATTTTAAGAAAAGAAAATTACTGAGCAATAATTCACTAGCCACGCAGATTACAAAAATGATCCTACTATATGCCTATGTTAATGATACATTATACTGTAGATCCTTTGAATAAATGTGGCTGCGATGCTTAGGGATGGATGAAGCTAATAAAGTTATGTTTGAAATTTATGAAGGACTTTGTGGAGTACATCAACCAGGTCCTGAAATGGTAACAAAAATTAAGATGATGAGATATTATTGGTCATCAATGGTAAAAGACTACATAGATCATGCTAAGAAATGTCATGAATGCCAAGTCCATGGGGATCTCATTCATCAACCTCCAAATTCTCTACACCCAACAATAGCATCCTGGCCATTCGAATGTTGGGGAACTGATATAATTAGACCGATTGATCCTCCATCCTCAGCCGAACATTGATTCATTTTAGCATCTATTGATTACTTATCCATGTGGACTGAAGTCAATCCATTTAAGGAATTCACTATTGATCGAGTTGTTAACTTCTTCACCAATAATGTTTTCTATAGATTCGGGGTGCCACGATGAATCATTTCAGACAACAGCCCGGCTATCAAGAGTGCGAAGATATACAGATTTGCTGATTGACACAAAATTGATTGGCGGTACTCATCAATCTAAATTCCAATGGCTAATGGTTTGGCGAAGGCTTTCAATAAAACCCTAGTGAAGTTGCTCAAAAAGATTCTCATGATGAATAAAAGAGAATGGTACACTGAAATGATAGGAGCACTCTGGACGTACAAAAAAACTTACAAAATGCCAATCAATGCCACTCCTTATGCTCTAACATTTAGAGTTGAAGTTGTTGTACTATTAGAAGTTGAGCTACAATCACTTCGAGTTACCGTCCAATTCAATCTTACTCAAGATGAGAATGCTCACCTGCAAATGGAAGAGTTGGATTCGCTTGACGGAGTTAGACTCCAAGCACAACAAAGTTTAGAAATTTATTGAGCGAGGATGTCTAAAGCATTCAATAGTTCAGTACATCCTCGGACATTTTAGAAAGGTGAATTGGTTCTGGTGCTGAGAAGACTAATCATTTCTCATCGCAAGATCGGTGGTAAATTCATAACTAGCTGGGAAGGTCCCTACGTCACAAAGAAGGTGTACAATGGAGGAGCCTACCAGCTTATTAACATGAATGGTCAATGACTGATGCCACCAATCAATAGTCAATATCTCAAGAAATATCATAACAGACTGTGGATAAGCATATAAATTCTTAAATGAATCTTGCACTAGTAAGGCTTTCATGCCAAATACACATGTAGTGTCACTTAAAGTTCTCTTGTAAAATGAGAACACATTTTCAAGTCATGAAAGCCCCCCCCCTATTTGATAAGATGCATTTTTATATATTTAGCTAAGTCGATACCATGCTTCAAGCTGAGATCCTTAGATAAATATATATAATAATTAGAATGAGCTATGTTTATTTATATTAAAGAAGGTCAAACTCTATAATATATTTTTTGAACTAGTCTGTAATCCCCTTGTTAGACAAGAAGAATTTTTTAAATTTTTATAATCAAAGCTATTCAATCCTTTCTTGTGAAATAAGAGACCTTTGTGAATATATATTTGGGTTGACATCAAACTTTATGCTGAGATCCCTAAATATATCTATAATTGCTATTATTAAAGTTGCAGGCTCCTATTATTAAAGTTGCAGGCTCTTATAAGGACAAAAAGAATCAATTTCTATGCATAAAAAGATAACCTTAAATATCAAAAGTATGTCTCCCAGATTTGTCAAATTCTGAAGATCAAGTTAGGATAACTCTCAATTTCGGAAGCTTCAATCAATTATGTTGGAAAAATATCAACCTCTACATATTCAAGTTTAGGATAATGACGGGTTCTAAAGGTCAGACTCAACAAGCCCATATATGGCCGAGTTGATCACGCTCTTCTCACTCAACAAGCCGCAAGAAAAGGCCATAGTGAAAGAACCCTGATTCGTTAGTTTGATGACTAAACTACCAACCCATCATAGCTTAAGTCGAAGATTGAAGTAGGTTATAAAGGTTAGACTTAACAAGCCCACAAATGGTCGAGTCGCTGACACTCTCCTCACTCAACAAATCGTAAGAAAAGGCCACAGTGAAAGAGCCCCTGCTCGTCAATACAATGACGGTAGCTATTAAACCCCAAACCAAATCCAGCTTAGTGGTTACAACCTACCAGAATCTAGAAGGTCTTTATATTCAATCGATGGACCAGGACAATCAGAGGAAATAACTCTCAACCCAGAGCTGCCTCAAATTAATCTTTGTATTGCCTATGAGGTGATATCTCAAACTATTTTCAAAGATCTGATCAAGCATAGAGTACAGATCAAAGCTAATTCCCTCATTAAGTCTGCCAAAGCAGAAACATAGAACTAAGGAAGTGACTCCATAGTTCATAAAAAAGCAATGGTTGAACTAAAAGAATTATATAGTTATTCAGTTTGTTAAAGCACACATTGCTAGATTGATAACTCAACATTTTCCTACTATAAGCTAGGAGGCTGGGTTAACTGTATGCACCCTTCAACAAGTTCGTCAATGCAGCAAGCACACGATTCAGGGCATACATACACTTCTTGACAAGTCAGTATGAACAAATCAGGTCAATCCTTTATCAAGTCTATCAAGCTTAAAGCTAGGATAGAAGGAATTTCAAATCTCAAAGTAAATAAACCAAATCCTCCATCAAACCTAATCAAGCATGAAGCTAGGGTCGAGAAAAACCTAAATCTACAAAGACATAAAAGTAAGAGATTTTTAACAAATCCATTGAAGCAGATAGTATATGGTGAAAGAAGCTCCATGAACCATTGAAATTAAAGCTGAAGTTATTCAAGATCCATGGTCAACCGAAGGGGTCAATCAGCTTTTAACAAACATAACTCGCTCCATGTGTGAATCACATTTATTGGGGGGCATTTGTTGACCTTCATGTATGTCACATCAGTTGAGTCGACTTCATAAGATGAAGTCGATCAGTTTTAAATACAATAGCATGCAAATTGAGGCTAAAATGCACTAGATGTCACCAAAATCAGTCAAAATGACCTCTGATCAATGAACAGGCTTCATCATCATGTTCAAAATGCAAAAATTAATAAAATATGCATATTACATAATTTGATAGTCAACCAATCAAGAAGGAGGGATGTCAATGCGCTGACATGCATACCAAAGTTAGAAAATCCACGATGTTTCCCAAACGATCTCCGTTCATGAAATTGATTGCTCCACTAATGTCAAAATATCAAAACCTACCAAATGAGACTGTTCGGCTCAATTCAAATGAGTCTACATGAATATCGAGTGGTCAGATGTGACGATGCATGATTCTGAACTGAAATTGACCTGAATCAACATCGACTTGAACCAAACGGCCTCTGATTGTGAAACGGACTATGTTATTGCATCTAGAACATCGAGATATCCTAAAATTGATATACATTTTGCCTATGTGTAGATACAATCATGAAAACTCAAAATTTGGATTTATTTCCACTCAAATAAGTATAGGCCCTATATATACCCCTATTACCCAACCCTAATCCTTATACACTCTCCCAACAGCCCGATACTCCCATTCGAGCACTGCAAGACTCTTCATGCCTTTCTCTCTCATGTTTCCTCTCTATTGAACGATAGTCGCAAGCCAGCCTTCCCACTCGCTCGAGTAGCCATGCAATAGATCCCTTTGATCAGCCTCTACGCCTCTATTCCACTCCCGTCTTCGTCCGACCGAGCAGAAGCCCATCGATCCCACTTTCTAGTTCATCCGTTTAAATGGAAATCAAGCTAATTGAAGGGTTCTGGTTGAAGCCCATCAACCTCCTCCATAATAAGTCGATGGGTCGATGAGTGACACGAGTCAAACAAGCCCTATTTTGTGGCCTCTCTTTGAGAATCGCACCTATCACCGTGCACTTCCCTCTTTTATACTATAATTTTGTTTACTTCACTTTTGGAGTGAGCTCTCAACTTCTCCATCTTAAACATAGGACTCCTCTAGACATTAAAAGTTTCTTAGTCTTAAGACACTTCTAGTGATTAGGTGAACGCTTAACCTAACCCTAGAGAATTAGAAGAGTTAACCATAGGAATAAGTTATGCATTAGGAGTTTAGGAGGACTTGCCTACCCTATATATTGAACCCAATCATTGCTTCTTTCTTTCAAACCAAACCTAAAATTCAAATTCAAATCCAAATTCAAAAATCCAAATTATGAATCAATTTTAAATGATTGAAACCCATGATCAATTCCAAATTCAAAACCTTCCTAAGCCTTATGAATCATATCATAAGCTTAGCCAAACCCTTCAAATCAACCCAAAGCCAGGTGATTTCATTATAAATCACTTATTTCATCATTTATATTCATAATTATATATGAAACTAGCATCCAAATCATCCAACTCAAATGAATATAAATCAAACCAAAATTAAAACCACTTTTTCAAACTTTTTGACCTACCTTAGCCAAATTCATAATCAAATCACTCCTAATTCACATGATTCTCTCATGGATCATCTATATCCTCATTTATATTCACACTTACAAATGAAATATAAATGAAATATAAATTCAAATCACCAAAATCAAATTAATATAAATTCAAAACTCAAATCCAAACCCAATTTATATCCTTTAAGCCAAATTCTTAGATTTAGCCAAATCATTTTTAAATCAATCCAAACCCTTAGGTTTTCTCTTCAAATAATCACTTCTTCAATCACACGCCCAAATATAAACATAAACTATAATCATAAAACCAAAATCAAACTAACCCAAATCAAACCCATGTTCATCCTTTTGATTTGAAATTGTTAAATGAACCAAAACCCATTTGACTCAAACCACTTGCAATTGGATTTATATTTCCATCATAAATCCATATGTAAATTCAACCAAACTTGAATTAAGCCTTGATCGAGCCAATTGACCCACTCAGGCTCACTTGACCCAAAGTGATTATTGACCTCATTTTATTGAATGAGCTCTCAACTCTTCCATCATAGACATAGGACTTCTCTTAAACACTAAGAGTTTCATTAGTCTTAAGACACTTCTAGTGATTAGGTGAATACTTAACCTAACCCTAGAGACTTAGAAGAGTTAGACATAGGAATAGGTTAAGCCTTAGGGGTGTTAGGAAAATTTGTCTACCCTATAGCTTGAACCAAATTCTCACTTCCGTCCTTCAAGTCAAAATTCAAAATTCAAATCAAACTCCAAATTCAAATCAACCTTAAACTCAAATAAATTCCAAACCAAACTCAAATCAATTCCAACTTGATGGATTTTCTCAAATCATGAATCAAATCCAAATGATTGAAACCTATGATTGAATTCCAAATTCCAAAAATCTTTCCTAAGCCACTTTGATTCTATCTTATGGACTTAGCCAAAATCAAATCTAAATCAACTCAAACTGAAAAAAACTTTCTCATAACCCATTTATATTCTCATTTATATTCACAAATATAAATGAAATATAAATTTAAATATCCAAAAATCAATTCAAAAATCAAATACAAACTCAACCAAAATTCAACCTAAGCCTTTCAAGTCAAATTCTTGAACTTAGCCAAATCAAATTCAAATCAAGCCAAACCCTTGATTTTTCTTCATAAATCAATCCTTCAATCATGAAACCAAATATAAACATAAACTTCAATCATCAAACCAAAATCAATTCAATAATCAAATCCAAATTTAACCAAAATTCAACCTAAGCCTTTCAAATCAAATTCTTGAACTTAGCCAAATCAAATTCAAATCAAGCCAAACCCTTGATTTTTCCTCATGATTCAATCAACCCTTCAAATCATGAATCCAAATATAGACACAAACTTCAATCATCAAACCAAAACTAAATTCAAAAATCAAACCCAAAGTCAAACTCATATTCACCCTTTGAACTTAAAATTGTCAAACGAATCAAAACCCATTTGACTCCAAATCACTTGCAAATGGATTTATATTTCAATCATAAGTCCATATGTGAGTTCAATCAAACTTGATTCAAGCCTTGATCAAGCCAATTGACCCACTTAGGCTCAATTGACCCAAAGTGACTTAAAGTACCCCTTATGAGCCAAATTATAATCCTACCCAAATTGGTTTGAATTAAGCCCACCTAAGCCTGTCTTTGTGAACAACAATCATCATGAGATGATCAATCACTCAAATTGGGTCAAACCAGGTCAAACCTAAGGATTGACCAAGTCAACATTTAGCAAAAATGAAACTTAAACTAGCCAAAATTCACCATAGGAGAAATTGATTGAAACCATTGATCAAAACCAATTCATGATCAATGTTTGAACATGACCAAGTCATCATTTGAGCCTAACCTAGCCCAATTGGTCACTTGACCCAAGTTGACCAAAGTCAAAATATGCCAAAACTTGATCTAAGCCAAATTGATTAAAACCAATGGGTCAAGTTCATCCCAAATCACTTGTTAAACTTGACCAAGCATCAATTCGTCAACTAAACCAAACCTAGCCCAATTGACTATGAACCCAACTTGAACTAAAAGATCAAATTGAGCCAAAATCAAATCAAACCAAAATTAATTAGAAACAAAGATACCAAATCATTTCAAATGGCCAACTAAACCAAAACCAACCCATGACCTAACCCAATTAAGTCAAAAGGGTCAAATTGGTCAACTTGACCCATTTGACCTAAATAAAATCAAATGAACCAAAACCAAATATAAACCAAATTGAACTAAACCAAAGTTACTAAAATGTTTCAAATTGCATATGAACTTGACCCAATCCTTGGTTTGACCTAATTTGACCAATTGTTCAACTTGACCCAAGTTGACCCATTTTGACCTAAATGGGTCAACATGAGCCAAATCATATTGAATCAATTCCAAATTCATTGAAACTTGGTCCAACCCATTTTCAATCATACCAAATATATTCAAACTGAAATTAAAGACAAATGACCATTTTATCCCTAGGTCAAAGGATAATTCTTGGCCAAATTCACTTGGAATTTGGTCAAATCCTCTTCATGGCCACTTGGCACCCTCTTAGTGGACTCTATGGACACTAGTATGAGTGGTGCACTTGATCCAATGGGTTTGGGTTAGCCAAACCCAACCCAATGGCCAAACCAAAACCAACCCACTCATTTCAAGCATATGGCAATCACTCCTCCATCCAAAATCACATGGGAACCTCCCACTATACCCTCAAAATAAACCATGTGCAAATTCAAATAGCCAAAATAACCTATTGAATCAAGCCAGTTGGTCTAAAATGCAAAGCCATGCTTGGTTGTTCGATCCTTTTAGGGGGAGATATACTCCCCCTAATTTTACTTCATTCACACACATTCACACTCCATTGACTGAGAGAGACCTAAGAAAATCTCCTCAAGCTCCCTCAAGCAATCCCCAAGCCATTTGAATTCTCCTCTTCTCAGTTTCTTCAACTCAAAAATAGGGGAGCTCGAGCATTTTTCCAACTCATCCAATACTCAACTTCAATCCAATTTCTCTTGCAAGCACCCTCAGAGGACCTAATCAAACTCATCCAAAGCTTCCTCGAAACTTCAAAGGTAAGGGAGGTGGGAGCTAGACCAAGGCCGCAAGCATTTGAAGAGGAGCTTGGTCCATAAGAAGATCCACTCAACCTCAAGCCCTAAATTCTTCAATGGGGCATTGTCTCTACTGGACGAAGCTACCTCTACGGTTGGGAGCACCGGTGATAGCCTCCGATGAGGTATGCCTTCAAACTGAGCCAAGAATAGGAAGTGTTTGGTCCTTTGTGAACAGAATTTTCATCCTAAGTAAAATTGGCTGATAGATCTACTTGTGCTTACTCCTCAATGGAGTGGGTAAAGTTTGAGCTCAATCTAAGCTCACTCGAGCTCGGATCATGCCCTAAAGAGTGGAGGGATTCCCTATCCCACAAGCGAGCTCAGTGACAGACCATGGACCATTCATCCGCGCATTTTGTATGGACGATCCTAATCAAGCCATGTAGGATTTTTTTGGTTTATCCTATTAGAACATGCGTTTAATCCTGGCCATGTGATCTTTGATCAGACGGTCGAGGAGAAAGTGCATAGCACCACCACTTATGCTGCATTTGATGTGACTACTTAAATAACGAATCCTGTCGTGCCACATGGAAAGTGCGCGCCATGTTAGCGATCTATGTGGCACTAACGGGATTAACTATATAATTAAGCTATTTAATTAGGTTTTAATCATGGAATCTTCAAATATTCTTAACTGAATGTAGAAAAATCAAAAAATACAAAATAAAATGCATTGCGAAGATATTTTAAAGGGGAATAATCTAAAATTAAGTTTGATGGATTTTAAATAGTGAATTTTATGCAATTAAGGTTTTATTTGGAATGTAAGTATATTAATTACTCTCTAATTATTCCATGGATTAATTCCAAACTTCCTAGGGTTGATTAATGGGATGACCTCTGCCTCCCATAATTTTTTTCAGAATTTATTAACGGTTTAATTAGGGTAATTGCTTGATCCACTCCTAATCACTCCCTTAATCAATTAAATGATTAATTAACCTATTAAATAGTGATAAATTAATTAATTAAGTTTGCTAATTACCTTAGAATAGTGAATGGACTTAGGGAGTGAGATTAGAAATTATTTTTCAAATCTTTTCCCCTAAGTTTATTTCATTTGGATAAAAATCCAATTAAAGTGCAAATTAATTAAATAGTTTAATTAATTAATTAAATGTCTTAATTAATCAAACTTTTCAAAATCAAAACATTATAGAACTTAATCAATTACTTCTTGGGTAGATGCTTAGGTGTTCAATAACCTACGTAGCTTAAGGAAATTAAATCTAACCCATATGTATGGGAAGGGTTATGAAAGTACTTAACTTAAACTCTTTAGCGTAATTAATCATTAATTATGAGCCAAATGCATTATGCCACTTTATTTCTTAGGTGAATTGATGATTTAAATTCCTTGTGATTTTATATCATACTTTGGCTCATAATTATTTGGTTAAATATGTTAAAGAGGTGTAGGTAAGGGGTAATTAATGAACTTAATGTACACCTTAACCTAAGCAAAGCATAAAACTCAGTTTACGATTCTAAAAATTAAACTAAAATAAGATACACATGTGGGAGATGGGTTAGGACCAACAAACCTCTTTACATTTTCTAAATCAATTCAAACTCAAACAAAATTAAAAATCTCTTTAAAATAAATTTGATTCAATTTAAATAATCCTATTTCATAATATTATCTTTAGGAATTAATTAGGGTGAATGAATTTGCATACTTTCATCATTTTATTTCTTTCCTAACATGTTAAATGTGTGTGTCATATGAAAATCATGCATTCATGCCTTTTTGTTAAAAAAAATCAAATTAAAATGAAATGTTTCCTTTATGTCAAATTGTATGTTTTGGCTAAAGTAAGAATATGAATGGCTATTATCACTATTAAATCCAAAATTATTTTTCAAAACTTATAAATCAAATATCATAACTGAAAGGTATGCTACTTATAATTATTTATAAGCTTGCATGTGAGTATAAATATAAAGATGTGCATTGTGTGACTTTCCTTCTCTTCTCTTTTAGTATAGTTTTGAATAGGATTTTGCAAAGTGTATAGTTCATTTGAAAAGAACACAACACTTTCTTAAATCCATTTCTATTCATTCCTATGTTATCACATAAGAAGGATATTCACACTTGCATATGTAAATTGTATAAAAAAATCAAACAAATAAACATAAACTTTTTGCATGATTCTCTTTCCATGTATTTCTTTTTATGCATGCACATGTACTTAAGAAAAGTGGTACATTAGTCTGGATAACCCCGGGGTTGTGAGGCTTTAAGTAGCCCTAAGTAGATCTTGTACCTTACACCCCTAGTGCTAAAAATGGCGCCATACTCACTTATGACTTTTATACTTGCAAATGTGCATATGAAAAATGGATAAAAGAATCCCTCTTTTCTACTTAACAAAATCATGCATATATGAAACATTCCAAATTTTCTTAAACAAACTCTCTTAGCATTCATCAATAAGGTGTGTTAAACACTTCCATTTTCATGTATAGATATGCTTAGGATTCATCCATATGCATGTTACACATGTTGGGAAAGAAATGAAGTGTTGTGTATTTTGTGATAGTATTTCACTTTACTTAATCATAAAATACCTTTCTTTTTGAATAGGTTTGTTTAGAGAAAATCTAAACTTAAGATTAATTAAAACATAATAAAATATTCACTAAACAAAAATCAAATAGAAGTTCTCCTCTTTTCCTCTCTCTACAACACTTAGTAATTAATTGTAGGTTCATTTAAACCTAAACAAATCATAAAAAATAAAAAAAATCAACCAAATCAATTAAATCACTTAAATGAAATCACCCTCTATGTTGAACATTTTCATACATAGAAAACTCTAACCTTAAAGCCTAGCTAAGCATACCACACAAACCTTAAATAGCACACACATGAGGCTAAGTCACCACTTTTAGCTTTAGGTTAGGGCAATGTGTGGTTTGATACTTTGCTTTTTTTTGTGATGTAATATTTTAGTCTGGATATTAGGGTGTATGTGCATAGACTAAATGGTAGGGTGATTTAAGTCTAACTACTATCTTCTACAGGGGATTGTGCTTAAGGGGCACTGTAATAAAAATATAATTACTTTTGCTTTGCAGGTGCTTATACCCCTAAGCATAATCAAAAATAGGCCAAGTGAACTTAGTTAACCATGTGTGAGGTGCTAAGTCTAATTTATATATATACATGCTTGGGATTATATGGTTTGTTTAGCTAATCTCTATTTTGCAGGTTTTAGTTAGATTTTCTTTTTCAATTTTCATGTAATTGTGCAATTAGGATTTGTAATGATTGTTATGGGGGATTAGGATGAACATTGTTTATAAGAGTATGTCTTATGAACCATGTGAAGCCTTTGGAGCAACCATATTCTAACCAACCAAAAGAAGAAAGAAGAAAGAAGAAATGAATATTGAAGACCCCCATAACAATGAATTCATTCTTGGTTGTAATTTATTCATTTATAATCCAGGTTGTATAAGGGTAGAGCTCGACTACCCAATTCATTTTTGGGTTTGTGCGGTGGAGCCTGACCACAAATGGCCTCTTATTCTTTTATGCTAGCTTTAAAAATTGATTGATGTTTGTTTGGCTTGTGCATTAAGATGGCATCTTTTTCTAGTTTCTTCCTTTATTTGATGTATGGCCTGGATGATGATTAGGCTCTTAGAAAAATAAATTTTCTATCTAACTAATCAATTTAAACTAAAAATAAATAACTCATAACCTCATCTAAAGCCTAAGTTATAAATCAAGATAAAAAAATTAGCAGCCCCTTAGCTAGATGTTGTATTTTCTTCCTCACATCATGCATAAAAAGTATATTATTTCACTCTTAATTGAAGGGCTTCCATCTTTGCCATAGAACTTGGATTGACCATTGAGAGCCATGGTGGTAATACACCTCTTTATCTTGCTAATTTTGGCCCATAATCTAATTTCTCATGCATTAGGCATATGAATCCTAAAGTCTATGTCAAATTCATTGTCCAAAATGAAAATAAAATATAACAAAATTTGTATTAGATTTAAGTCATTAAATCATGTCCTACATGATCTAGCCTCTTAGGGAGTGTGTTTAAGGACTTGGTATCTTTCTAAATAAATAACAGCTTAGCTATCTTGCAAAATCATATGACTTTTCTACATGTTTTTATACTTGTAGGGGGAGTTAGTTGGCGGCCACCCCCAGATAGTTGTAAATCCAAACAGTCTGGTGGTTTATCCTCTCTTATGGAGGTAAACCAAATACCAATTATTCACCTTAGATTTAGGTCGTGCTTTTGGCCCTCGCCAAAGCTCCCAAGATTTAGGTTCCGAGGTTGCTTCTCCCCTTTGTGGGCTACAAGTATAAATCCTCACCTCATAGGCATTTCCATGACCTTGTATCAAGGAATTGTAAGCCCTAACTTTCTAATAAAAATTCAACTTAAATAAATAAATCAAATTATTTTCAAAAATATAAAGCCCAAACATATGATAGTTTAGGATGTTCGTTAGGTTTCCTAGCATCATGAGCATCCCCTTCTTATCTTTCTTTGGCTTTGATAATATCTCCCTCCTCTTGATCAATCCACTTGATCTTCTAAAAATAAACTAATCGATTGATAGTCCTACCTTCAAAATCTTTGGAGACAATGATCATTTACCATAATCTAGAGTATTCTTAAGGAATCCCTTTCCTTATGATGTAATTAACTATGGGGGCTTGCCCCTGTAGAGAACTTAATGAACCTGGTTTAAAATAAATCATGCTTTACTTTTTCATGTAAAGTAGGGGAAGAATCTTTGGTACATTTTGAAGACCCATAGTCCTTAGGAGTTTTTATTGAGGTGATTAGGTCCATTACAGGGTGATGACTTCTATCTTTCGAGATAGTACACATTTCCTCAATATCATACCTGATCACCCTAATAAGAACATCTGTGGATCTACATGGTGTCCTGACAATGTGTTATATTTCTATTTTCATTTATCCTCCTTTCAAAAGGGATGGATAAAGGCAGGAAAATATATAAAATTTTCACCAGAGTGACCTAAAGCACATTTGTGAGCTAATTCTAATCCAACCCAAATTGGATTGAACTAAGCCCATCAAAGCCTCACATTGTGATCAGCGATCATCTTAGAATGATCAATCACTCAAATTTGGTCAAACCAAGTCAAACTTAACCTTTGACCAAGTCAACATTTAGCCCAAATTAAATCCAAATTAGTCAAAATCTATCAATTACCAAATTCATTGAAACCATTGATTTAAACCAATCCATAATCAATGATTGAACATGACCAAGCCCTCACTTGAGCTAAACCAAGCCTAATTGGCCACTTGACCTAAGTTCACCCAAATTGACCTAAAAAGTCAAAATGGGTCAAATCTTGACCTAAGTCAAATTGATTGCAACCAATGGTTCAAGTTCAGTCCAAATCACTTGTTGAACTTGACCAAAGCTTCAATTGACCAATTTGACCCAACCTAGCCCAATTTACCATGAACCCAACTTGACCTAAAAGTTAAATCAACTTGAAATCAAATCAAATCAAAATTGATTAAAATTAAAGCTTACAATACATTTCAAATGATCAACCAAGCCTAAACCAATCCATGACCTAACCCAATTGGGTCAAATGGGCCAAATTGGTCAACTTGACCCATTTGACCTAAATTAACTTAAATGGACCAAAACCAAATCTAAACTAGATTGAACCAAACCAATGATACCCATAGGCTCCAAATGATCATTTGAACTTGACCTAACCCATGATTTGACCCAATTTGACCAATTAGTCAACCTAACCCAATTTGACCCAACTTGACCTAAATGGGTCAAGTTGAACCAATTCAAATCAAATGAACTCTAAATCACTTGAAATTTGGCCCAACCTATTTTTGAATCATTTCAAATTTTCCCAAATTAAACTCATAGCCAAATAACCATTTTTCCCTTAGGTCAAAGGGTATCCTATGACCAAATTCACTTAGAATTTGGCCATTTCTTTCTCAAGGCCACTTAGCATCCTTCTAATGGTCCACATGGGCACCAAGGAGGGTGGTGAACATGACCCAATGATCTTGGTTCGGCCATGACCGAAGGCAAGGCCAAATCGACCTCCCCAATCACATTTGAACACTTGGATCACCAAATACACTCACCACTCACATGGGCATCCATTCTCTCTCACTCCACTACCCAAAACCACCCATGTGGGATGTTTTGTAGCTCAAACCGTGCCTCCAATCTAAGCCATTGAGCCAAAATGGCAAAATAGCCTCTCACCATCTAATCCAAGTAAGAGGAGATATACTCACCCTCATTCTCACTCAAATGATAATCAATCCATTCCTCAGAGCATAAGAGGTTGAATTGAAGCCACCCCAAGCTTTTCCAAGCCATTCTCGAGCTCCCCCATTTCCCATTTTCAATTGTACTCAAAACTGAAACATGGGAGATCAATTCCAGATCCAACTCATTCAATTCTCAACCAAAATCAAACTAACCTTGTACACACCATCCTTGGACAAAGGAGAGCTCAATTGAATCATTTCCCAAGTCTCCAAGCCACGGGAAGCACCACTTCAATCAAGGCCGATCACCATTGAAGAGGAGCTTGGTCAACCAAGCAAACCACTTCAAATCAAGACTAGATTCCTTCAACAGGGCTTCGTATCTACTAGATGAAGCTACCTCTTCCATTGGAAGCACCGGTGATAGCCTTCAGCGAGGCATGCCATTGAAACCATAGCTATAGGAAATTTTGCTTGGTCCTTTGTGAAGAAAATTATCACCTCATGTGATCTTGATCATTGGATGTGCATTCCCCCTCCTTCCGAAGGTGTGGGATCATGTTGATCCCAATTCATGCTTGGGTGATCTCAAATTGATGAGGAAAGATGAACGGTGTTCATCTCTCATCACTCACAAAGGAGAAGGATCATACGCCATCTATTTCGCATGATCGGAATGGATGGTTATGATCAGATCACGCTAGATCCCCTCTAATTCCTTCCTAAACTGTGGGATTGATCTCGATCATCTGATCTTAGATCAGACGACCCGTAGAGAAAGCACGCCCGCTGCCAGTTGACTCAGCTAATGGATGTGACAACTTAAATAACCTATTCCATTATGCCATATAGAAAGCACGATGTGTTGACCACCACATGGCCTGACTGGATTAGGGGTTTAATTAGACTTAATTAATCTGATTTTAATGGTGAAACTTTCAAAATTCATAACTAATTATAGAAAAATCCAAAAAATATAAATAAATAATCATTTTAAAGATAATTCAAAGGAGAATAACATAAAATTAAAATTAATTAATATTGAATAGTAATTTTTACTCAATTTGAGTTTTATTAGAAATATAATTAAGCAAATGTCCTGAGGTTTACTTAAGTAACTAATTTCAAATGTCATGAGGTTGATTAATGGGATGACCTCTACTTCCCATATTTTTCTTGGAATTTATTGTTGGATTAATTAGGGGAATTTCTTATTTCATCCTTAATCCCTCTCTTAATTAATTAAATGATTAATTAACATGTTAAATAGTGATAAATTCATTAATTAAACTTGCCAATCATTATGAAACTGTTAATGGACATAGGAAATGAGATGAGGATCTCTTTTCCAATCTTTCCCCTAAGTTTATTTCATTTGGATAAACACTTAATCAACTTACAATTAATTAATGGCTTAGTCATCTCATTAAATAATACTAATCAAATTTAAAATCAAATTATTCTAGAACTTATTTAAATCCTTTAGCTTAATTAATCAATAATTGTGAGCCTATCATATTAGGCCCATTCATTTCCTAGGTGCATTGCTACTTTAATTTCTATGTGGTTGCATATCATATGTTGGCTCATAATTACTTGTAAAATTAAGTTAAAGTGGTAGAGGTAAAGGATAATTAATCCATTTAATTCATACCCTAACCCAATCAAAATATAAAATCAACCTAATTGTCATAAATTAGACTAAAATAATTCAAACATGGGATTCCATATTTCCTAAATCAAATAAAATTCAAAGATAAAAATCTCTTTAAAGAATTTTGATTCATTTTAAATGATCTTATTCTATATGATTGTCCTTAGGAGTTAATTAGGGTGAATGACGTTATGTACTTACATCTCTTCATTTCTTTCCAATCATGCTAAATATTGCTTGCCATATGAAATCATGCATTCATTTCTTTTCAAAAATTAATTAAATAAAATATTTCCTTTTATGTCAAATTGCATGTGTTGGCTAAAATTAAGAATATGAATGGTTATTATCACTATTAAAATCAAAAAATTATTTTTAAAACCTATAAATCAAAGATTTTGAATGAAGTGATGCTACTTATAAATATTTATAAGCTTGCATGTGATTATAGCAAAATATGTGTATTATGAAGTTATCTTTTCTTCTCTTAACATGAATTTACATAGGATTTGCACGTGTATAGTTCATTTGAAAAGAATACAACACTTACTTAAATCTATTCCTATGCATTTTTATGTTATGACTTAAGAAGGATCTTCATAATTTACATATAAATTATACAACCAAATCAAACATAATCTTTGCATGATTACTTATCTATTTGGTTCTTTTTGTACATTTACATGTATCTAAGAAAAGTGGTATATTAGTCTGGACATCCCGGGGGCTGCGAGGCTTTAAGAAGCCCTAAGTAGGTCTTGTACCTTACACCCCTGGTGTAGAAAACAATAGCGACATACTCACTTATAACTTTTATACATGTAGATATGCATTTAGTTAATGGATGAGAAATCCCTCTTTTCTACATAATAAAGACATGCATCAATGATCTAATTAACACATGGAATATCCAAATCTTCAAATCATTTCTCTTAGCATTCATCATCAAAGTGTGCTACAATTTATATTGCATGTATAGGTATGCTTAGGATTATTCATAAGTATGGTATACATGATAGAAAGAAATGAATGGGTGTGTTATGTGATAGTAATCCACCCTAACTAATCCTAGGATGCCTTAGGACCTATTAAAACATACAATAAACCAATCACTAAAGGAAATTCATTAATCAATTTACCTTAGAAATATTTTAAGGTAGGGATGAGAGAGAGCTCTCTTCTCTTTTCTTCTCTTCATAATATTTAGTCACTAAATGTAGGTTCATTCAAACTAAATTAAATCACCAACTAAAATTGACAAATCAACTAAATCACTTGAAATGAAACCATCATCTAAATTGAATCTTTCACACATAGAAAATTCCAACCGTAAAGCCTAGCTAAGACATGCCACACAAACCTTAAAATGACACACACATTAGACTAAGTCACCATTTCTAGGTTTAGGTTAGGGCGATGCATGGTTTGATGAATATTTTTTATATGCTATTTTAGAATGGATGTTAGGGTGTATGTGCGTAGATTGGATGATAGGGCGATCTTAGCCTAATCATATTTTTTGTAGGGAGTTTTGCTTAAGGGGAGTTGTAATAAAAATATAAATGCTTTTTGTTGTGCAGGTTGCTTATACGCCTAAGCATAACCAAAATTAGGATAGGTGGACTTGGTTACCCATGTGTGGGGTGCTAAGTCCAACTTATTCATATAACTAGTTGGGTGTGTGGTATGTTTAGTTAACCTTTGTTTTATAGGTTTAGTTACATTTACCTTTCCTATTTTGATGTAAATTTTGTAATTAAGATTGGGAAAGAATGTTATGGGGTATTAGGATGAATATTGGTTATAATACCAAGTCTTATGTACCATGTGAAGCTTTAGAGCAATCAATTTCCAATCAAGCCAAAAGGAAGAATGAAAAGAAGCAAATAAAAAAATTAAGAAATGGAGAAATGAAGAATGAAGAAATGAAGAATAAAGACCCTCATAACATGAATTCGTTTTAATTGTAATTATTCATTTATAATCTGGTTTGTATATGGTAGACTCGGCTACCCACATGTCTTTTTCGGGTTGTACGGCGGTACCCGACGACACTAGCCTCTTATTCTTTTGCATTAATTTTATGAATTTATTGATGTTATGCTTCTGATTGTGCAATTAGAATGACATGATTTTCTTATTTTCTTAATTGTCTGATGGTAATTGAATGGCTTGGATGTGATTAGGCTCTTAGAAAAAAATAAATTTTCTATCTAATTAATCAACTCAAAATTAAAATAAAAAATTCATAACCTCCCCTAAAACCTAGGACATAAATCAAGATAATAATAGATTTAGCAACCCCTTAGCTGGATGTTGTATATCTCATATCATGCATAAATCATATTGTCTCACTCTTGCTAATAGAGGGCTTCCACTTTTGCCAGAGAAAATGGCTTGACCTTTGAGAGCCATGGTGGAAACACACCTCCTTCTTTCTGATTTTGTCCCATAATCAATTTCTCATACATTAGGCATATGAAATCTCATAGCCTATGTCAAATAAAAATGTCTAAAAATTAAAATAAAACTAAACAAAATTTTCTTTAGATTTAAGTCATTATCCATGCCCTTCATGATCTAGTATCTTAGGGACTGTGTTTAAGGACTTGGTTTCTTTTTTAAATAAGCAAAATCCTAGCCATCTTGCAAAGCATAAGACTTGCGTACATGTATTTAAAATCGTAGGAGTTAGTTGGTGGCCACTCTAGGTGGCTGTAAGTCCAAAGTCGGGTGATTTACTCTCTCTTATGGAGGTAAACCATATACCCATTTTCACCTTAGATTTAGGTCATGCTTCGGCCCTCGCCAAAGCTCCCCAAATTTAGGATCTGAGATTTTTATTTTCCTTTGCAGGCTACAAGCATAAATCCTCACCTCTTAAGCATTTCTACAATCTTATATTGTGGAATTGTAAGCCCTAGATTTCTAATAAAAATTTAACTCAAACATATAATTCTTCTCAATTTTAAAAATATAAATCCCAAGCATAAGATAGTTTCAGATGCTCAATAAGTTTCCTAGTATCATGAGCATCCCCTACTCATCTTTCTTTTATTTTAATAATAACTCTCTCCTTTTGACCAATCCCATTTTATTCTCTAAAAAATAATCAATTGATTAATAGTCCTATCTTTGAAATCTTTGAAGACAATGATCATTTATCTTAATCAAGAGTATTCTTAAGGATTCTCATTTCTTATTATATAATTAACTATAGGGGCTTTCCTCCATAGGAAACTTAACAAATCTGGTTTAAAATAAACCTTAGTTTACTTTTTCATGTAGAGTAAGGGGAAGATCTCTGGTATATTTAAAGACCCATCATGCCTTAGGACTCCTTAAGATAGTACATTACTCATTAATGTCATACCCGATCACCCTAATGAGTACATCTGCAGATCTGTGTGGTGTCCCCTCACACAAACACACATATAACATCACAAAAATAAAACACCATAGATTTTTCTTGCGACTCTGCTGGGGATAATTCCCCTTTCCATCTTTGATAAATAATCGTTGTCTCCAAGTATCGATAGTGGATTTGTATTTTATATGAGTCCAAGGCTATCCTTATTTTCCATTGGCACTTAGCTCATTTCATTCTTAAGCTAAGATAGCCAACATCCTTTAGGTTTTAGGATCTCACTCCATGTAGATCTTAAAACTCCTGTTGGGTCCTCCAAATAGGTGAAAATAAAATTTAATCGAAAGAAGTAACTAAAGACCTTTTTGAACCTCCTTACCATCTCTATGGTAAGGTAAGGTTCATTCCACAAATAAGAAAAATAAATCCTTTATAAAAATATCACTTTTCAAAAGTACTTTCCTAAAGTCCATATAATAAAATACTTGCACAAAATTTTTTCACAAAATATATAACTCAACTCCATCTAACAATTCTCACGATTATTACATGTAGGTCCTTTTCAAAACCAAAATCAAAATCATCTTTCAAAAAGCACATATTTAAAAATGAACATCTTCATTCAATATACCCAAATTTATTGAATGAAGCTTACATTTCCAAAATAAATCATTTAATAAAATTGAAACTTCACCCAATATATCTCACATATATTGAAGTTGGAGCTTCTTCCTTTTCAAAAGCACATATTTGAAAATTAGAATCCTCATTTAATATACCCAAAATTATTGAATGAAGATTTTATTTCCAAATAAAATCATATCATAAGATTGAAACTCCACCCAATATATTCCATATATATTAGAGTTGGGGTTTCTCTCTTTCAAAAAAAATACAAATTTGAAAAAGAGCATCTTCATTCAATATATCCAAATTTGTTGAATGGGGGTTTCATTTTCAAACAAAATCACACCATTTGAGACTCCACTTAACATTCCACATGTTAAGTTGAATTTTCTTTTCAAAAGCAATAATCACAAAAAATTTCATCTTTGAAAAATAAATTATGATTGACTTCCATTTTACATACTTAAATTTGTTAAATGGAAATCTCCTTCAAAATCATGAAAATCAAAATACATTGGAATTCCATTTGACATACACAAATTCAAATGAGAGTTTCATTTTCAAGTAGAAAATTGAAAATAAATTGGATTCTATTTAAAACCATTTTGTTAAATAACACCCCTTAAAATAAATTTGGACTTTATTTAGTATATTCAAATTTACTAAGTAAAGTTCACTTTCAAATCAAAATAAAAACCAAACACATTTGGATTTTATTTTGTATACACAAATTTTCTAAATAAAGATCCCATTTTCAAGATCAAAATAAAAATTAAATTTGGAACTTTATTTAGCATACATAAATTTGCTAATAAAAGATTTCATTTCTAAATTCACACATGATATGCATCATAGGCAAACAAGCAAAAAGAAAATTGTTTTCAAACATCTCATTTAGCATACCCAAATTTGCTAAATGAGTAATCCCAAACAAAATCAATTGACCCTCTATTTAACATACTCTAATTTGTTAAATAAATGGTCCCTAAACATAAAATCAAATTCAAATATGAATCAATAGAAGTATCAAAAGTCCCTTCAAAATATTTGAACCTATTTCAACATACACAAATTTCTTGAAATTGGATTCTAAACTTAAATGAACTCATAATCTCTTCTCCAAGTTAATCAAAATCTCTCCTAAATTCAATGAGCCCCACTTAAAATATTCAAATTGTTGAGTGTGGGTTCAAACTCTAAATCAAACTTAAAAAAAGTCAGTGAAATACCAAGGCAAAAAATATGATTTGAGCTTGTTTTCAATAATTACAGAATTCTAGTTCAGTGCAATACAGATGGATTCTCGGAAGTATGTGTTCACTTCCCCTTTGGGATGGATTTGGCCTTGGATCGGGCCAGCCTCCCCCAAATTGATTTTGCTCATTTGATACATTTTGGTCGATGATTGGAGGGAGCTAGGATTACTTGTGAGGGAGCAAACCTCACCATTGTTAGCAATAATGTGGTGGCTAGGTAGAAACCAGTCATCCATATTGAGATGCCCTTAGATTCTGAATTTTCCTCACTGAAGAGGAAGGCGGTGGAGGTTCTCGCAGTAGCTAGAACTCTAGTGCCCATATAGTCACATATTCCCATCACTACCCTAGTGCGGGCAAATACTCACTCACTAGCTTCCTCTAAGGGGAAGGCTACCCTGACTTCAGGGATAGTCTCCCCTACCTTTGAGGTAAGGCCTAGCTCTCATACTACTCCACCTAGCATAACCCAACACCACAATAAAATCCACAAGGTCAAGCGGCACCACGTGCGCATTGCCAAAGAGATGGAGACAGTATCTCACATTGCAGAAGAGGGGTCACCCAAAGTAGTTTCTTCTTTGCTTACTCAGAATAAGTTCCACCCTCTTTTTGGTTCTGAAGGAGAGGAAAATGTTAGAAGGATTGCAGTATCACCCCCACCTCCGGTTGATTATGAGACAGCTATCAAATATAGGAGTAGATCATATACTGGCCTCAGAATAGTTTTACGCCATGTTGGCAGGGCTTATGGATAGTCAGAGTCCAATGCCCAGTTTGATTTACAATCAGTTATTCCTCACAGCATAGGTGAGTAGATCTGTTAAGAGAGGGCCAGAGAGGCCCGTATATCAATTCACATTACTATTAGAGAAAGGTGAAGATATGAACTGAGATTCTCGCTCTAGTAGATTTTCCCGATTAGCGTTACTCATGTCACCACGATTGTATTGACCTACCCATCATGGGAGGAGAGCTCCTGTACAGAGGAAATCAGTGTTGTCTCCACCACATCACTCCACTCCACATCCACTATCACCAGTTCAGGTTCCATCTTTTACAATTCCACCCAAAGCCATGATAACATCATCACGGGGAAGAAAGCCCCGCTGGTGATCCAACTATGGCCAAGGGATCCCACTTTAACTACCCCACCAACTGCGGTGAGGGCGAGCTCTCCTGCTCTATCTCCCACTTCAACTGTGGTGAAGAGGGAGTGGCAACCTTGTAGCATCATTATTGTACTATCACCACTAGCACCTCAACCGATCATGGATACAGCAATGGTAGAAGGAGAAGGAGACAGTTTTGTTATCCCTGATAGATCCCCAGGGCAACCACCATAGCTGACCATGAGCATGTGTCCTCTAGTGAGCTCCTCAGTGGTTAGTATTAGTGGGGAGGTTAGATGTATCACCATTCCACCAAACGAGCATTTATGCCATAAGCCTTTGGATGATATCTTAGCACAGTATTTTACTAAAAAGAAAGAAAACTTAGGGTATGATTGGTTTGACCTCGAAGAGGAGAAGGTTAGCTTTGATCCCAATAAAGATCATTTGTTGGAAGACTCAGTAGGGGTACATATGGTTGATATTAGAGGTTCTCTCCTTCGGGATCACTAGAGTTCGGAAGGGGTTATGGCTGAACTGGACGATACAGCCTATTTGACCCAACACCTCCTTCAACAACTCAAATAGAATGATTAGAAAATTCATAAGATGAGAAATAGACTTGAAGATTTGCTAGCAGTAGTTCTAGTACTTCAGAATCAAGCTCCAACACTACATCCTACCATTATGGAGATTGGTCAGCCTGAGTTATTGCATGTCTTAGATCAACCCAAGAGTTTGCCTCTAGTAGAGCAGTGCAGTACTAGCTTGTATGGAAAGGTAGTAGATAGTACCTACATATAAGAAAAAGATATCAAACTCTTCATTGAACAATCAAGTGAAGGAAGCATCGAGGTGGCTCATCAGTTTCAAAGGGTAGACCCTACCTAGAGGAATTCGATGTTATCCAATATCTTAAGTGTTTTGTGCCTCCTTCTTTCAAAAGTTTTGATGATAGCAGGAACCCTCACCAACATATAGCACACTTTAGGGCCAGCTGTTACAATGCTGGTGGTTGCGGTGCATTATTGTTCCGTCTCTTTATCAGCAGCCTAGCAGGGATAGCTTTTGATTGGTATGCTAAACTCCCCAATGATTCAGTCAAGATTTTTCCTGAGTTGGAGCAACTCTTTATTAAAAGGTTTGCTAGAGCTTAACAAAGAGCAACTGTGGGTGATCTCGTTGTAGCTCAACAACACCCTGATGAGTCTCTCATTGATTATATTCTTATATGGTGCAATTTAAGCATGAAATATGAACCACAGCTATCTGAACAGCATGTTATTGAAATTCTATTAAAGAATATTCATGGCTCGGTCACCTTCATGCTTAAAGGTTTCACCGTTAAGATATTTGAAAAGTTAATCAATAATGCGGCAAGTCTACAAGAGAGGCTAAATAGTTATCTTTTCAAGATCAGTCATTAAAGCCAAAGTGGCAGAAAGCCTCTGAAAAGAAGCCAGGGACGTTAGTAGCATTAGATAATGGGAAGCAACCAATCAAAGATTAGTATGAGAGACTTTGAGCTCAATAGCCTTCACTTCCACCTCCTTTACCACTGCCTTGGCCATCTAATCGGCCACCGCATTAGCCTCCACAGCCTTCGCCGCCTCTTCCTCAACCATACTCTCAGCAGCTATATACATATCCACCCCCCAGGTAGCTATCATACACTTACTCTTTTGGATAAATTAAATAAAACTTATTCATTTAAGAGGGAGGTAGTGAGGAAAATCTTTAAGAACCTCTTAAAGAAACCTAATTTTTAGCTACTCGTGCTTAGAAAACTGGAGGAAGTGGGCAGAAGTAATGATCCTAACTTTTTCCCCTACCACCACATGCTAGGCCATATTTTAGAGGATTTCTTTACATTTAAGGACTGGCTTGAGCATGGCTACAAGTCAGGTGTTATATTTATCCCTAAAGAATACTTAGTAGAATAACCATCCAGTTCTATTAGGGTAATCCTTGGGGATATATGTGATCCTCTCAAAATAAAAGAAGGTTGGGATATCTCTTTATCTCGCACCTCTAAAAAGATTATTTCTAAAATCAAGAAACTTTCTTTATAGGTGCTTGAGGTAGCTCGAACCTCCAACATCAAGGAAGGTTCACAAGTTACCAAAGACAACTTGGGGAAAGTGGGAGCTCAGCAGCAGCAACAGCAGCCCATACTTGCCCGGGATAGCCAAGTAGTGCAACCACCGATCGAGTCCAACCTCCATTCCATCATTGCAGCTATTACTTTAGCTGGTATTCCTACTTCAGCTAGTTCTTCTTCTAGTAGACATCTTGTATAAGTGGATAAGGCCCTCACCCACTTACTTTACTAGATTTCTACAATGTACCTCCTTTTAAATTTAAGAAATTGAGATATAAAGCTAGTTCAAATTATATTTGTGCCACTTTTTGATTCAGAGATGGACTTTCCTTCTCTAAATAATATGGGTTCACCTCTTGAGATAAACTTAGAATCATCTTATCCTGAGGGTCCTATAGGGGAAGCTATAGGTGAACCTGATGAACAGGTAAAACTTTCCATTAAACCATCTCTTGAAGTCATCGAAGTCAACCTTCATAGTGGAAAGGTTCTACCTCCTAGGGTAGCACCTCAAGACAAGGGAAAGCAAGTCATTGGTTCTAATGATCAAGAAGCCCCTCCACAGGATGCTCCGCCCATGGATATTCTTATGGAGGATCAGCCTAGAGTTGATTACAATGTCCTTGCTTACCTGAGAAAGTTGTCAGCTAAACTAAGCATATACGATGCCCTTGTTTTATCCAAAGAGATGAAGGAGTCATTAATCAAGGCCCTTCTTGATCCAAAAATATGCTTAGCTCAGCTAATTGCTATTGGAGAGGAGGCACATTATTCAAGAGAAGCCCAGCGAGTCACATTCACCAATTAAGACCTTCTTCTGAGGGACATGGCACACAACCATCCCCTATACATCATAGTGGATATGGGCAGATTCAGACTTTATAGGGTGTTGGTTGATCCAGGTACATCAGTGAACATTATGAACCTAAAAACCCTTGCCTATTTGAGAATTGACATCTCTAAACTCTAAGGAGATTGGATGATGTTGAGAGGATTCAATAAATAGGGTGAGGGGGCTTTAGCTTCCATAGTGTTACCTTTGGAAATAGGTGACTGGTAGACTGAAGCCAAGTTCTATATAATTGATTGGAATACATCATTCATTGCTCTACTGGGTAGGTCTTGGATACACGAGAATAAGATGATTCCATTTTCCCTTCATCAATGCATCAAGTTTCAAAGAGATGGAATCAAAGACTATTTCAAAAGAGATGAAAAGCCAAACTCAATTAGAGAGATAGAGATATATGTGGACGCGGCCTATTATCTTCCTCAAAATCAAAATACATGTTCTTGCGAACTTGGCCAAAGTTCAAATACAAAAGAAAAAGAAATAGAAGAAAAATAAAAGAAGAAAGAAAGTACAAGGGAGCGATAAAGGGACACCGAGGAAGAGGTAGAGCCACATATTACATTCCTCCCATAGTTCATTCCACCATATGGACATATGGGTAGGATGACTCAACCTCCACTAGGTAGAGGCTGAGGTAGATACAGAGGCAGTTCCAGAGGTGGAAGACCCCCTAATTGGTGGCCAGCCAATAGGGGCCATGTTCTAGTTCAAAGGAGTTCTCCTGCTATTCACATAGACTTAGAATCTAGTTCAGAAGACAAGTCTTATGTGATTAGCACACCAGCTAACCCCTCTCAGCGAATCTCATTGGAAGTGACACTCGAGCTAGACAGTGATAAAGACCAGGCCTCTAAGCAAAGCATAAATATATTCAAATCAGGATTATGTAAAACCATTAGGCAGCAGTTGAGAACCTTAACTCTAACCCCACTTTCTTCTCAAAAAGTTGAGGGTTTGGTCGTTAAGAAAGCCCTTAGATCTTTCATGGATGTCAAGCTAAAGAGATTCCTATTAGGATCATCATCCTCAAGTCAAGAAGCAAATATAGAACTTGAGGATAACTCATGTAAGGATTTAATGGAATTACTTTTTGATTGGTACTCACCTTGTGTTCATAATCTTACAAAGAAAGGTTTAATTCTTCACACATGGTCCAAGCATAGGTCAGAGTATTTCGATAAGTTGTGGGACAACAAAGGCAGAAATGCATAATCAAGATCAGGACTAGGATTTGGTACAGTGGGTCCAACCGACGATGATGATTACTGCTTAGTTGTCACCAATCATTTAGAACCTGATAGGATCTTTTCAAACCACACTAACTCTTATGAGGAGATGTGTTTAGAAACTTCAGATGATTCTAATGATCTTCAAATCAAAGAAGCACCTCTAAAATTTGAAGAAGGAATCAACTCAACCATCGATAAGCTCAAAGAAATCAACCTCGACGAAAAGATCCATCCCCACATACATCATTCTCAATTGAATGAAGAAGAAACCAATGACTTAGTTAAGCTATTGATGAAGTTTAAGGATTGCTATGGAGCTATGAAGAGATGCCAGATTATCTCGACATGTCCCACAAACTAGCAATAGACCATAATGCTAACCCTATCAAGCAAGCTCCTAGATGCATGCAATTAGGAATTAAACAATGGGTCATTTTTGAAGTCAATAAACTAATTAATGCTAGTTTTATCAGGGAAGAAAAATACCCTACCTGGTTAGCCAGTGTCATCCCTGATTAGAAGAAGAATGGCTAAATTCGCATATGTTTTTATTTCTGGGACATAAATAAGGCATGTCCTAAGGATAAATTTTCACTTCTTATACTAGAATTAATGGTGGACATCGCCTCATCTCATGCAGTATTCTTTTTTATAGATGGGTCACCTAGCCACAACCAAATCAAGATGGCCCCCGAGGATGAAAGAAACACTACTTTTCAAACCCTGATTAGAATTTATTATATGGTCATGTCTTTCAGCCTTAAAAATGCCGGTGCTACATACCAACTGGCCAAGACTCAGATCTTCAATGAACTCATTCATCATCAAGTTGAATTCTATGTTGATGATCTAGTAGTCAAAAGCAAAGAAAAAAAAGACCATCTCTTTAACTTAAGAGTAGTTTTTGAACAGTTAAGACAATTTAACCTCAACTGAAGTGCGCATTAGGAGTGGCTTTAGAAAAGTTCCTTGGGTCTATTGTCTGCGCCGAGGAATAGAGATAGACCTAGAAAAGATCAAAGCTATCTTATAAATGCCACCCTCTAAAAGTCTAACTCAACACAGATCGTTCTAAGGGTGGTTGGCATATCTAAGGCGCTTTATCTTCAATTAATCAGGGAGATGCAAGCCATTTTCAGCACTTATCAAAAAGGATGCTAAGTTCAAGTGGGGATGATAATTGCAAGCATATTTTTGAAGATATCAAATAGTATTTGGTGAAGTTGCCAGTTCTAATAGCCCCTATCACAGGCAAGCCACTTATCCTTTATGTCGTTGCATTGGATGACTCCCTTGGCACTTTGTTGGCCCAAACCAATGACAAAGGGAAGGAGAATGCTCTCTACTACCTCAGTTGTCATCTGATCCCTGCTGAAATAAACTACCCACCTATTGAGAAACATTACCTAGCTCTCATCTTCGCATCCCAAAAGCTACAGAACTACTTGCTCTCTCATAAAGTAAACTTGATTTCAACAATCAATCCACTATAGTATCTCATGACATAGCCGATGTTATCCAGATAGTTGGCACGTTGGTCCATAATTCTCTCACAATTTGACATTACATTTGTACCCCTCCGTGAGGTGAAAGGATAAGCACTAGTAGATTTTCTAGCAACACACCCACTTCCTGCTGATTTCTTGCTTAATGATGATCTCCCCGATGAACAAATCATGAACTTAAGAGACACTAGCATTTGTCGCTTGGAGATGTATTTTGATGGTGCGGCTTCCTTTCAAAAAGGAGAAGAACCATGATTTACCCTTCCAGAAAAGGCAGGGGTAGGAATCATCTTTTTAACCCCAGACTGTGATGTGATGAGATTCTCATACTATCTCTCCAATCCATGCACCAACAATGAAGCCGAGTACATAACTTTGATTGTCAATCTGAAGGTAGCTATTATAGTTTGTGTTAAAAGCATCAACATCTACGGGGATTCGCAGCTAGTCATCAACCAGATTGTTGGGCCTTATAAGGTTCTAAAACCTAAGCTTCGTCACTACCATGAATACACCATGAAGCTGTTGGCCCAAATCCCTAAGGTAACTATCTACAAGGTCCCTCGAGGAGAGAACACAGTAGCAGATGCTTTGGCAAGCTCTCTAAGGAGTTGGCATGTTCAAAAGATGAGTCCATTCCAATAAGGGTCCAAAATAGACAAGTCTTATCCCTTATTAATGTTAAACTCGTCGAGAGATTCTCTCTTTAAGAGGAGGTTGATGTTGCCAAAAAGGACGAGGAGCTGAATTGGAGGCAACCATTCATAGATTACTTAAACACAGATAAACTACCTCAAGAGAAATAACAAGCCCATTAGATGAAGTAGATAGCCGTCTCCTATACTCTCGTGGATGGAACCTTGTATCGACGATCTTTCGATCAAATGTGGTTACACTATTTAAATAATCATGAAGCTCATAAGATCATGATTGGGGTACATTCAGGTCTATGTGGAGCACAACAATCCAGTATGAAGATGAAAGCCAAGATCAAGAGACTAGGATACTACTGGTCTTCGATGATTCAGACTGTGTAGATGTAGCTAGGAGATGCCACCAATGTCAAGTACACGTTGTGGTCTTGCACCGACCACCCAATATTCTACACCCTACATTGGCCTCATGGCCATTCGAGTGTTGGGGTACTAACATAGTGGGTCCAATTGATCCTCCTTCTTCTAAGGGTCATTGCTTCATCCTAGCTGCCACCAACTACATTTCCAAGTGGGCGGAGGCAATCCTACTTAGAGAGGTCACAGCTCAAGATGTGCTCTAGTTCTTTCAGAACCAAATCATATATAGGTTTGGGATGCCTTGATGAATTATATCTGATAATGGTATTGCATTCAAAAGCACCAAGATCAATAGCTTCGCCAGGAGATATAGTATAGATTGGAGATACTCCACTACCTACTATCCTAGGGTGAATGGCCTAGCAGAGCATTCAACAAAACTCTCTGTTGCCCTCATTTTTAAAATGAGCTCTCAACCCCTCCATCTTAGACATAGGACTTCTCTTAGACTTTAAGAGTTTTTTAGTCTTAAGATACATCTAGTGATTAGGTGGACACTCAACCTAGCCCTAGAGACTTAGAAGAGTTAGCTATATGAATAGGTCATGCCTTAGGCATGTTAGGAAAATTTGCCTACCCTATAGCTTAAATCAAATCTTTACTTCCTTCTTTCAAATTAAACTCCAAACTCATACCAACTCCAACTCTAACTCAACCCTCAAATCAATTCAATGGATTTTCTCAAATCATGAATCAATTCCAAATAATTGAAACCTATGATTCAAATTCCAAATTCAAAAATATTTTCTAAGTCTTTTGATTCCCTCTTATGGACTTAGCCTATATCTAAATCCATTGAAATTCAAGAAATTTTCTCACAACCCATTTATATTCTCATTCATATTTGCATATATAAATGAAATATAAATTCAAATCAATCAAACCAAATTCAAAATCCAAATCCAAATCCAAAATATTTTCTAAAGCACTTTGATTCTATCTTATGGACTTAGCTTAAATCAAATCTGAATCAATCCAAATTCAAGAAATTTTCTCATAAGGCATTTATATTCTCATTTATATTCACAAATATAAATGAAATATAAATTCAAATATCCAAAAATCAATTCAAAATTCAAACTCAAATTTAATCAAAATTCAACCTAAGCCTTTCAAGTCAAATTCTTGAACTTAGCCAAATCAAACTCAAATCAAGTCAAACCCTTGATTTTTTTTCTTCATGATTTAATCAAACCTTCAATCATGAATCTAAATATAAATACAAACTCCAATCATCAAACCAAAACTAAATTCAAAATCAAACCCAAGTCAAACTCATGTTCACCCTTTTGAACTTGAAACTGTCAAGTGAATCAAAACTCATTTAACTTTAAATGACTTACAAATGGATTTATATTTCAATCGTAAGTCTATATGTGAGTTCAATCAAACTCAAATCAAGCTTTGACCAAGCCATTTGACCCACTTAGACTCACTTAACCCAAAGTGACCTAAAGTACCCTTTTGAGCCAAATTTGAATCCTACCTAAATTGGATTAAACTATGCCTAACTAAGCCTCACATTGAGAGCAAAAATCATCATGAGATGATCAATCACTCAAATTGGGTCAAACCATGTCGAACCTAAGGGTTGACCAAGTCAACACTTAGCAAAAATGAAATCTAAACTAGCCAAAATCTACCATAAGCTAAATTGATTGAAACCATTGATCAAAACTCATTCATGACCAATGTTTGAACTTGACCAAGTCATCATTTGAGCCTAACCTAGCCTAATTAGCCACTTGACCCAAGTTGACCCAAGTTGACCTAAAAAAGTTAAAATGTGTCAAAACTTGACCTAAGCCAAATTGATTGAAACCAATGGGTCAAATTCATTCTAGAATGATTATTGATCTTGACCAAAGCCCCAATTGGCCAACTAGACCTAACCTAGCTCAATTGACCTTAAACCTAACTTGACCTAAAGGGCCAAATTGAGCCAAATCCAAATATAAACCAAATTGATTGGAAAAAAAGATACTAATACATTTCAAATGATCAACCAAACATAAACCAACCCATGACCTAACCCAAATGGGTCAAATTGGTCAACTTGACCCATTTGACCTAAATGAAATCAAATGAACCAAATTCAAATATAAATCAAATTGAACCAAACCAATGATGCTAAAATATTTCAAATGGTCATATGAACTTGACCTAATTCTTAATTTTACCCAATTTGACAAATTGGTCAACTTGACCCAAGTTGACTCATTTTGACCTAAATGGGTCAACATGAGCCAAATCATATCAAACTAACTCCAAATTCAATGAAACTTGGCCTAACCCATTTTTCAATCATATCAAACATATTCAAACTGAAATCAAGATCAAATAACCATTTTACCCCTAGGCCATAGGGTAACCTAAAATCAAAACCACTTTGAATTTAATCAATTCCTTTTCATGGACACTTGGCATCCTCTTAGTAGACCAAATGGTCACTAATGGACATGGTGCACATTACCCATTGGGTTTGGGTCAACCAAACACAACCCAAGGTCAAAACTGACCACCCCTATGGAAATGAGCACATGGGAATCCTTCTTCCACTCATTTCAAGCACATGACACTCCTTCACTACCTCTCTCTAGCTAAACCAAATGTAATGCCACCCTAAATGGCCTAACAAACCCACTCAAGGAGGTCAATTGGATCAAAATGACAAAGGAGCTTGCGACCGTCCGATCCTTCAAAGGGGAGATATACTCCCTCTAATTTCATTTCAACTGAGATCTCTTACATTCGATTGAGTAATAGGAAGTCAGAGCTAGCATCCCAGAGCTCCTCTAAACTTCATAGAGCCAATTCAACTTCTCCATTCTCAGTTTTTCCAAGCCGAAAATAGGGGAGGTAGCAAGAAAATCCAACTTAGCCAATACTCCATATCAAGCTAATTCTTCTTGCAAGCTTCATCAGAGGACTCAATCAAACTTCCCTAAACCTTTTCCCAAGTTCTCAAGGAAAGGGAGTTGGTACTTCAATCAAGGCCGCAAGGAATTGAAGGTGAGCTTGTTCCATAGAGAGATCAACTCAACCCCAAGGCTTGAAACTTTCAAAAGGGCTTCATCTCTACTAGACGAAGCTACTTCATCGAACTCGAGTGCTGGTGATAGCCTCTGGCTAGGTATGCCCTCAAATTGAGCTTAAATTATCCATGGTGTGGTCCTTTGTGAAAGAAATTCTCACCTCATGAGAATTTGACCGTTAGATGTAATCTCCCTTCTATGATGAAGGTGTGGGTCGAATTTCAGTTCAATTTGAGCTCAATCAAGCTCGGATCTTGCCCTAAAAGGTGGGCAGATGTCCTCTCCTATAGAGAAGATCAGTGATGGATCATGGGCCATCCATCCATGCATTTTGGATGGACTGCCATGATCTAGACACATAGGATCTCTGATTTAATCCTTTAATACCACGGGCTCGATCTCAGCCTTTTGATCACGGATGGGGAGAAAGCACGTAGCGTTATTGTTGATGTGATGCTATGATGTGATAACTTAAGTGGCCTATCCTATCGTGCCACATGGAAAGCACGTGCCGCGTCAGCCTCTATGTGGCACCGATGGGATTAGCCATATAATTAAGGGATTAATTACTTAATAAGCTTGAAAACTTTAAATATTCATAACTAATTGTAGCAAAATTAGAAAAATATAAAGTAAAAAGCATTGGAAAGGTAATTCAAAGAGAAATATTATAAAATTAAATACACTTGATTTTGATGAGTGATATTTTCTTAATTAGAGTTTTATTAGGAATGTAATTACACTAATTACTCCCTAATCATTCTAATGATTAGTTCTAAACTTCTTAGGGTTGATTAATGGGATGACCTCTGCCTCCCATGATTTTTGTGGAATTTATTAGTGGCTTAATTAGGATAATTGCTTGGCTCATTCCTAATTACTCTCTTAATCCATTAAATGATTAATTAACCTTTTAAATAGTGATAAATGCACTAATTAACTTTGCTAATTACCTTAAGATAGTGATTGGACTTAGGGAATGAGATTAGGGGCTCTTTCCCATATCTTTTTCCTTAAGTTTATTTCATTTAGATTAAAATCTAATTAAGGTGCAAAATTAATTAAATAATTTAATCACTTAATAAAATGGCTTAATTAATCAAAATTTTAAAATCAAAACACTCCAAAACTTAACTAATTCATCTTGGGTAGATGCTTGGGTGTTCAATAACCAAAGTGGCCTAAAGAAATCAAAATCCAACCCACATGTGTGGGAAGGGTTATGAAAGTACTTAAATTAAACCCTTTAGCTTAATTAATCACCAATTATGAGTCAATTGTATTAAGCTCTTTCTTTTCTAAGTGCATTGCTAATTTATATTCTTGTGTGGTATTATGTCATATCATTGGCTCATAATTATGTGATTAAATATGTTAAAAGTGGTGTAGGTAACGGGTAATTAACACACTTAATTCACACCTTAACCTAACCAAGGCATAAAATTGATCTAATCACCTAAAAATTGACTTTAAATAATTCACACATGGGGGAATGGGTTGGGACCAGTAAACTCATCTCAGATTTTTCAAATTGAAATTAAACTCAAATAAAATTCAAACTCTCCTTAAGATAAATTTGATTTACTTTAAATAATCTTATTCATAGGATTGTCTTTAGGAATTAATTAGGGTGAATGAACTTACATTGCTTTCATCACTTTATTTCTTTCCTAATATGCTAAATTTGTATGCCATATGAAAATCATGCATTCATGTTTTTTAAAAAATTAAATTAAAAATGAAATATATCCTTTATGTCAAATTGCATGTTTTGGCTAAAGTAAGAATATGAATGGCTATTATCACTATTAAATCTAAAATTATTTTAAAAATTATAAATCAATCATCAAAACTGAAAGGTATGCCACTTATGATTATTTATAAGCTTGCATGTGAGTAGAAATATAAAGATGTGCATAGTGTGGTTTTCCTTCTCTTTTCTTTTAGCATAGATTTGAATAGGATTTGGCAAAGTGTATAGTTCATTTGAAAAGAATACAACACTTGCTTAAATCATTTCCTATTTATTCCTATGTTATTACTTAAGTAGAACATCTACACTTGCACATATAAATTGCAAAAATAAGTCAAACAAACAAACACAAACTTTTGCATCTTTTTTTCATTCATTTCTTTTGTACATGCATATGTATTTAAGGAAAGTGGTATATTAGTCTGGACAACCCCGGGGTTGTGAGGCTTTAAGTATCCCTAAGTAAGTCTTGTACTTTACACCCCTGGTGTTAATAATGGCATCGTACTCACTTATGCTTTTCAGACATATAAATGTGCATGTGAAAAATGGATAAAAAAGAAATCCCTCTTTTCTACTTAATGAAAATTATGAATCATAAGGCATCCAAATTTTCTTAAATAACACTAATTAGCATTCATCATTAAGGTGTGCTAAATATTATCATTTGCATGTATAGATATGTTAGGATTCATCCATATGCATGTTACACATGTTAGGAAAGAAATAAAATGATGTATATTTTGTGATATTAATTCACTTTACTTGATCTTAAAATGCTTTTATTTTTGAATAGGTTTGTTTAGGAAAAATATAAAATTGGGATTAATTAAAATACATAATAAAACATTCACTAAATAAGAATAAAATATGAATCTACATTAGAAATTACTTAAGGTATGGAGGAAAGAGAAGTTCTCTTTTATTTTCCTCTCTTTATAACTTAGTACTTAATTATAGGATTCACTTAAACCAAATCAAAATACAAAATAAAATTAACTCAAATCAACTAAGCAACTTATATTGAAACCATCCTCTAAGTTAAACATTTTCATACTTAGAAAACCTAAACCCTAAAGCCTAGCTAAGCATACCACACAAACCTTAAATAGCACACACATTAGGCTAAGTCACAATTTCTAGCTTTAGGTTAGGGCAGTGCATGATTTGATGTTTACTTTTATTTTATGATGTGATATTTTAGTCTGGATATTAGGGTGAATGTACATAGAATGAATGGTAGGATGATTTATTCTAATCATTACCTTCTGCATGGGGATTGTGTTAAAGGCATGTCGTAATAAAAATATAAAATCTCTTTTGTTGTGCAAGTGCTTATACTCCTAGGCCAGGTGGACTTGGTTACCCATGTGTGGGGTGCTAAGTCCAATATATGCTCATACATGCTTAGGATTTGTATGGTTTGTTTAGCTAATCTCTGTTTTACAGGTGTTAGTTAAATTTACTTTTCCTTTTCTTATAATTTTGCAATTAAGATTTTGGAATGATTGTTATGGGAGATTAGGATGAGCATTGATCATAAGATTTTATCTTATGTGCTATGTGAAGCCTTTGGAGCAACCACATTCCAACCGTCCAAAAGAAGGAACCAAAAAAAGAAAGAAGAAAGAAGAAAAGAAGAAAGAAGAAGTAAAGAATGAAGACCCCAATAACATGAATTCCTTATTTTATTGTAATTTATTCATTTGTAATCCAGGTTGTATAAGGGTAAAGCTCGACTACCCAATTTATTTTTAGGTTTGTGTGGTGGAGCCTGACCACAAATGGCCTTTTATTCTTGTTCACTAGTTTTATAAATTGATTGATGTTTGTTTAACTTGTGCATTAAGATGGCATCTTTTCTTAGTTTCTTACTTACTTTGATGTATGGACTGGATGACTATTAGGCTCTTAATAATAAATAAATCTTCTACCAAATTAATTAACTCAAAACTAAAAATAAATAACTCATAACCTCACCTAAAGCTTAGGCTATAAAATCATGATAAAAGAATTAGCAACTCCTTAGCTGGATGTGTACTTTCTTTTCTAACATCATACAAAAAAAGCATATTGTTTCACTCTTGATTGGAGGGCTTCCACTTTTGTGAGAGAACTTGGCTTGACCTGTGAGAGCCATTGTGGAAACACACCTCCTTATCTTGTTGATTTTGGCCCATAATCTAATTTCTCATGCATTAGGAATAAAGAATCTTAAATCTTGTGTCAAATTGATTATCTAAAATGAAAATAAAATATATGAAAATTTTGAATTAAATTTAAGTCATTAAGGCATGCCCTACATGATCTAACCTCTTAGGGAGTATGTCTAAATACTTAGTCTATTTCTAAATAAATAACAAGCTTAGCTATTTTGGAAAAGCATTTGACTTGCCTACATATTTTAAAATCACAGGAGGAGTTAGTTGGCGGTCACCCCCTGACGGTTGTAAGTCCAACACTCAGGTGGTTTATTCTCTCTTGTGGAGGTAAACCAAATACCCACTTAGATTTAGGTCATCTTTTTGGCCCTTACCAAAGCTCCCTAGATTTAGGTTCTGAGATTGCTTCTCCCCTTTGCAGGCTATGAGCATAAATCCTCACCTCTTAGGAATTCCCATAACCTTGTACTATGGAATTGTAAGCCCTACATTTTTAATAAAAATTCAACTCAAACAAATTAATTCAATTTCAAAAAAAATGTATTGCCAAACCATAGTGTATTTTCGGATGCTTACTAGGCTTTCTAGTATCTTAAGCGTCTCCTACTTGTTTACATTTGGCTTCGATAAGAACACCCTTCTCTTGATTGATCCCACTTGATTTTCTAGAAATAAACCAATCGATTAATAGTCCTACCTTTCAAAATCTTTAGATACAATAATCATTTATTTTAATCAAGAGTATTCCTAAGGAATCATGTTCCTTAGAATGTAATTAACTATGGGGGTTTGCCCCTGTAGGGAGCTTAATGAACTAAGTTTAAAATAAACCCTACTTTACTTTTCTATGTAAAATAGGGGAAGAATCTCTAGTACATTTTGAAGACTAACAATCTTTATGAGTCCTTATTAAGGTGATTATGTCCATTGTAGGGTGGTGATTTCTATCTCTCGAGATAGCACACATTTCCTTAACACCGTACCTGATCACCCTAATAAGAACATATGTGGATCTGTGTGGCATCCCAACAAGCCATTTTATATTTCTATTTTCATTTAACCTCTTTTGTGAAATGGGATAGATGAAGGTAGAGATATAAAATATTTCACCACACTCTCATCCAGATATTAAAGAAGACACTCGGTGATAATAAGCGGCAATGGCATGAGAAGCTAGTTGAAGTCTTGTGGGCATACCGCACCACATATAGAACTCTAACCCAATCTACCCCATTCTTCTTAGTATATGGGTCTAAAGCCATTCTACCACTAGAAGTTCAGCTCACATTACTAAGGATAGCAATGGGTAGTAAAATCACTACAAAGCAGCACACCAGGTTGCGATTAGAAGAGCTCAAAGGTTTGGAGGAGAAACGCCTACGAGCAGGCCAGAACCTTGAGTTATACAATGCCAAGATGATTCAAGATTACAACAAGCTGGTCTGCCCTAGAACTTTTCAAGTAGGAGAGCTTGTTTTAGTTCTAAGGAGACCAATTATTGCTCGTCGAAAGATGGTGGCAAGTTTGAACCCATTTAAAAAGGCCTTTTTGTCATGGAGAAGATCTACTAATGAGGATCTTACCAACTTATTAATTGTAAAGGGTAACACCCGATGCTTCTAATCAATGGGCTTTATTTGAAGAATTACTACCTATAAAATCATGTTTGAAAATAATAATCTTCAAAATTATATTCAAATTTATCAAAATATTCTCTTCATTCGAAGTGTTGTTTGCTTGTTTACAAATCTATCACGACGTGTCTATGGTGGGTGTAAGAGAACCCAAGAGGCATCATATCCTTCTTTCACAACATGAACACAAATTAAACATGATTCCCCAGTGCTACTAGAGTAAGTGTAACAGAACCCAAGAGGCATCTTATTTCAACTAGTACGGCTAAGTTTGGTGTAAGAGAACCCAAGCGGCATCCTTTCTGGGTGGGATCATAGCTGCCATTCATGGCACCATTTCATCAACTTTTAAGTGTATTTTAGGATAGGTGTAAGAGAACACAAGTGACATCATGCTCTCCTTTAACACAAACACAAACATATATCTTTCATCTCGGGCTATTTTAATGTGGGAGCAAGCCCCCTATGGCACTCACTCATTAACTCTAGTCGGTGACATACTACCTTCTAGTGTCACCGATCATCATCTGATGTGAGTCCCTATACTTTCTTCCTGACTTGACCATTGCAAACCAATGAGCACCTTGTTAGTTTGGTAGGCCTTACTATTTAACCAGTAAGCTACCGCATGTTGACTTTGTTTAAGAGGATGTAAGCTTACACGCTTTCTTCTTGAACTAGCCATCATGCACTAACTAGATCGAGTATATTTGAGGCTTAGGATAAGTCCCCCAGTAGCCCCTTTCCTCTTAACTCTTTTGAGTTGATATAAGTCCCCTAGTGGAATTCACTCAGTAGTCGCCCTAGGTCAAATAACACATGCCGAGTTGAAGACAGACTATCCCAGTAATCATTTCCATTGTAGGAGGATGTGAGTCCCCGATGCTTTCTTCCTAGGTTGATTGTTGCAAACTGATGGGCACCTTAGGTTGATTGATGTTCACTATATTGACAGTGACTCACCCAGTGGATACACCACTCTTGGCAGATATGAGTCTCTGCACTTTCTCCTTGAGTTGGCCACCGAATACCTATAAACATTATCTTCTTCAGGGTTTTGGATAAAGCCCTTAGTGGCCCCTCCCCCATGAGCACTCTATTTGGATCACATCCATAGCGACCTAATCTAGACACTCTACCTAGCTACTCTTGGATTGAACAGTCCCCCTTTCCTAGTAGCCACCCCTACGGTTGGAGAATTTGTTCAGCGGATGCATAGATTCTCCCTTAAAATAGTAAATCTGAGATAGGCCTAAGCTAATATAAGCTCCTTCTTAATGTAATCCCTCACAAACCAACAGGGTCCGTGATAAATAAATAAATTTATTCGCTTATGGATTAGGAATTCAAGCCCCCAGTAGCCCCTTTTCCAAGAAGGCATCCTATCTTTAGGGCAATGTCAGCAAAACTCCCTTTATGAATTTCCTGACTGCACTTGAGTTGAGATAAGTCCCCAGGTCAGCACTCCCTCGGTAGTCACCCTTAGGTCGGGTTCAATCTATTTTTCCACAAACAGGTTGCCCCGATAGTCCTTTTGCTCTAAAATATGTAAGTCTACTACACATTTTTTCTAGCATGACTATCGCAAATCGACGGGCAGCCCTAGGTTGGGTTGACATGTTACCTTGATAATGTGTCACCCTAGTGGTCTTTTGTAGTGGAAGATGTGAGTCCCCGTGATTTCTTCTCTGAATTGGCAGCTATAAATCAGAAGGCGCCCCTTTGGTTGGATAGTTCTCCCCTCGGCCGGGAAACTACCCCCTTTGGATCGGTAAATCTGAAGTAGGTCAAGGCTAACATGGCCCCTACTCAGTGCAGTCCATCATAAACCAACGAGATCCATCAAATATAATTAAAATGAAATTAATTTTTACTATCTTTGAGCTGATTTAAGTCCCCCAGCGACATTCACTTAGTAGTCAGCCTAAGGTTGAGTTCATTCCATTATTTTATCAACAGATCACCCCAGCGACTGATCCCTACTTTGGAGGATGAAAGTCTACTATGTTTTCTTCCTAGTATAGCCCCTGCACACTGAAAGAAAACCCCTTTGGTTGGATAGTCTTACTATGTGGTTGGTAGATTGCCCCTTTGGAAAGGAAAATCTAAAGTAAGCCAAGTCTGACATGGCTCTTACTTAATGCAGTCCATCGCAAACCGATAGGGTCCATCTTAAAATTCAAAAATTTAAAATCCAATGAAAAATTAACCTGCCTCCCTAGTGGAGTTAAGTTTAAACAATCAAATAAATTAGCTTCCCCTCAGTGAGATGCAAATCTTTCCAACCTCCCTAGTGGAGTTAATTCAATACAACCCAAACCTGCTCCCCTAGTGGAAGGTTCACACTTTTATCCCCAATGGATTCCAAATTCTAATCCCCAGTGAATTTCACAAACTCTTGTCCCTAATGAATAACTTAACCTTTTTCCCCCAGTGGAAGGCTCGCATACTCAATCCCTAGTGGATTCCTCTTTCCCTCTCTTATATCTTTGACATGAGTAGAGTTTCATTGCACTAAGATCTTGATTCCTTCTACACCTCAGGTTTAGGAGTAAATCATTTATGTTAGTGCTTCTGATCGTTCAAACATTGTTGATCATCTCGATCGACACCAATACTTACGGTGTGTCTTGTCAATCACACCAAACCTATTAGGCACCTTTTTTTGACCTAACTTTTAGAGTGAGCTATCAACTTCTTGATCTTAGACATAAGACTCCTCTAGACACTATGAGTTTCTTGCTCTTAAGATACTTCTAGTGATTAGGTGAACACTTAACCTAACCCTAGAGACTTAGAAGAGTTAGCCATGGAAATAAGTTATGCCTTAGGGGTTTAGGAGGACTTGCCTACCCTATAGCTTGAACCCAATCATTGCTTCCTTCTTTCAAAAGAAACCTCAAATTCAAATCCAAGTTTAAATCCAAATTCCTAAATACAAATCATGAATCAATTTCAAATGATTAAAACCCATGATCAAATCAAATTCCAAAACCTTCCAAAGCTTTATGAATCACATCCATAAGCTTAGCCAAACCCTTCAAATCAACCCAAAGCCAGGTGATTTCATTATAAATCACTTATTCTATCATTTATATTCATAATTATAAATGAAACTAGCATCCAAATCATCCAAATCAAATGAATATAAATCAAACCAAATTAAAACCCCTTTTTCAAACTTTTTGACCTACCTTAGCCAAATTCGCAATCAAATCACTCCTAATTCATATGATTATCTATCTCATGGATCATCTATATTATCATTTATATTCACAAATATAAATGAAATAAAAATTCAAATGGCCAAAATCAAATTAATATAAATTACAAAACTCAAATCCAAACCCAATTTATTTCCTTTAAGCCAAATTCTTGGATTTAGCCAAATCATTCTCAAATTAATCCAAACCCTTGGATTTTCTCTTCAAACAATCACTGCTTCAATCACTTGCCCAAATATAAATATAAACTATAATCATCAAACCAAAATCAAACTAACCCAAATCAAACCCATGTTCATCCTTTTGACTTAAAATTATCGAATGAACCAAAACCCATTTGACTCCAAACCACTTGCAATTGAATTTATATTTTTATCATAAGTCCATATGTGAATTCAACCAAACTTGAATCAAGCCTTGATCAAGCCAATTGACCCACTTATGCTCACTTGACCCAAAGTGACCTAAAGCACCCTTTTGAGCTAAGTTTTAATCCAACCCAAATTGGATTGAACTAAGCCCATCCAAGCCTCACATTGTGATCAACAATCATCCTAGAATGATTAATCACTCAAATTGAGGCAAACCAAGTCAAACTTAGCCTTTGACCAAGTCAACATTTATCCCAAATTAAACCCAAATTAGCCAAAATCCATCATATGTCAAATTGATTAAAACCATTGATCTAAACCAATCCATAATCAATGATTTAACATGACCAAGCCCTCACTTGAGCTAAACTAAGACTAATTAGTCACTTGACCTAAGTTAACCCAAATTGACCTAAAAAGCCAAAATGAGTCAAATCTTGATCTAAGCAAAATTGATTGTAACCAATGGCTCAAGTACATTCCAAATCACTTGTTGAACTTGACCAAAGCTTCGTTGACCAATTAGACCCAACTTAGCCTAATTGACCATGAACCTAACTTGACTTAAAAGGCCAAATCAATTTGAAATCAAACCAAAGCTTGGAATACATTTCAAATGATCAACCAGGCCTAAACCAACCCATAACCTAACCCAATTGGGTCAAACGTGTCAAATTGGTCAACTTGACCCATTTGACTTAAATGAACCTAAATGGACCAAAACTAAATATAAACCAAATTGAACCAAACTAATGATGCCCATAGGCTCCAAATGATCATTTGAACTTAACCAAACTCATGGTTTGACCCAATTTGACCAATTGGTCAACCTAACCCAATTTGACCCAACTTCACTTAAATGGGTCAAATTGAACCAATTCAAATCAAATGAACTCCAAATCACTTAAAATTTGGCTCAACCCATTTTTGAATCATTTCAAATCTACCCAACTCAAACTCATAACCAAATAACCATTTTTCCCTTAGATCAAAGGGTATCCTATGACCCAATTCACTTGGAATTTGATCATTTCTTTCTCAAGGCCACTTGGCATCCTTCTAGTGGTCCACATGGGCACCAAGGAGGGTGATAAATATGACCCAATGAGCTTGGGTCCATAATGATCCAAGGCAAGGCCAAATTGACCTCCCTAATCACATTTGAACACTTAGATAGCCAAATACACTCACCACTCACATGGGCATCCACTCTCCCTCACTTCACTACCCAAATGACCCATACGGGATGTTTTGCAACTCAAACTGTGCCTCAAATCCAAGCTATTGAGCCAAAATGGCAAAATAGCCTCTCACTGTCTGATCCAAATAGGGGGAGATATACTCCCCCTCATTCTCACTCAAATGACAATCAATCCATTCCTTAGAGCTTGAGAGGTTGAATTGAAGCCTCCCCAAGCTTTTCCAAGCCATTCCTGAGCTCCCCCATTTCCCATTTTTAATTTTACTAAAAGCCAAAATAGGGGAGATTAATTCCAAATCCAACTCATTCAATTCTCAATCAAAATCAAATTAACCTTGCACACACCATCCTTGGACTAAGGCGAGCTCAATCAAATCATTTCCCAAGTCTCCAAGTCACGGGAAGCACCACTTCGATCAAGGCCGATCACCATTGAAGAGGAGCTTGGTCAATCGATCAAACCATTTCAAATCAAGATCGGATTCCTTCAACAGGGCTTCTTCTCTACTAAATGAAGCTACCTCCTCCATTGGAAGCATCGGTGATAGCCTCTAGCGAGGTATCCCATAGAAACCATAGCTATAGGATATTTTTCTTGGTCCTTTGTGAAGAAAATTGTCACCCCATGCGATCTTGATCGTTGGATGTGTATCCCCCTCCTTCCGAAGGTGTGGGATCATTTTGATCCCAATCTAAGCTCGAGTGAGCTTGAATTGAACGAGGAAAGATGAACAGTGTTCATCTCTCATCACTCACGAAGGAGAAAGATCATACGCAGTCCATTCCGCATGATTGGAATGGACATCTGTGATCCGGTCACACTAGATCCCCTATGATTCCTTTCTAAATCGTAGGATTGATCTTAGCCGTCCGATCTTAAATCGGATGGCCCGTAGAGAAAGCGCGTCCTCTGCCAGCTAACTCAACCAATGGATATGATAACTTAAATAACCTATCCCGTTGCACCACGTGAAAAGCGCACCGGGTTAGCCGCCACATGGCCCGATGGGATTAGGGATTTAATTAGGCTTAATTAATCTAATTTTAATGGTGAAACTTCTAAAATTCATAATTAATTATAGAAAAATCCAAAAAATATAAATAAATACTCATTTTAAAGATAATTTAAAGGAAAATAATATAAAATTAAAAATCAATTAATTTTGAACAGTAATTTTTACTCAATTTAGGTTTTATTAGATATATAATTAAGCTAAATACTCTTTAATTACTTCAATAATTAATTCTAAACATTTTGAGGTTGATTAGGTGGATGACCTCTACTTCCCATGATTTTCTTGAAATTTATTGCAAGATTAATTAGGGGAATTGCTTATTTCATTTTTAATCCCTCTCTTAATTAATTAAATGATTAATTAACATGTTAAATAGTGATAAATTCATTAATTAAACTTGCCAATAATTATGAAATAGTAAATGGACATAGGGAATGAGATGAGGACCTCTTTTCCAATCTTTCCCCTAGGTTTATTTCATTTGGATAAACACTTAATCAATTTGTAATTAATTAATGGCTTAATCACCTCATTAAATAATATTACTTAAATTCAAAATCAATTCATTCCATAACTTAATCATTCAATTCTTGTATAGATTCTTAGGTGTTCAATAACCTAAAAGAATTTTAAAGGTAATTACAATCAAACTACATGTGTAGGATGATTATGAAAGTACTTAATTAAACCCTTTAGCTTAATTAATCAATAATTATGAGCCAATTGCATTAGGCCCCTTTATTTCTTAGGTGTATTGCTGATTTAATTTCCATGTGGTTGCATATCATATGTTAGCTCATAATTATTTGGATAATTATGTTAAAGTAGTATAAGTAAGAGGTAATTAATCCATTTAATTCATACCTTAACCCAATCAAAATATAAAATCAACCTAATTGTCCTAAATTAAACCAAATCAATTCACACTTGGGGAATGAGTTAGGACCAGCAAACCATTTTCATATTTTCTAAATCAAATAAAATTCAAAGATAAAAATCTCTTTAAAGAATTTTGATTCATTTTAAATGATCTTATTCTATATTGTTGCCCTTAGGAGTTAATTAGGGTGAATGAAGTTATGTACTTACATCCCTTTATTTCTTTTCAATCATACTAAATATTGTTTTTCATATGAAATCATGCATTCATTTCTTTTGAAAAATCAATTAAATAAAATATTTTCTTTTATGTCAAATTACATGTGTTGGCTAAAATTAAGAATATGAGTGGCTATTATCACTATTAAACCCAAAAAATTATTTTTAAAATGTATAAATCAAAGATTATGAATGAAGTGATTCTACTTATAAATATTTATAAGCTTGCATATGATTACAACATAAGATGTGTATTATGAAGTTCTCTTTTCTTCTCTTAACATGGATTTACATAGGATTTGCAAGTGTATATTTCATTTGAAAGAACACAACACTTACTTAAATCTATTCCTATGCATTTTTATATTATGACTTAAGAAGGATCTTCATATTGTACATATAAATTATACAATCAAATCAAACATAAACTTTTGCATGATTCCTTATTCATTTGGTTCTTTTTGTACATTTATATGTATCTAAGAAAAGTGGTATATTAGTCTGGACATCTAGGGGCTGCGAAGCTTTAAGTATCCCTAAGTAGGCCTTGTACCTTATGTCCCTGGTGTAGAAAATAATAGCATCATACTCACTTAAAACTTGTATACATGTAGATGTGCATTTAGTTAATGGATGAGAAATTATTTTTTTCTACATAGTAAAGACATGCATTAATGATCCAATTAACACATGGAATATCCAAATCTTCAAATTATATCTCTTAGCATTTATCATCAAAGTGTGCTAAAATTTGCATTGCACGTAAGGTATGCTTAGGATTATTCATATGCATGGTATATGGCGAAAAGAAATGAATGTGTTTGTGGTATGAGATAGTAATCCACCCTAACTAATCTTAGGATGTCTTTCTTATTAAATAGGACTATTTAAAGAGAACCCAAACTTAGGACTAATTAAAACACATAATAAGCATTCACTAAAATAAAGTCATTAATCAATTTATCTTAGAAATGTTTTAAGATAGGGATGAAAGAGAGCTCTCTTCTCTTCATAATAATTAGCCACTAAATGTAGGTTCATTCAAACTAAACCAAATCACCAACTAAAATTGATAAATCAACTAAATCACTTGAAATGAAACCACCATCTAAATTGAATCTTTCACACTTAGAAAATTTTAACCTTAAAGCCTAGCTAAGACATGTCACACAAATCTTAAAATGATACACACATTAGATTAAGTCACCATTTCTAGGTTTAGGTTAGGGCGGTGCATGGTTTAATGAATTTTTTATTTTATGATGTATTATTTTAGACTGGGTGTTAGGGTATATATGTGTAGACTGAATGATAGGGCGATCTTAGACTAATTATATTTTTATAGGGGGTTGTGCTTAAGGGGCGTGCAATAAAAATATAAATAATTTTTACTGTGCAAGTTTCTTATACCCCTAAGCATAACCCAAATTAGGATAAGTGGACTTAGTTGCCCATGTGTGGAGGGCTAAGTCCAACTTATTCATATAACTGCTTGAGTTGTTAGGTATGTTTAGCTAACCTTTGTTTTGCATGTTTAGTTAGATTTACCTTTCCCATTTTGATGTAGATTTTGCAATTAAGATTTTGAATGAATATTATAAAGGATTAGGATGAACATTGTTATAAGATCGAGTATTATGTACCATATGAAGCCTTGGAGCAATCAAATTCCAATTATGCCAAAAGGAAAAAAAGAAAAGAAGCAAATCAAAAAATGAAGAAATGGAAAAATGAAGAATGAAGAAATGAAGAATGATGACTCCCATAACATGAATTATTTTTAATTGTAATTATTCATTTATAATATGGGTTGTATAAGGTAGAGCATTTTTATTTTTGGGTTGTCTGACTGCAGAATTCAGGCCTCTTATTCTTTTGTGTTAATTTTATAAATTAATTGATGTTATATTTATGATTGGACAATTAGGATGACATGATTTTCCTAGTTTCTTAATTATCTCATGGTTATTGAATGACCTGGATGCGATTAGGCTCTTAGAAAAAAATAAATTTTCTATCTAATTAATCAACTCAAAATTAAACTAAATAATTCATAACCTCGCCTAAAACCTAGGACATAAATCAAGATAATAAAATATTTAGCAACCCCTTAGTTAGATATTGTATGTCTTATATCATGCATAAATCATATTATCTCACTCTTGCCAATGGAGGACTTCCACCTTTGTTAGAGAAAATGGCTTGACCAGTGAGAGCTATGGTGGAAACACACCTCCTCTTTCTGATTTGGCTCATAATCAATTTCTCATATATTAGGCATATAAAATCCTATAGCCTGTATCAAATAAAAATTTTCAAAAATAAAAATAAAATTTGATAAAATTTGCATTAGACTTAAGTCATTATTCACGCACTTCATGATCTAGTCTCTTAGGGAGTGTGTTTAAGGACTTAGTTTCTTTTCTAAATAAGTAATAGCCTAGCCATCTTGCAAAGCATAATACTTGCCTACATGTATTTAAAATCATAGGAGGAGTTAGTTGGTGGCCACTCCAGGCGATTGTAAGTCCAACAGTAGGGTAGTTTACTCTCTCTTGTGGAGGTAAACCATATACTCATTTTCACCTTAAATTTAGGTCATGCTTTGGCCCTCGCTAAAGCTCTTTAGATTTAGGATCTAAGGTTACTATTTTGGTTTGTGGGCTACAAGCATAAATCCTTATCTCTTAGGTATTTTTACAATCTTGTATTGTGGAATTGTAAGCCCTCAATTTCTAATAAAAATTCAACTCAAACATATAATTCTTTTCGATTTCAAAAATATAAAGCTGAACCATAAGATAGTTTGGGATGCTCACTAGATTTTCTAGTATCATGAGCATCCCCTACTCATCTCTCTTTGGTTTCGATAATAACTCTCTCCTTTTTATCAATCCTATTTGATTCTCTAAAAAATAACTAATTGATTGATAGTTCTATCTTTGAAATCTTTGGAGATAATAATCGTTTATCTTAATCCAGAGTATTCTTAAGAAATCTCATTCCTTATGATGGAATTAACTATGGAGGCTTGTCTCTATAGGAAACTTAATGAACCCGATTTAAAATAAACCATACTTTACTTTTTCATGTAAAGTAGGGGAAAGATCTCTAGTACATTTGAATACCCATCATGCCTTAAAAGTCCTCATTAGGTGATTAGATCCATTATAGAGTAGTGACTTCTATACACTATTCATTAATGTCATATCCGATCACCCTAATGAGTATATCTGCGAATATATGTAGTGTCCCCTCACACAAACACACACATAATATCACAAAAATAAAACACCACAAATATGATCCTCGCACTTCCATCTACAGCAGCATTATCTAAGTTATCAATTAGCCTACCGAATATTCTAGTTGCTACGCTTCTGCCTCCATGGCCGGTTACCCGATCAACTTCAATCTTATATTAAGCAAGCAAAGGTGCTGAAGGAGTTGACCATTGAAAGTTGTGTATGGGTTAGTGGTGTGGATATCATGAAGCCTATCAAAATGCCTATGAGTCAGTGGGGAGGGGCTCTTCAGTTGCTTTTGTCGATCGATCCCCCATGTGATTATGCTTAGTGACTGCTTTCTGATCACTAGCTCAAGATCCTACATGCGGATTACAATTGGGGCATACATCGAGAGCGATTGCCTTCCACATTTCTTGGGGATGATGAGCTCCACTAGTGTCTGTTGTAATTGGAGGTTCCGGTGGCTATGAAGATGATCAATGGGCGGGACAGGTCACCGCCACAGCAACTTCGAAGGCTGTCAAGGGGCAATGAAAGTAGTATCTTCAAGGGAAATTTTTTATCTAGAGCTACGACTGATGTAACTTAGTCAACGATGGATGATGGGAATAACCATGTCTTTTCAGAGGATTTAGTGGTGAGGGAAGAGTTGTGTTCTTGGAATACTGCACAGAAGGCAAGGGATAGTTACTATCGTCAGTTTACTTTGGTCACCCGATTGGCTTCGTAGGCATTCCTTGCAGATTAGCCTTGTGGTCTGTCCTCTGACAGTTGCACCATGTCCTATTGTCTCTGGGTCAATGGATGTTTATCTTTCTCTAAGAAAATAATGGATGGGTTCCATAATATATTGGGAATGGACCCAATTTTGTGGTCAATGAGCAATAATTCAAAAGACGGGAAAAGGTCACCTAGTTTGGTAGCACTCAATGAAGTCGAGCCTTGCCAGTCTTCAATGGTTACTCATTGATAGAAATGAAGATTCTCATCTCAAGGAGCTCGAGAAGAAGGCATTGAAATATTATTCTGCATTTTGGGTTTCATTAGCTACGGTGAAACAACTTGCTGGTTTTGTTTCTAAGCATATGGGTGGGACCTTCAAAATAGAGCAAGGAGAACTATGTCAGAAATGAAAAATATGCAATGAAGAGCTAAAGAATATCCAAAAACATGTAGTTATTCTTATTTGTAGTCTCTCTTTTGGACTTTGCAGACACCGTGCCATCCTTTTCAAGGAATTGGCAGACTACATAGGTTTACCAAGCAGGATAGCTCAAGGCTGCAAGTATTGCACATCTACGCATGGCACATCTTGCCTTGTAAAACTTGACATAAAGCAAGCATTAAGGTTTAAAGGCATATGTGATGCTTTTCATAAGCACAGTAGGTACAAGAAGATCACTTGGCTGTTGTGTCGCAAGACACCTACCATGCATGCTTTCTTAAGTGTGATGGGAAGGCCTCAGCACTCCCGATGTAGCCCCCTACACGAAGATGATGCCAGGAGATTATCAAATTTCATTTCAAATTCCTATGCAAATGCTTCTCTAGCATATTAAATTCAAGTACTTACTATTTCAATGTAATTGCAAATATTTGTTATATATAAGTACTCGTGCATGTTACTTCAGCATGTAGAGGAAATCAGGATGGTTTTCACATAGGTTTGAAGGTCTATGCGATGCTTTTCATAAGCATGGTAGGTGCAAGAAAATTACTCGATTGCAGTGTCATAAGACACCTACCATACACACTTTTTTAAGCATGGTGGGAAAGCCTCAGTACTCCTGATGCAGCCCCCAACACGAGGATGATGTTGGGAGGCTGCCAAATTTCATTTCAAACTGAGATATTGAAGGCCTATGCATGCTTTCTTAAGCGTGTGGGTTCAGAAAATTCTTTAAGTCATAGTGTCGCAAGACACTAACTATGCATACTTTCTTAAGCATGGTAGGATGGCTCTAGCACTCCCAAAGTAGCCCATATGTAGGGACAATCTCGGGAGGCTGCTAAAATTTCATCAAAAATAGAAATTGATATTAATAAAAATAAAATAGTTAAAGAATAATATTTAAATCTTAAATGAGTAATAAGATCAATAATTGAAGTAAATACAATGACTAAGTGTTAAGATAAAATTGAGCTTACAATCATCTTACTGATAATAGTCTGCAACAAATTAGATGTCTATTCAATATAAGCAAAATACTTGAATGAATAAGAAATACACCGTGCTGTAAAACATTCAAAAGATTTAAAGTTAGATATGAATGAAGCTTACAACATACGTCGTCGGATCTGCAACACAAAATTAGAAGCAGACAGAAGGTGTTGGCTTAAATTCTAAATAGGCTTCAAATATATTCATTTTGCATAAATTATGGAGCCAACTATCACTCTATTCAAGTGCTTCAGAATTTATGCAATCATTTAAAAAAGATGAATTCTTGTACAAAATGTAAAGCAATCTTCAATTAAATTTGATCTTTTCAAATTCGTACAAGTATTCTAAATACACCCGCATAGACCCAGACACTACGTTGAATGCTTAAACTTAATGTCTGAGGATGATGTGCGGGTTCTCGATTGGGTCTTAGGACCAGGTCCAAGTTAACAAAATCTAAAAATTCAATAATAATATTATAACAACTTCAACTTAGTAAAATATTTAAGAAGCTAATTCTATCATATGATAGTAGGTCCAATCCTCTATTATTGAATTGATAGAGTTGATATGACTTAAAATAATAAACTAAAAGATCAAGCAGACTTATACACCCCGATAATGGCTATGTTGAATGAAGATTTAAACTGGAGGGGATGCTTCCATCAAAATGTGATTGTAATTTCAAATCAAATTAACTCAAATAAAGTATCAATCTAAAAGTAAAATCTAACATATCATTAAGTATTAAATGCCTAAACAAAATTCAATCTTTAAAGAACTTAAAGTTAAACCCAATCCACCTTCAGTAATAATTTGTTAAAGGTGACAAAATAAGAAAACTCTAGCTCACAAAAGAGTCAATGTCAAATCAAGTATACAACTATATTCACTCTAAATTAATCTCATGACAATAAGAACTAGGCCCATGTCCTCTGATTGTGTGGCTTGGCTAATAGGCTCCACATATGATGCAGTTACGACTAGAGTTCTCTGATCAGGTGGTTGTTGCCAAATGGTACCATTATATTACGATCACGACTGTAGCCCATATGCTCCCCAATGGCTCTACCCTTTGAGTTGTGAATTATAGGGTGAACTTGATAGGAAAAAAGCCCTCTATTAGCTAATGTAGACTTAAGCTTGTCTCCTTAGACAAATAACACCCCAGGTCTACAAAGTTTTCTTGGATGACACAGCCCATAGCTGCTGACAAGGATCCTTCGGTCAAGTTGAGTCGACTATCTCCGCTGACTAAGTTAACTAGGGACCACAACAGCCCTGGATGACAGAATCATGGGATCTTGATCAGCCACATCATCATTTCCCCAACCATCCACTTTAAGCTAATGTTATTGAATTTCATAAATCTAACTTCTAAAACTCTACATAATGCTACTATACGTTATGCATTTAACGATCTAACGACTAGCCTTAATCAAAAGATCTCTCTTAGCATTGAGAGGGGTAATTCACTATAGGTGCTTGCGCCTATAGAAACCTAGAATTAGATCTAAAGTCCTCACAATATGAGGGAAAAATCTCTGGATAGTGTTTTATCTACTATTTCATATGCCTTCTAAAAATTATATCGACACTTTAAATCACTCTCTTAATCGAGAGGTTGGTGGAAAATTTTTGGAGCCCACAAAATTTATTGAAACCATTGATCCAAACTCATTCATGATCAATGATTGAACATGACCAAACCATCAATAGAGCCAAATCAAGCCTAATTGGCCACTTGACCTAAGTTAACCCAAATTAGCCTAAAAAACTAAAATGGGTCAAATAATGATTTAATTCAAATTTATTACAACCAATGGATCAAGTTCATTCCAAATCACTTATTGAACTTGACTAAAGTCATGATTGAGCCCAAGTTTACCAATTGATCAACTTGACCCAACCTAGCCCAAATTAACCTTAAAGGTCAAATTGATAAAAATATAAATTAATTCTAAATTAAATCAAACTAATGCCTACAATCTTTTTTAATCAACCAATTTAACTTGACTCGGCACCTAACCCAACCTAATTTGGTCAAATTAGTCAACTTGACCAATTTGATCCTTTTGAATCCAAATGAGTCAAATTCAAACCTAGGTCAAATCAATCCAAATTAATTAAACCAAAATATTCCAAATCATCATATGAACCTAACCCAAGTCTTGGTTAGACCTAATTTATCCAATTGGTCAACCCAACCCAACATAGCCTAAATAAAATCAGTTTGACCAAATGAAGCTAAATCCCTCCAAACCAACTTATAGGGCCCTAGGACTTAGTCAAACCTGACCCAAACATGTCTTAATTCATTTTCAAATTAGTCTAAATGCCAAGTGGGCCCCACCAAGGGGACTAGCTAACAAACCATATGATTTAAACATTAAAACCATTGGATCCAAGCTAAAGTCAACTTACCCATCCCCATGGAAACTCATTCGCACTTCATGGAACCTTCTCCTAACCCACCTAGCTAACATAACTCACCCTAGGTCGGCCAAGGACTTTTAGGAGGTGAGTTGACTCACCTCCAACCCAAACCGAACACCCATTAGATTCAAGCCTTGGCATCCTTGCATATTGGATCCATGGTAGCCTCCCATCATTCCTCTCATCCTTGGTGTGCCTCCCTGACTTGATGGAGACAAGTCCGGTGGCTAGACGGTGAAAAGCCAGTGTAAAATGTGCTCATGCTTCCGTCCATCAATGATGGGAAATTGAGGGGTATACCGCCTCAATTCGAACATGATTTCACACACACTTGCATCGTGAGCTCTCCTAAGTGAATTCTGAATCCCCTCAGAGTGTTTGCATGGATCCCCAAGCCCTCTCCATTCGGCATTGCCCATTCCTGATAAAAGTTGAAATAGGGCATCTTAATCCAGGGCAATACTCCCTCTCCACTCAATCAAATTTCAATTCCTCTTAGCCACACCATCACCATACCCTATCGAAGCCAACCAAATTAATTCCCGAGCTCTCAAGTGGCTAGAGGTGTGAGTTCGATCAGAGCCGAAACCTTTGCGTGTGTGGATTGGTCAACCAAGCCTCCCACACTAAATCAAGCCTAAACCTCTTCAATAGGGCCTCACCTCAACTAGGTGAAGCTACCTCCGACACCACCGAACATTAGCTCCGGTGAGGTAATTTCACAAACTGAGCCTTGTATGCAAAAGTGGGTTGGCCCATTGTGAAGAAAATTTGAATTTTATGGAAAATTGATCGTTTGATGTGTGCATCTCCCTTCCCCGAAGGTGTGGGAAGAGTTTGGAGACAATCCAAGCTCGGGTGAGCTCGGATTGAATGAGGGAAGATGGACGACATCTATCTTCCATCGCTTGCAAACGGGATAGATCACGAGCCCTCCATCTCACATAATTGAGATAAACGGCTCTGATCAAATCTCACGGTAGAGCCTCTGATTCTTTTCCTAAACTACGGATTGAATCATGGTCGTCCGACCACATGGTAGAGAAAGCGGCGTCGTGAGTCGAAGCAAATGTGACTACTTAAATAGCTAATCCCATCACGCCATGTGAAAAGTGTGGCACGTCAGTGTGCCGCGACAGCTGCCACATCAGCCGCCATGTGGCTTAATGGGATTAAGGCTTTAATTAAGGCTAATTAATTAGTATTTAATCCTGAAACTTTCTAAAATCATCACTAATTATAGAAAAATAAAAAAAACAAACTTTTTCTCATTTTGAAGATATTTGAGAGGAGAATCTAGAAAAATTATAATTAATTGATTTTAAATAGTAATTTTGGCTTAATTAGAGTTTTATCAAAAATCTAATTAGCTTAATTACACTTTAATTAAACACTCAATTAATCTCAAATTTTTTATGGATGTTTAGGGGGATGACCTATGCCTCTCCTATATTTCTAAGATTTTATTGATTGCTTAATTAAGGAAATCACTTGATTAAGCCCTGGTCACTCTCTTAATCCAATTAATTATAATTAAGAAATGAATAATAACTTGATTAATCATTTAAACATAATTATTTCTATTGAACAGTAAGATCACTTAGGGAATATGATTGGGGATACTTTTCCAAATTCATTTCCTAAGTCTTCTTTATCTTTAAAAATCAAATTAATTAATGGGTTAATGGAATGATTAATTAATTAATTAAGTGATTAATCTTCAAAATAAGAAAATCAAAATCTAATTGGATGTTTAAATGATTTAGGGATTAGGATTGAGGCCTTTCCCTTGATCATTTCCCCTAAGTTAATTTCATCATTCAAATTAAAACATAACCAAAATATTTAATCAATTCATTAAAAGCTTAATAAAATTAAAATTAAAAATCAATTCATCCACACCTAAGCAACCTTTAATTGATCATGGGTATTTCCTTGGGTGTTCAATAACCCAATGTGAGAGATAATGAAATTATGATTGGCTCACATGTGTGAGAAAATCATAAATGTAATTAAGTGAGATCCCTTAAGCTTAATTAACTATTAATCATAAGCCAATTGCATTAGGCCCCTTTCATTTCTTTGGAGCATTACAAATTTCATTTTCATATGATTGCATATCATATTGGCTTATTATTAATTAGTTAATTAACTTAAGGTTATATAGATAAGGGATAATTAATTCATTTAATTCATACCTTAACCTAATCAAAACATAAAATCAACTTAAATATTCTTCATTAAACTAAACTAATTCATATATGGGAAAATGGGTTAGGATTAGAAAACCTCTCTCATATTTTCTAAATCAAATCAAATTCAAAGATAAAAATATCTTTAAAGAATTTTGGTTCATTTTAAATAGTCTTATGTAATATGATTGTCCTTAAGAATTAATTGGGATGAATGAAATCATGTGTTTACATTCCTTTATTTCTTTTCAATCATGCTAAATATTATTTTTCATATGAAATCATACATTCATTTTTTTTTAAATTAATTAAATAAAATATTTTCTTTTATGTCAAATTACATGTGTTGACTTAAATTAAGAATATGAGTGGTTATTATCACTATTAAATAAAAAACTATTTTCAAAACCTATATATCAATTATTATAAATGGAATAATATTAATTATAAATATCTATAAGCTTACATGTGACAATGATATAAGATATGTAATATGAAGTTCTCTTTCCCTATCTTAACATAAATTCACATAGGATTTGCAAGTACATAATTCATTTGAAAAGAACACAACACTTGCCTAAATCTAGTCCTATGCTCCTTCATGTTAAGACTTAGGAAAAATTTCATATCACATATATAAATCACATAATCAAATCAAACATAATTTCTAGCATGATTCTCTATTCATGTGATTCTTTTTGTACATTCATATGTATTTGAGAAAAGTGGTATATTAGTGCATCTAGGGCTTTAAGTAGTCCTAAGTAGGTCTTGTACATTACGCCCCTGATGTAGAAAATAATGGTGTCATACTCACTTAAAACTCTTATACATATGCATTTATGATGTGGTCAATGAATAAAGATTCACAAATCAAATAAATCAAGTATAACCTTTTGCATAGATTTTCCTATTCTTATAGTTATGCATACATTTACCTGTATCTAAGAAAAGTAGTATATTAGTCTGAATATCCTAGGGCTGTGAGGCTTTAAGTAGCCCCAAGTAGGCCTTGTACCTTACGCCACTAGTGTAGAAAATGATGGCGACGTACTCACTTAAAATTTTTATACATGTGAATGTGTATTTAGCTAATGGATAAAAAATCCCTCTTTTCTACATAATAAGGACATGCATTCATAATTCAATCAACAAATAAAAGATTTAAATTTTCAAATATAATTCTTTGCATTCATCATCAAAGTGTGCTAAGATTTATATTGCATATATAGGTATACTTGGGATTATTCATATGTGTGATATATATGATAGAAAGAAATGAATAAGTGTATGTTATGTGATAGTAATCCATCTTAATTAATTCTAAGATGCATTTCTTATTAAATAGGGTTATTTACAATGAACCTAAATTTAGGGTTAATTAAAATACATAATAAACCATTTACTAAAGAAAATTCATTAATTAACTTACCCTAGAAATGACTTAAGGTGGGGATAAAAGAGATACTCTCTCTCTCTCTCTCTCTCTCTCTCTCTTTCTTCTCTTTATAACACTTAGTTGCTAAGTGTAGGCTGCATGAAACAAAAAAAAAACACTAAGTAAAATTTCAAAATCAACTAAACCACTTAAAGAGAAATCAACCCTTTATAAATTAAATCTTCACACTTAGCAAATCATAACTCTTAAGCTTAGTTAGGACATACCACACAAGCTCTAACACATGCACATTAGCCTAGGTCATCATTTCTAGCTTTATGTTAGGGCGATGCATTGTTTGATGAATGTTTAATTTTGTGATGCATTATTTTATACTATATTTTTAGGGTGTATGTGCGTAGCCTGAATGTTAGGCCGATGTTATCCTAATCATATTTTATGTAGGGGGTTGTACTTAAGGGGTCGTTGTAATAACAATATAAATATTTTTACTATGCAGGTTTCTTAGCCACTAAGCATATCCCAAGTTAGGACAGGTGGACTTGGTTACCCATGTGTGGGGTGCTAAGTCCAAATTATTCCTATAATTATTTGGGTTGTAAAGTGTGTTTAGCTAATATTTAGTTTACAGGTGTAGCTAGATTTACTTTCCTTTCTTTTAATATAATTTTTGCATTATGATTAGGATAAGTGTTATGGGGGATTAGGATGAGCATTGGTTATAAAATTAAGTCTTATACACCATGTGATGCCTTTGGAGCAAACAACATCACAATCAAGCCAAAAGAAAGAAAGAAATGGAGCAATTCAAAAAATGAAGAAATGAAAGATAAAGAGTGAAGAATGGAGGATGAAGAATGAAGAACCCCATAACACTTATCATTTTGTAATTGTAACTATTCTTTCATTATATCGGGATGTATAAGGGTAGAGCTCGGCTATCCACATTTCTTTTGGTTATCTGCGACATCGATTTTATTCTTTTGTGATAGCTTTATATAATTATTTGATATTTTTTTTAGCTTGTGCATTAGAAATAGCATATCTTTTCATAGTTTCTTTATAATTGGTGATTGCTGTGTGGCCTAGATACCATTAGGCTCTTAGGATAAAAATAAATTTTCTATCTCATTAACAACTCATAACCAAAACTTTTAAAATAATACATAACCTCACATAAAAGCTTAGGGATTAAATTAGGATAATAAAATGTTTAGCAACACCTTAGCTGGATGATTAAATGTATAATATTATGCATGTCATATTCTTCCACTCTTGCTAAGAGAGGGTTTCCATCTGTGCTAGAGAATAAAGGTTTAACCTGTAAGATCCTTTGATAGAAAGATATATCTTTCTCCTCTGATTTATCCAATAATCAATTTCTCATGCATTTAGGCATATAAAATTCTACAGCCTGTGTCAAAATAAAAAAAAGTCCAAAAATCAAATAAAACTTGTTAACCGTTTGAATTAGATTAAGTCACTACTCATGCCCTTCATGATCTAGTCTCTTAGAGAGTGAATTTAAAGACTTAGTTTCTCTTCTAAGTAAATAACAGTATAACCATCTTGCAAAGCATATGACTTGCCTACATGATTTAAAGCGTAGGAGGAGTTAGCTGGCTGTCACTCCAGGCGGTAATAAACCCAGCAGTCGGGTGGTTTGCTCTCTCTTGTGGAGGTAAACCATATACCAATTTTTGCCTTAGATTTAGGTTGTGTTTTGGCTCTCACCAAAGCTCTCTAGATTTAAGATCTGAGGTTGTTATTTTTTTTATGGATAATGAGCATAAATCCTCACTTCTTAGGCATTTTCACAATCTTGTATTGTGGAATTATAAGTCCTAGATTTCTAATAAAATTTATACTCAAACAAATAAATCTCTTCAAATTCAAATATATAAAGCCCAATCATAAGATATATTGGAGTGTTCACTAGGCTTCCTGGTATCATGAGCACTCCCTACTCATCTCATTTAGTTTCGATAAGAGCTCTTCCCTTTTTATCTCTCCTGCTTAATTTTCAAAAATACAACTAATCATTTGATAGTCCTATCTTTAAATTATTTGGAGACAGCAATTGCCTACTTTAATCGAGAGTATTCTTAAAGGATTCATTTTTCTTATGATGTAATTAACTATGGAGGTTTGCCTCTATAAGGAACTTAACGAACCCGATTTAAATAAATCCTGCTTTACTTTTTCATGTAAAGTTAGGAAAAATCTATGGTATATTCGAAGACCCATCATGCCTTAGGAGTCCTGATTAAGTGATTAGGTCCATTAATATTGTACCCGATCACCCTAATAAGTACATCTACTGATCTACGTGGTGTTCCCTCACATATACACACAAAGCATACCAAATCAAAACTAAACACCACAAAATCATAAGGTGCATTTGATAAGACAAAAAGCCCTCTATTAGCTAAGGTGGAATTAAACTTGTCCCCTTAGACAAACACTACCCCAAGTCTACAAAATTTTCTTGGACGATGCAACCCGTGGCTGCTAACAAGGATCCTTCGGTCAGGTTCAATCGACTACATCCTTTGACTAAGTAAACTAGGGACCATGATAGCCCGGGATATAGGAACCATGGGATCTTGATCGGGCATGTTATCATTCCCCCAACCATTCGCTTTAAGTTAAATAATGACAAATTTCATAAATCTAAATTCAAAGCTCCACATGCTACTACTATATGCTATGCATTCAGCGATCTAACGACTAGCCTTAATCGAAAGTTCTCTCTCAACATTAGGATGGATAATTAACTATAGGTGTTTGTGCCTATAGGATACCTGGAACAAGATCTAAAGTCCTCACAAAATGAGAGTGAAATCTCTAGGTAGTGTCTTATCTACTATTTCATCTGTCTTCTTAAAATGTCTTCTGAAAATTTAACCGACATTCATTCAAAACTCTTTTCATCGAGAGGTCGACGGTGAATTTTCGAACCCCACACAAATATTTCAATTTTAAGCAGATTGGATTGGAACTATGTATTTTTTTTATAATTAAAACTCGTGTTAAAACAAAACATAAATAAAATTTATATTATAATTAATTAGCTTAAATGCTTAAAATTGACAAATTTTAAAAAAATATTATAAATATTTATTGAAAAAGATATTTGATATTATCCTATTAATGTCGAATACCATCTCATTGCTCACCTACATATGCCCATCATGTGGCAATGAGAAACTCATAATTCCCTCTTCATAAAGTTTGGTTTTCCTGTATAAAGAGATTTGATATTATCCTGTTAATGTTGAATTCTTAATTTCCCTATCACAAGTATCAATTCTCATCAATATAAAGGCCTATCATTATCCTACATTAGCAAGACTTTGAGTAGTAATTGAGATTTGTAATCCCTTTAATAGGGATTTAGTCTTCCTTTTGTAAGGGGATTCATTGTTCATATAAGATTGATTACATTAGAGACAATGAAGTGTGATTGGGGATTGAAATTTATAATCTCTTTTATGTGGCTTTGATTATTTTTTTTCCTTGAAAAAGGAGTATCTTATCCCCATTTAGCCAAACTAGATTAAAGGTGATAAGATTATTCACCTTATTTTGAACCTCCAATTTTCTTCTCCATAATAGTAATTTATCTTTAAGTTTAAGTGTAACCATTGTAAAAGATAATGATTGATATAGTTGTGTTCCGTGAACATGATGATAGTGAGAAAGATAAAAAAAGAAATCTCCCAAAAAAATACCAAAAATTTATTTGAAATATATTTTTGAACATTTTTAATGATCACTTTTATTCTTTTTCTTAAAATAACTATTTTTTTTATCGAAAAATTAAGTGCGTATGAATGTTTACCCCAAAATTTTTATTATTTTAATTTTTAGTAGAATTTTCATCTTAGAACTTCATGATGTTGAACTTATTATTTTTGTTATTTTAATGAATTTTTATGGGAAATTATTTATTAAAAAATTAAATTATTTATAAATGTATTTAATGTCCTCATCCACGTTCATGAAATTTTTTATGTTAAAAAACTTTCACTTAGTAGGATAAAAAATTCAAGAATGGCAATTTTATCAAATATAAGGATTAACTCTCCATTAGGTATTTAAGAACTTATGTTAAAAACAATTATAAAGCATTGTTTAACATATGGCATTAAAATTTGTCACCTTATTTATTCAACCATAGAATGCATATCTCTTTATGTATTAATTTAAGTGCTTGACGGATATTTATAATTAAGTTATTAGAAGTGATTGCGATAATTGATGAACTCCCAAACTATGTGTAAATTTATTATTATTTTTATGAACTTGCTTCCCATAGAAGTGTAAGCCTTTGAAAGTATTTGAAATATTAAGTATTAGTAAAAAAATTTAAATTATCTTAGCAACAAAAATATAATTTCCTTCAAGGAGAAATTAATATTCTTAAACCCTTAGTTGTTAAACCCGTAGATTTAAGAAGATTAAAGATACAATAATTATGCTAATCTTTTCTTTAAACTGCCCTTGTGGAAGAATTTCTGGTACTCACTGTCATGTCACTATCTCTGCTACATCCTATAAAACAAGTAAAAGACAAATTTTCAAGCGTCCAAATTTAAAAATAATTTATGGATTTATTTTATAATAAATCGAATAGTCTTTAAGTATTAAAATATAATATATTATTTTATACTGTATTTAAAATGTTCCAATGTTTAAAATACTTAGCAACAAATTGTTGATCTTCTTTAATATTTCATTTTTCGGAATAATATAAATAAAAAATTATTTTAATTGCACTTAATAATTTAAAAAAAAATTACTAGTGTGTAAATATATATATATATATATATATATATATATATATATATATATATATATATATATATATATATATATATATATATATATATATATATATATAATAAATATAAATAGATGTTACACATTTAATTTTAAAAAAATCAAAAAATCAAGATAAAATTAGTTTTAATATATATGAATTAACTTATTTAGATAATTAGATTATATATAGTTCATAATATTATAATGTTATTAATATTAAAATGTTTGTATAAAATCATATAATAAAGAAAAGAAAATCAATCAAAACAATCAAATTTCTCTTTAAATAAAGAAAAAAATATACATATGTATATTAAAATAAACACATTTAACTAATGTAATTAGGCTAGATAAAATAAATTTATTTAGGCATTGATGTTTCAAAATAAAAAATTATTATTATTATTAAAATAATAATAAATTTTTTTATATATGTGCATATATTATACAGGATAATAAAAAAAATTAAAATAAAATAAAATACAATTTTCTTTTTAACGTTAATAATGTCATTTTAATAATAATGTTATAGATTAATTACGTATTAAATTTAAAATAAAACATGCGGCTGCTCCCATTATTCCTCCCCACCCACTTGTGTCCTTGGCCGTTTTGAAAAACGACAATTTCATTTTAAGGGCCCTGATTCAATTCAACAGGAAAAAAAATAAAAAATAAAAAAGATTTGACTTCTTTCCCTCTACAGCACCGCATCGGCTCGTCCCCTCGCTGCGAGAAACAAAACCCTTCTCACACTCCCGTCCCCTTCGAGCTTCAAGCCGCGAGCATTTTCTTCTCGAATCTTTTCTCTCAAATCGCCGACCGAGCTTCACCGTAAGCCCCATCTTCCTTCTCCGGCCTTTCTTCTTACAAACGACGGAAAACGAGAGGCAACTCCGTCATGAAGACGGGTTCCTCTAGGCATTCCGCCTCCCTCAAATCGCAAGCATCCGTCCCTCTGAGCCACTCCGGCCTCTCTTTTTCTCACCTTCTCTCGATCTTGATTCACACGGCCGACAGCTCCCATACACCGTTTTTACAATTCACGGGATTCTCAGCCAAAAAGGGGTAGCCTCTCATCCTTCTCTTTTCAACTAGCGACCACTATAATAGTCTTTCCAGCAGCATTGCTCTTCCTCTATCCAGTCGAATCACGCATAATTCTTCTCCACTTCATAATATAATCTAGATAACTCTTCCTACCGAGTTTCTCAGCCTGCTTGGTTACCCGCAACTCCCAGTGTCTCATGGCCTCATCTTCTCTCACAAGAGGGCTGTGATTCACTCTCAACCTTCTCCCATCTCAGTAGCTTCAGTTTTTCCTAGATTGGAAACTGTAACCCACCTTCTCGGACATCTCCTCCTTGGCCGACTTCCCTCTCCCTTCAAGCACAGGCCGAAAACTCTCAAGCTCGTCACTCACGCTTGAAAAAAAAAAAGGGAATTTACATACATATCCCACAATTTTTATATTTTTACATATTTAACATCAAAAATTAAATATTTATTTATCTAATATTTTTCTATTCTTAAAAAAAAAGTACATTTCTAAAAAAAAAATCTCTAATTACTGAAATCTTAAAATCAGTCAATCTCTTCTTCAAGTTAGTTGTCATTATTGCCTAATTGCTAAAGTTATGAAAATGATATGTCTGTGAAAATTATATTGTATTTTATTTTATATATGTTTGAAGATCTTATCACGTATATAAGCGAGATAAAATCACAGTTAAAACACTAATCACACTCATCGCATTACTGAAAGTCAAAATTATTAGATTTCCCTAAGATCAAAAATTTACTAAATTTTAGACTTAGAAAAAAAAAAGGAAATCAAAACTTACTTAAAAGCACTAAAAAAATCCTAAAACTAAAATTGGACTACATAAGTATAAATGAGAGCATTAAATAAATGTATAAAAGGACTTACAAGAATTTTAAATAATTCGAAAGCTTGATCTTCCCCACTTCTCCTATTGAAAACCAAAGCTTTGAAGGCTATTGAAAGAATTCAAATGGAATAATAGTAAGAATCACCCTAGTCTCTAATTTATAGAAATGAAAAGTGAATGTGAAGCTCACAAGTAACTCAAAAATAATAATAGAATATTATGGCAGGTACAATATGTGAAAAATATGTAGTTTTTTTACGTCATTCTATTTCGATTCTGTTACATATACAAATATAAGATATGAAGTCTTAAAATAAATAGATTTATAAAATTAAAATTGTATGGGCACAACAAGTATTATTATCATATGATAATATATTAAGTGAAAGTGAATTCATTTACTTAGTTTATCACCAAATGAATGTTTGATATTAATGTAGAGATTTGATCACTCGTACATGAAAAAGAGGGAGAAGAACATGACTTTCATACTTACCAATGAGTTTGGTCATGCATGATCTTTTCAATAAATGATACAATTATTTTGTATTTGAATGCAAAATTAAAGCAAATGGAACTTGTTGAGTGTTATTTTCAAACTAAAGTGAGAATCAAATAAAATTCATAAGAGATTTTCATTATAACCAAATAGTCTATTAGCAAATATGACCAAGACTTCTTAATGAATAATTGAGCTGTATTTAGAATGAGCTTGAATTCAAATAAGCTTGCTTAAAAGCAATGCAACAGCTCGTCTGAGCGAATACCAAAGTTGAATGTTGAATTGATAAAAATTTAACAGGTCATTAACGAGCATGAGCCAACCATTCAAGTTTAGAGATTTAATAAATAAATTTAATGTAAGCAAAGATACAACAGTTTAAGTGCAAATATAAACCTGATTCTACTTTACATTTGCCACCAAACCTGCAATATTCAAGTGCAAGCTCGCAAAAGGCACCATTTGAAAATTTAAATTAACTTTCCACCGAACTCGCAATATTCAAGTGCAAGTGGGCAGAAGGCACCATTTGAAAATTTAAAGTAACTTGCCACTGAACCCGCAATATTCAAGTGCAAGCGGGCAGAAGACACCATTTGAAAATCTAAAGTAACTTGCCACCGAACCCATAATATTCAAGTGCAAGCAGGCAGAAGACACCATCTGAAAATTAAAGTATGCCAATAACTGCCTCTTTATACAAAGCGGATAGGTGATACTAAATTAAATTCTACAAGAATTATGGAGCTTACTTCAATCCGAAAAATTAGAAAATTTTCATTCTAATTATGATTTTCAAAATCAATGATTTTATTAATTAAATTATCTAAGCTAAAAATGTTTGCATGTGCTCGGACATAGTGATCTAGACTGCAAATTTTAATGTCTGAAAAAGCTACGCAGGCTAGGTTGAAATTAAATAAAAATACAAAATTAATCTCATAATTAAAAAATAAAATTATCTAAATTATCAAATATCCGCATAGGCCCTGACACAATATTGAATGTTTAAATTCATATATCTGAGGATGCTGTGCGGGTTAAAATTAAATTGACTTAAATATCTTACACTGAGAATTATGCAATTATTTTGAAAAAGAAACAATAATTTTGAAAGCCTGAGCATATTTTTTAAATTCAATATTCTAAATATATGCTTATGTATGTATTTTAATGAATTAACACATTCGTATGATGAAAGTTTAAGTCATATCTGAGCAGTTAAATCCTTCTCCCCATAATGGCTGGAGTTGATAAAACTAAATATTTCAATAGAAAATTAAATAATTAAGCTCACTAAGGTTGCATATAAAAACTAATATTAAATGAGACCTTTAAGTTGATCACACTAAACATACTCTTATTACTTTCGTAAAGCCTTTAATAGTCTTAATATGACTATTTCATGTTTAGAAATTTAAATATTTAATTTCAAAAATCTTAAAACACAATTATAGGCTTCAATCCATAGATCCAATTCTCCTCCTATAAGGGTAGAGTTGACAAGATATAATATCATATAATGAGATTTTAAAGTTATATACCCGATTCTCTACTAACAAAAGAGCAGAATTGACAAGGTCTACCCCGATGATGATTGTGTTGATTGAAAATATCAACCAGAGAGATTTACTATTATCGAAATTTCTTAAAATCTTTAATGTTAAATCAGGTTCCTATCAACCGCCAAATATTCAAGAAGATTCCAATAAAAATAAAAAAATGCTTAAATGAAATTCATTAATTAAAAATCTAAACAAAAATTCATTCATCCGCCTTCCACAATCATTTGTTGAGGGTGACAAATTTAATGTTAACTTAAGCTCACAAAGGAACTAATGTCATATTATACATACTGCTATATTCACACTCAAAATGTTACACAATGAGTAGATGTCTCTTCGTTTCGAGTTTTTAATAGCCATATTACGATATAATAGCCTATAACCGGATGATATGGCTAGTAGGCTCCACTAAATTACGGTAATGATTGTAGCTCGTATGTTCTCCAATGATTTTTTATCCTTTTGAGTTGTAGATCATAAGATATACCTACTAGGGCATAAAGCATGTTGTTAGTTAAGGCGGACTTAAGATTGTCGCCTTGGGAAATATCAACCCTAGTCCACAAAGGTCTCTTTGGGCGACACATGACACGCCGACAGGATCCTTCGATCGGGTCAACCACTCCTAAGTGGAGGGGATGCATAAGAGAAAGTGGACGGATCAAACCCCAAACCATTTACTTTAAGTTAAAGAATTATGAACTTTATAAATTCGAATTTCAAAACTCCACATGCTGCTACTATACGTTACGCATTAAGTGATCTAACGACTAGCCTTAATCGAAAGTTCTCTCTCAATATTGGGAGGTGCTTAACTATATGTATTTGTGCTTATAAGAAATCTGGAACCAGATCTAAAGTCCTCACAAAATGAGAGCAAAATCTCTAGGTAGTGTCTTATCTGCTATTCCATATGTCTTCTCAAATTTTGAACAATATTAAATCTATACTCTCTTCATTGAGAGGTCGGTGGAGCCCACACCAATCAACCCTCCAAGATTTTAATTTTTCGCTCAAACGCATTAAATATTTCTTCTTGTTGCAAATATCTTTATTAATGTAGAAAATGATTGAGACAAACGCTCCTGATGAATTAAGATAGTTGATATTTAGCTTTAAGTACTTAAAATCATCGATTACATTTTTATATCTACAGAGCATCAACATTACTCACTGTTGGAAATCAGCAAGCATGCAACGAAACTAAATCTTTGAAAATCAATTCAAGGAGGCAACAAATTATATCCGAATATTATAATACAAAATATATGACTATGGAAAGACAACTATTTATAATAAAAAATAATATTTGGTCCTATCTAAAAAATAACTGCGGTGTTGTATTTTCCTGTTATATATATATCTATAAGGTTAAGTTAACATTAGGTTAAATTTAAATTTAATTCATCAACTTGAATTAACACACATGTGTGTATGTATCTATATCTATATATATAACAAAATTTATATCTTTCTTGAAATTTACAATAAATCTCAATTATTTAATACATGCTTAAAAAATATTTCAAAAAACGTCTCTATATTCTCCTGGAGATAAATTTCCTATAGAACTTAAGAGGAACTCAGAAATTTCCCCTCCCTCCTTCCCTCTCCTCTCTCTCTCTCTCTCTCTCTCTGAGCAGAAATGCAGCTTATTGGTAGCATGGCAAACTAATTGCCAAGTGTAGCCTCTCTCACACTAACCCAAGCCTTTTTTGAGCCTTGGTAACCTGTAACCCTTTTTGACCTTTGTCTTCTTCTCTCGCGCACACCAACCTCAATGTCCAAAAGACTCACATGACCTTCTCTCTTTCTCTCATTACACATCTACTCTCTCTCTATGTTGTTGAACCACTCATCCGCCCCCCTCCCCCACAAAAAAATTAAAAGCTAGCTAAAAGCTTAATACAAAGCCTTTGCTATTGCCAAGCCAAGGCCAGAGAGAAAGTAAAAAAGTTCAGATCATGGAAAAATCAAATTCTTCTTTCTCTTCTCCCTCTCCTCCTGTTTCCTCCACCGCTACCAAGCCAAGGCCAAAGAGAAGAAAGCATGCTCACGTGAGCAGTGCCAAGAGCAATGCGGAAGGAAGTACTAGTGCTTGCGGGAAGAGAAGCTCGATCTACAGAGGAGTCACTAGGTTATTCATTTCATATGATATTTTATTTTTTTTGCTAAGTATATTTATTTATATGTTTGCATGTCAACTACAGGCACCGTTGGACAGGAAGGTATGAAGCTCATCTGTGGGACAAGAATAGCTGGAACCTCATGCAGAACAAGAAAGGCAGACAAGGTTTATTATAACTATGGAGATTATAAGTTGATCTTAGATTTTATGCTGCATTATGAATATTTGAAAACTTAATCGTTTTTTTTTTTTGCTTGATTTTGCAATTTGGATCAAATATCGACCGCTGATTAGTTTATTTGGGTGAGTTAATTATCTATCCTTATTCTTTCATTCTTTCTTTCTTTTATTTTTTTGGAATATGATCTGATTGCATGGACATGGATGTGTGGTGATGTTGTGAAGGGGCTTACGATGATGAGGAGGCTGCAGCTCATGCCTACGATCTTGCAGCGCTTAAGTACTGGGGTCCTGATACAGTACTTAATTTCCCTGTAATTTATCTCCACTAAATTTTGTGGTAATTAAAACTCTTGTTTTATTACATTTTTTATTTAAAATTAAAATTTTTATTTTTTTTTATATGAAGGCGAGAACCTATTTGAAAGATTTTGAGGAGATACAGAGTATGTCGAAGGAAGAATACTTAGCTACTCTTAGGCGAAGGAGCAGTGGCTTCTCTAGAGGAGTATCTAAATACAGAGGCGTTGCAAGGTAAAATCTCATCAAACCAATTTTTTCGTGAAGATTTACATACATAGCACATAATTTATATATATATATATATATATCTAATTTTTTTATATTTATATTTTTTAACACTCTCTATGAATGAAACGATGGATACAACCCACCGCTTAGCTTTCGGTTTAACGCCGGTGATTTCAGATCGCTCGATTCAAATGCGAGTCTACCTTTACTTGAAAAGAAAGCGTAATTTGCACCGGGTTTCTGTTTGAGCTGCAGAAATCACCTCACATAGTGAGTGATGACACCTCGTCACCAAAAAAAAAAAACTATGGATACAATGTTAAAAATGTAATAATAATGATATTTTGATGTGATATTCAAATTTTAAATATTATATATAAAAAATAATAAAATTTTGAGTTAGATATGTTATATATAAGAATTATGTGGTATGTATGTAAATATCTTTTTTTGGGATATTTATAAATCAATTATTTAAAACATATGCATTTACAATTTAATCAACTTCTTCATTTTTTTAAATTATGAAGCTCGTATATTTGAGCATGTCATGATGAAATCATTATGAATTTTACAAAATGAAAAATATGAGTTGAGCTTTTGTTATGAATTTCAATATTTGAATATCAATTTGAAATTTTAATATTGAAGATGATTAATTTGTAAATATGTAAGAAAAATATGTATATTTATAATTTAATCATTCTCTCTATTTTTTTGAACTATCAAATTCATGCATTTATATGTGTCAAAATATGATTAATTTATAAATATAAAAAAATAGAATGACTGAATTACAATAATTTTTAATTGAATGAGCTGTGCATCCAGAAAAGATACAAACTATGTAAAATATTTAGTAGTCGTAAGAGCATGTGGCTTATGCGTGTGGCGTAATTTGTGCAAACATGAAAGCATCCAATGAACTAAAGCTTGTTAATGAGCAAAGCTTATTCTGAGAGTATTAATATTTCGCGATGATTCTCACACGTTATGTCAACATTTCTACATGTGCATGATTCTTAAGTTAATACAAAAGAAAATTAAAATAAAATAATATTAAAAGGTTTTAATTAATCAATGCTTGGTTTTTACATTTGTAAAAACAATATTTTAGTATTTTTAAGAAGTGTAGGTGGTCGGCTTGTTAGGTAAACCTCACCCTGCAAATTGCAAATAAAAAAATAAAATGTTTCAGATAGGGGCGGATCCAGACACAGTTGAGGGGGGATTGTTCTCCGACTTTATAATTCTCTTATGGTGTCAGTTATTTGTATTATTAAAATTTTTTTTATCTTTTACTTTTATTCAAACATATAAATTTATCCCTTCTGAAAATTATGATTAAGCTTCAAAAAAAATATATATATATCACCAAGAATTTAAATTGATCTTCCCTAACTCAATTTCAAGGTCTGACTTGTCAAAATTATGATTTTCTTATCAACTATATATATATATATATATATATATATATATATATATATATATATATATATATATATATATATATATATATATATATATATATATATATATATATATATATTATGAAATAAAAAAAATTAATTTCTGACAATTTTTAACAGGCATCACCACAATGGACGATGGGAGGCTAGGATTGGACGCATCGATGGCAACAAATACCTCTACTTGGGAACATTCAGTACACTTCATCTTGGCATGCCATATTCACATCTTTTATAACAAATTCACATGGGGGCATTTATATATATAGCACATAATTCATATATATTTACATATATAACACTCAAATATAAATATTTTTATGTATAACATCTAGACTTTTTTTTAAAATTTTTTGAAGTAAAATTTATTTTTTGAAGCATCGAAAAAGTACTATATTTATAAATATCAAATTTTAGGTGTTAGATATATAAATGCATAAAAATTATGTGCTAAATTTTCCTTATATAAAAGCTTGCTTTACAATGGGAAATATTTATTTTGTTTTACTCATTTAAAGTGTAAAAAATAAAATGATTATTTTTGAGAAAATTTTTTAAAAAATTTAGAATTTTGAAATGGATTTTAATATTTAACTAATTAGATGAGCACCCCATGATTTATATTAATTATAATTTTTTCTGTTACATATATAATACAGAGCACATAACTCATATAATATTATGCATTTGTATATATAATACTTAAAATTTGATATTTATAAATATAATATTTTTTAATGTATGAAAATGTATATTTTACTTTAAAAAATAATGATGTTATAATTTTTTGATGTAATCTTAATGATTTTGATCCTATTTATATAAATATGAAGTTTAAGTGTTAGTATGCAAATATATAAAAAATATGCTATGTATGTAAATGCCCTAAAAATAATTAAATTTCCATTTCCTCCTCAAAATTTGATGATTAAGATGAAATTTAAAATTCTTGAAATTTATTTAATTAATATGAACAGATAAATAATCAATCAATTATTATATAATAAATTGAATTTTTTTTATATTTATCATAATTAAATTTTTATTAGACTCTCCAAATCTATTTTTCACTCAAAAGAAATCCTTTCTTTTGGTTAATGATTTAAATCTTTGAGAAAATGTATAATGATTATCTTCACTCTAAAAATCACATAACAAGCCATTTAGCACAAGATATTTTTACTAGTAGGCACTCAAGAAGAAGCTGCTCAAGCCTATGACATGGCTGCCTTAGAATACAGAGGCCCCAATGCGGTGACCAACTTCAATAGTAGCTGCTACACAAGCCATATGCCGCCATTGCCAACACTAGAGGCCAACAATTCCACAGTCACGCCATCTCCCTCCCTATTGAAGTCGGCTGACAAAGAGCTTTCTGGAATTATCAACATACAAGTCCCAGATGACTTTGGAGATTTTATGTGGTCAGATATGAACAATAAGGAGTTCGACTCATCACAGGAAATAAACTTGGAGGAGACTAATGGCCTCCATGATTTATTTGATTGTGCCAGTTTTGAGGAGAATATTGAGCTTCTTTTTGAGGCGATTGATTCCGATGGTGGCAATATTGGCAACAACGATGGTGACAGTGGCGGTGACCTGGAGGAGGAACAGGGAAGTTCGACGCTTAATTCATCCACTTCTTATCCTCCTCCAGTTAGTATATGTTCTTAGTGTTGCTCTATTGTAGTTTTTTTATGGATTTGATTTGAATTATTTTTAGTTTGATGTGATTTGTGTGTTAGTTAATTTTATGTTTTAGAATATTTAATGATGAAGTTTTGGATTTGATATTGTTTATGTACGAATTGATTGGATGAGATATGGTATCTACAGTAAGTTAAGCTATTGCTGGTAAGAAGCTCTGAATCAAATTTATTTTTAAGTCAAATAGAATTTGGATTGAAATTGTCTGATATTCTTGTCTGCTTCAACTATATATTTTTGTCACCTTAGTGTATGGTAACCTTATAAGAATGTTAATGCATATAAGCCACTTCCATGATGGATGTGGAAGGCTGCTCTATAAAATGTTTTAAATCACAATATTAATTACATTGCAACAATTCCTTTTAAGGCAAGCAGCATAAAAGGTCATGTATCTTTTTTTTTTTTTTTTTTTTCACCTCTTGTGAGTGGGGATCTTGTCTTAGAGTCACTTACTTTTCTCATCTTAGGTATAAGCACTCTGCGGAGAGGATTAACTCGTCATTCCGTCGTCTTGCAACCGAGGCGGTGGGTTCTTTTTTTTACTTAGTTGTTTATATGTGGGTGACATCAAAAAGGGAAAAAGTAATCAATATCTATTATGATATTATGAGTTCAATTTTTTTGATAATATCTATGAGAAACCATCTACACTTAGTAATGAATTTCAAATAAAAAAATAGTTCAAGTATAAGAAGCTTAACATCTCCTATTTGATCATTCACCAGAGGACAATGAAAGGTAAAACATTCTCTAAAAAATACCATAATAAATAAACTATGATAATAAAAAATAAACTATAAGCATAGTGGAGCACATGTATTTTTATTAGACATATAAGTGTGAGTACTTCATATGGATAATAAAAAATAAAAAAAATCTTATTTTCATTTGCAATTTCTATTGATTTGTTCTTAATATTGTGTGCATATACTTTTATAATTTTTTTACTTTATAATAATATCCTTCTATTTTAAGAATTACAAAATTTTAATCTCAATTATTTGATAAATTATTAAAGATTTAATAGCGTGGCATATTAATGCATAATTTTGATATTTCATTTTTAATATTTATATTTTAGTTTTAAAGATTAATGGCTCCCTCCTCTAATATATTTGATATTAAATTAAATTTCTCTTTTGATTTTGAGTTAAAAATGTATTGGATATGAGGCCGCGCATAATTAGTTGTGAAGATAATAAATAATTAAAATTTATTTTAAATATCATTATTTTTTGGAAATTGTAGCACTATTCTTTTGAAAAAAATAAAATAAAATCTTAATGGCACATAATAATGGCTTAAATAAAATTACTATTTTCTAACATTGAAATTAATGGGATTACCTAAGTATTTAAAAAAAGATATTAAGTACCAAGCAACGTCACATTTTTTAAGGCTTATTATAAAGAGATGAGCATGACTTAGTGGCTAAAATTTTTATTATACAAAATATTAGCCTAGATTCAAATCCTCTCTTATATATTTTTTAGATCTTATATTTCGAGCCATTTCGAGCCATTTCGAGCTGATACAAGTTATTTCGAATAATTTGAGCCGAACACTTATAGTGAAATTTCGAGACATTTTCGAAAAGTGAAATTTCGAGTCATTTCAAATACAAATTGAACACGAACAAAAGAAATTTTCAAACAAGTTGAACACGAATAGGGATTCGATTCGCTCAAGCTCGGCTCATTTACACTCCTGTGAATATAGTTTGTGAGGGACATTTTTAATTTTTAATTAATTCGATAAATATTTGATAATAAGTATAGTTTTTATATTAAAATAATCTTTTTCTAATATCTAATGATCTAGAAAAAAAAAATATAATTATCATTGGCAAATTTAAGCTGTTCTAATTATTCTGCTGGGGTTTAATTTTTATATTAGCCTTAATTAATAACTTAATTAGGTAATTAACCCGCTGAAAAAAATTTAAAAATAGCACCAGTCGCTTGATCGGCGCCATGTCAGGATCTAAATTTGTCGGAAATGAACCCGAGCTCGACTCTCAAGTTCCTCGTTTTTCCCTCGTTCATCCGTGATTGTCCCTGGCCGGTCAGGCTCCTGCCGCCAAGAGGTTCACCGCCAGCCAAGGAAGCTTGCCGCCGGTGAAGCAGAAGATCAGAAGTATTTTTGTTGATTTTTTTCGCCGATGTAGGTATTTTTCACACTAAATGAAAAAAACTTGTTAGCTGCGAAATTTTATGCGTATAGTAGGTATGTTTAAGCTATTTAGTTTGATTTTCATGGAAAAATTTGTGATAGATCTCAATTTCTATGCGGTTTTTTATATTTTTGTAGGGAAGGTTAATTTGTGCGCATATTTGTTACATATGTTTAGGGTATTGACATCTAATTGTGTTGTTTATTGTAACACTTTATTTGCTAAATCAATTATAAATGAGGTTGTATGTGGTGTTTATTGTGGTAATTATTATTTGTTGTTAAGTTGTGACTTAGGTTACGAAATGAGGTTGTGGTGGTACATTTTATGACTTGATTGTTATGATTGTTAGTTTTTCACATTCAATCTTTGTTGTTTAAAATGATTTGGAAGTTTACTTAGGATACTTGATGTATCGATGAATGAGCTATGCGATTTAGCACTTATTATATGGATATCGAATAAATGAGAGTATAACATTTAGGATATAAAATGTCAATATATTTTTATAGTCTTATCATATATATGAATCATTTTTTTTTAATAAAGATTTCATTTAGTCCCTCGTTGTATTTCTCTTTAATTAAATTATTTGCATTTATGTGCGACGAAAGATTATTGTTGTTACGTATTAGTTAATGATGAGTTCACGCGTATAGTTCTTTTATGGCGGTGAGAGTAGCGGCGATTTTATTCCAACATATGTTGGTGGGAAAAATCGTCTCCAAATCGTCGAGATTAGAATTACGAGCATTGAGGTCGTTGAAGATAGATCCAACAAAGTTCTTTGTGAATCTGGTGGATCGTTTTTCTACTAGTGCTGGATTTATTGCAAGTCATATTGATGATGATGAAGTCAGTGAAGTTTATATTTGCGGCGTAAGCATATATTTATGTCGAAGTTATGGAGCGTAGGTAGAGATAGAGAGGTTAACAATATAGAGGAATGTGAGAGCTCGAGCGAAACGAGTACATCGCAACTTCTCGCCTCAGGTGGAATCTATGGGTCCAAGCAAGAGAACATGATTTCTTTCTTGGGATAAGTTCTGTATTATGGGTGACTTAGAAGATAATGACATGAATGTCTTACCGTAGAAGATGTTGGATATGAAACTATCTAGTGGGTAGTAGTGATGATGATGATTAAGAGGATGATAACTACGAAGCGGGTTAACTACGCAGAATCATCCCTTAGTGTTAGATATTTGATTGTTGATTACTCAATTAGAACAAGTCATACGGAAGAGCACCTGATACGGAATAATGTTGCAGGCTAATGAACAAGAGGCAAGGAGATTTCTTAAACCAGTGCGAATAAGCATGTCTGCATACCAGGTGTTTGATGTCACCAGCAGGACCTTTAAGGTTGAATTAGGTAAAAATAATGAGTGTATGTGTACATATAGACAACCGCAATCTTATCATCATCATGTATGCGTGATTCTTTGTTTCAAGTCAACGACATAAACCACGTCCATTATGTTTCAATATTATAGTTTGCAAAACTATATCAACTACCTAATTCCGTAATGCACGTCGGGAAGAGTGAGGTGAAGACATCATTGGTGGCACATCGTGAGTCGGTTGTCGTTGTGGATTCATCACAGCATGATCAGGAGCCATCGATCAATCGATACATGAGATGGTATCGTTCATGGGCTTCACTATACATGTTGAAGGCACCGACACTTTCTCTTGACACATCTCTCCCCGGCGCGCCATTTGATGATTAGTAAATGCATAGTATTACAATTTCTTTTAACAACGATACCCGATATAAATTCTATTTGCGTGACCACATCTTGAATACTGAGGACATATTCCGGCGTTATTTCGACAGAGGTGACGATACGAAATGTCAGACATCTTTTGATGAATATGAGGAATTGTTGGTGGCACTGAGGCGAGATATGCATATCTCAGATAGTTGATCTGAGGATCGACATTCCATCTGCGTGCAACGGTGATATTCCATCGATGGATGTGGGACCATCCTCATCCTGATGGGACGATCTACCATTACATACCCGGATTCATATTAGGAAGCAATATATCTCGATGCTGGTGCGCACATCCGATATGGTGCGTCATTTCTATACCATTTGAGTTTACCATTGATTCTCGAGCTTGGTTAATATACCTCGTATTGCGAGTTAGGATGTTTACCGTGGAGAGATAGAGGAGAAGGACCATCGACAACATCATCTACGCGATCGGGCCGCGCACCACCATCCCAAAGACACTCTTGGTAGATGAGATTCCACCACGCAGATCGTTTTAATGCATGATGTATTATATTTTTCAGACGCTTGACATGTATTTGTGATCGCTTTTATGTTTTATGTTTACTCATTCGCTCATCAGGTAATCCCAATGATGTTTGCTTATTTATTTTGGTTAATTCATGTGCGAGGAGAGAAGATTTAATGTGAAATTACATATAGTTCAAATTTAATTTAAAAACTATTTGTTATATATATTTTTATTATGGTAAATAATCAAATAAAAATACATCTAGAGTCAAAATTCACATTACTAGTTTTAATGTGTTTTGGAAAAGTAAATGTTAACAAGTGTAAAATAATATCTTCAAATATAAGAAAAGAGCTGATTATTTTTTAAGAATAAGTAAACTCATTAAAGCTCAATTTATATATAGAATATATTGAGAGTGTTTGATATTACCAACGAATTATATGTATTCAATCAGATTATTAAACGCCGCCGAATAACTTTTATTTTCACAACTTCAAAATTTATATGGAAAAAATTGCTACCAGATTGTCGAAAAGTTGTCAAATACGAAAGTTCAAAAATTTTATTACCTTTTCAACGATACCAAACACGCCAACCGACACTCACGACCATACTAAAAAATGAAATGTTAACTTAATTTTTTTAAAAAATTATTTACGACTAGTACTACCAGACGACAATTGACCAACCGACTATTTATAAATTTTTTTAAATAAATTAATTATCTAATTAAGTTATTAATTAGGACTAATTTAAAAATTAATCCTACATAGTTAAGCCAACAAATCATTCAGGATCGGCACGTGGATACAACTTTGCCCTAACCTTCCCTTTTCTTTTTCCTCCTCCGCGAAGAAGGGAAGAGAAGGGGAGGAGGCTCGAAGAAGAGGAGACGAACCGACAACCCTTCATTCTCAACTGTTCTTCTTCCTCACCTGACTGACTTGAAGAAGCCTCTGGCAATTCTCGGATCTCATAAATTTTTTTTTTCGAAGTTTTAAATCGATCCTATCTATTTGTGTTGTTTCGCTATAATTCCTCTCGATCGTGATTACTTTTGACCATTGTTAGGATCTACTGTTGAGATCTGCTTTTAGATCTATGGATCCATCAGTTGGTAATTGCATTACACTAGGCTAATTTGTTAATTTTGTAGTCTGGCGTATGATCTGATGTGGTGATTTGTCTATGAGAGTTGGTATCGGTTGTGGAGGGATTTGTATGGATCTGTTGTGTATTTGCGTATTTTACTTGTTTGGTTCTGATTTCGAGTATTTTGATGTGATAGAATAGAAACAAAATATGGGGCTGACCTTTACGAAGCTCTTTAGCCGCCTCTTTGCCAAGAAGGAGATGAGGATTCTCATGGTTGGGCTTGATGCTGCTGGTAAGACGACAATTCTGTACAAGCTTAAGCTGGGAGAGATCGTCACAACCATTCCTACCATCGGTGAGCTCTCTAATTTTCCATGTTTGTCTGTTCGATTGTCTGGTAGGAAACCTTTGGTTATGATTTCTTCGATGATTAACTGCAAGAAATTGTGTATTTTCAACCATTATCTCTGATTGAGAATTAGGGCAAGTGAGAATCGTGGTGACATCAAGATGTATGGGGGCATTGTTTCTCAATTAGCTGCAAAGCTTTGCTTATGAAAGATTGCATAATATGGATGTATTTTTTGATCGTACTATTATGTTATTATATTCTTCTGCAGGAGGACATGTTATTAGCTAGCTTTGTGTGTTTTTGCGTGCCTCAAATGACTATTGCTATCTAAATCTGTGGTTTTCTCCTACGAAGTATACATAGTACTGCTTGCACCTTTCAAATCTATAGCTATTTGTCGAAATGTCAATTTTTTTATTTGTGTAAGAATTACCTGACTTATCACAATTAGAATCATTTATTTATTCTATTCCACCTTGGTGAGCCATAAATTGATTCATCAATAACGTGATAATGGTACCAGCTATAGGTGAATTATATGATTTAAAATAATTCATAAGAAATTCTTTTTCATTGTTTATCTGGCAACTCGGTTGAGAAGTAAATATCGCTTGTAGATTTTTGATGAATTCGATTCTTCTTGAAAAGGAGATTATACTATTGTATTCAAACATATTTATAGGAGATCAATCTTCTGAGGCTGGATTTTTTTTTTAAATTTATTGTTTCTCTTTTTATTAACTACTTTGCATTTTGCACGTTGGTTCCTTTTTTATTCTGTTTACATCACTGTAATGTGATTATGCCATCACGCTGTTTCTTATTACACTAAACAGTTAAAAGGATTTATTAACTTAAACGATCTTAAATCATGAAAATGTGGATAATCATTTTGATCTGATCTATTTTGTTCATATGCAGGATTCAATGTCGAGACTGTGGAATACAAGAACATTAGCTTCACTGTCTGGGATGTAGGGGGTCAGGACAAGGTACTTTTTCAAAATATTCTGTAAAGCTCTATGATTTTAGTCTCATGCTTCAAGCTGAACTGGTTAGGTGTTCAAAAACTAAATTTTTAGTAAGCCCTTGAAGTTGCAGTGCATTATGCTTATGCCCCCTCCCCCCCTCGCTGTTTAGAATGCTTTTAAACATATTTTTTATATCATACTCTAGATTGTTTATTATCATGTCAATTCATCGCTTCCAATAATTTCATTGCCTGGAAACAGATCCGACCATTGTGGAGGCATTATTTTCAGAATACCCAGGGTCTTATCTTTGTTGTAGATAGCAATGACAGAGATCGTGTTATTGAGGCTAGGGATGAGCTCCACAGAATGCTCAATGAGGTATGTCTCAATTTTATAATTTCTTTGATGGATTATCTGCCATTAGTTGTCCTATCCGTGTTTTTTATGAAGCGTGATAGTATGCAAATAATAATGAAGTACGTAGTGTTGACTTGCATTTGCTGACTTGCCTCGACACATGTCGGACATGCCATTTACGTGCACAATTAGAGAATAAAAAAATTAGTTTGACTCATGTGTACTAAATAATTAATTTTAACCTTAAGTATGCTACATAAATAACTTAAGATATCTATTCCCTTTAATGTTAACATATATTAGTTAGAGAACGTAATATCTATTTATAACTAATTTTATTTTTCTTATTTCAGTAAATTTTCCTTTTTTTGTAATCAAATTTTTTTTAAACAAAATAAGAAAGTTTTTACATAAAACTAATAATCTATAATATCATCTTCACTTGAGTTTAAGGTATTTGATAAATTTAAATATATTGCTTGTTTAAAAAACTTATAATAAATTTATGTGATATATATATATATATCTAAATCTTTTTAAAATATAATATTATAATACCTTGCTCAATGCATGTTTATTGTATATTTTTAATAATAAATGCATCCCATATTTGTGCCATATTGTGTCTATGTCATATCATTACATATAGGAGTTTTCTTATTTGTTTTATTTTTATACATAAGTTTTAGATGTTATTTGATTGTATTTTTTTCTATTCTTTTAAACAATTTTGCTTAAATAGGCTCTTGACTTTTCATCTTTAAGCATCATGCAGAAGATAACTATTTCCTAAAAACAAAGAACTTGTGTAACCATATACGAAATAGTTGCATTAACCTTATGAACCTCATTTTTTATAATATTTAATGTCATGTGGAAATATTCCTTTTTACATCTTTTTTTTTTCTTATTTTGGGGAATGTGGGAAAGGGAGGGCGTGGGTGATTGTGGCATTGGTTTGATTGGGGTGGCATTTATTTAGGGGAAGTTTGGTACCGGACAATGATTGGCTGAATGGGGAGGGGAACCAGGGTTTTTATTTTTTTGATCCATAAAACCTTTTTCCACGGGACATTTGTATTAGATGATGAAATTAAAATGATTTCATGCTTTTAGTTATCCTATCATCTGCAGTTTGGAATCGATGTGACACATTTTTTTGGAAGTTTAAACTGCCCCTTTCTAAATGCTAGAAGACTGAGAACTAAAGTAAGTGGATGAACCGAAAGGAGAAAAAATGTTATACGATATTAAGTTTTTGAAAACGAGTTAGGAAAATGAAGAAACAAGGGTTCATTGTTGTTTTGTTGCTAATGAAGCTGCAGAACTGCTAACCATCCATTTGTGCTCGGAGTTTGCTTTTCTTGAATGAAGGAAAATAGTTTTCTGTTACTTGGAACTTATCGATTCATGTAAATATATTTTCTGTTTTATCAAACCAGGCTTCTGTTCTGTAAATCTATGAATTATCAGTTGGCTGTCCCTATATCTTGGGTTTTGACTAGGAGTCTATCCATGGATGCGGGTATCACGCATTCTCATCTGCTAGATATTGTCTGATACTGTTGTATGATTGCTTTCTGGATATTTTTTATTAGGTTAAATAAAATAATCAAAAGTCTTGTTACCGGTTTGTAACTTTGATATGCTGGTATTATAAATATATGTTCTATGTTTTATGTGTGAATAGTGATTAAACTGATCAGAATATTACTTGTTTCTGGAGTCTTGCATTGCAGCTCCAAATATGTTCCGCTATTTGATATAAAAGCTCTTGATCAATGAATTAGTAAATTAATAATGAACTGATTTCCTTGGATTTTCCACATTATAGATTCTTCAATAGATATTTTTTCTTTTGTAATAACGAGGGATTGAAAGATTGAAGGCTCCTTGATACTTTACCTTTAATTTTTTTTTGTCTTGTTGATGACATGTGGCAAAAAAAAGTTTCTTGAATTTTATGATAGATCAACACTTCATAATTTCAATATCAATATATATATATATATATATATATATTGATATATATAGGGCATGAGATGCGCTCAATATATGCCAAACAAGCTATTAGCATTTCTCATTTAAATAAATTAAGGACAATTTTGTTGTAGGTTAAATGAAATAGCGATGATGGGATGGTGGAACTGCATAAGAGTTGAAGATTAATAAGTGGCTTTAATTTTGAATGAGACAACTATTATATGCCTGTAACAATTAATTTGTTTAGTTTGCTTTTTTAATAATTATTTCTTTTTGCAAAAAAAAAAAAACAAAATTTATCATCATATCGATTGGATTGCATGCATTTCATATTTATTTAATTTTTGCAATTACATAGTGTTCTATACATGTTTGTGTCCTTGTGACTTAGTCAATGCACTATTATAGTTTGAAATGCAATTTTTTTCATTTTCTATGCTGCACAGGTATCTCATGTATTCTTATATGTTAACTCAATCAAGACACTGCTCAAATTTTAGATGTAGAAGTGCTTCCTCCTAAATTTAGGTTGTAGGATTTGCTTTTCCCTCAATTTGTGGTGAGTTGTATAGGTTGACTTTATCAAGGCAAGCTTGCTTAGGAGTGCAAATGAGCTGAGCGTCCTATATGTTTGTAATTGTGTAAATTTTTATTTATTTGAAATTGGCTCATGTTTAAAATAGTTTGTAAACATCTTGTTCATGTTTGGTTCTTGCAAATTCCAGCTGAACTCGGTAGAATCTTTTCTATTTATATATGTTGAGCTGATCGCAATTGACATGGCTCCATTTATGTTTGCTTGTTAAGAAAATATGCTCAAAATAATTGTTCAATATCTACTCACTCAACAATCGGATATACTCACAATCTGTTTGTGATTCGCAAGCTTTTTTAGACAACCCTGAGCCTGCTAGTGCTGCGTGGGCACCATATTAATTTTTAGATTATCCTAGCCATAGCTTTGACTTTTTTTTTTTCATTGGAAGTTTTCTTATATGAAATATTGGAAAGGAAGTGATACAAACTGAAGGAAACCCACGGGTTTTTGCAACTTTTTTTGTTGGAGGTTGATGTCCCCAAACATTTTAGAGAAGTAAAAAATTGACTGATTGAATTATGGGTAAAGTTGGAGAGGAAGCTTCATTTTATAGGCCATAGTACCCTTCAAAAGTCAGGTCTGCCACGGCTGGATTCTTTATGGGCTTGCTTGCTTTGTGCTATTTCTATACCCCATGTTTTTTTTTCAAATTTTTATGCTAGATATATTATATCAATATGCTGTTGATTGGTTCAGTATCGCGTCATTGAGATT